>CM076573.1:951961041-952324800 GCA_034641835.2 Pinus albicaulis
TTTAAAACGCACACGTACTTTCCGAACTGCATTTGCGATACACGCGTGACACTCTTTACTTAAACCTCACAGATACGTATATCTATTTATGTCATTAATTCTTCACTTAAATCATTCCTTCATTTATTCAATAACAATATTCAATAAGCAAGAACATGTGCAAGAAGAACGTAATAAATCATCAAGCTAAAGCATCACACATGAACACCGTGATTTTTAGGTGGAAACCCAAGTCGGGAGAAAACCACCGCTGCAGTTGCTCAGCCTTCAATATTTTATTATAGAGAAAACATCTTACAACATATGTGCTGGTGCAGACTCCTACCAGCACGCAGGCACCCACCTGCGCTCGTTTACCAGCCTCTCCTGGAAGGGAGCTCCAACCCCCTGACTCGTTTACCAGCCTCTCCCGGAAGGGAGCTACGACCCCCCGATCTCGTTTACCAGCCTCACCTGGAAGGGAGCTACAACCCCCTGATCTCGTTTACCAGCCTCACCTGGAAGGGAGCTACAACCCCCTGACTGAAGGCTACAACCTTCAGCACCACCTTGGACCACGTTTCATCAATTTTCACACCGGATCCAACAACTTCAATAGAACACCACTTGCAGGCCACATTTCATCATATTTCCAGACTGGACCCTTTCCAAACTTTTAAGCACAAACATTCATCACCAATGTATATCATCAACACGTATTCGTATAGTTAAACATAAGTAAGAATGATCAGATGATTATACCTTTGTTTCAAAGAAACTGGTTGTATACGCTGGCTACTTCATCGATGTCGCGTATAGCGCTCCGCTCCACAAACCACGTATACCTCACAGATTTTATTACATACGTTTTCACTTCATAGAAGCTGCGTATATACTGCAGACTTCCTCCGCTTAATGAGTTTATAGATCTTCACTATTACAGAGTTATACTTCTTATTTGTATATTTAGACTAAGCCAACCCTTACATCGTAATGTTCGCTCATCATGATCTAATCACTCCATAAACAAGATCTAGCAAATGTAAGTACATTTCGCATCTAAAGATCCCGTCTGTCATTTCTTCTGCAAGTGCATCATACATTCAGATTTATCATTCAAGTGTAACCCTTTCCATTCAGATATACTTCAGTGAGAAGTATTCATTCAAGCTCAGACATCTTGCACCCACACTCATGATTTGCACAATGAATTTCTTCTCCTTATATAGGTTTACCCTTTTCAATACCATGAGCCCCTTTTTCAATACCATGGGCCAAAGCAATACCATGAGCCCAAAACTACCTGGACGAGGTCAATTAGGCGGATCATTACCCAATACAATGGGTCAATACCATGGTGGTTACCCTTGGTTTTGCACTTTTTGAGTGCTTTAGCCCATACGCGACTTGGCACGTTCTTTTCCGCGTGCATACGCGACTTCCCCTAGCACATGATGACTTCTTTTCTTCACTGCCTTCTGTACACACTGTAGATAGATCATATTTAGCTCATCAAGAACATATTCTACCAAGTGCAACTTCATCAAGTAAGTTGCCATCATCTTTATCAAGTGAGTTGCCATTCAATGACAACACTTAGCATCATATTGCTAACTAACATCATATCACATCAGACACTTAGCATCATATTGCTAACAAACATCATATCACATCAGATTTACATTGTTTACCAAGTCCATCAAGTCAAGCATAACTTCATCAGGTGTATTGCCATCAAGGACAACACATTTCAACTGTCACATGTCTTCTTCTTCATTCAGTGGGTTGCCATCAAGGACAACACTCTGCATCATATTTCCAACAATCTCCCCCTTTGGACTTGATGGCAACCATGATGGTGTTTGGTTACCACAACAGATAAGTACAGTGATACCATGTCACTCTCCCAATTCTTTGACACCATTATCTGCATTCAAACACCATTTCACTCTCCCCCTTTGACATCAAGGGCAAAGGGAAAACAAAGGGAAAAACCAATGTCACTCTCCCAAATACGTGACACCATTCTGTCTCTTCATTCAAACCCCATATACACACTCTCCCCCTTTGACATCAAGGGCAACGGGCGGATCAAAACCAACGCACTCACCCCCTTTTCTCCTCATGTAGAAGAAGCGTTCTGTAGATCTGATGTGTGCTGAAGTGGCCAAGCTCCCCCTGAGTTCATGCTGAAACTTCAAACATATTTTTCAATAAAGTACATGACTCTTCCTATCACCAAAGACTCATACTTACATCAAATATCCAACCAAGTGGATTTACATATGAGACTCAAGTATCCAACCAAGTGGGTTTACACATTTCAATTCAGCTACCCAACCAAGTGGGTTTACAAAATTTGACTCAGCTACCCAACCAAGTGGGTTTACAAATTAGACAAGTCCTTACATGACTGAATATTACAATTTTACATCATGGGTCTCAACATGACCTTTTCATCAAACTACAAATATAACTTTAAGACCAACACCAAAAAGTCCTCAAGAAAGAGAACATATTTCAGAATCATCATAATGCCAATAATGCATTATACTCAGCAAAGCTAATGCTCCCCCTGAATCTGTGCATCCATGCATCCTTTTCATATGACTAAGGCTCCCCCTTAGTTTGTGCATCCTGAAAACTTCCACCAACAAATCATCAAGGCATCTTCATCAAAACATTAGAAACATAATTATGAGAACTGGAACACCACTAGAGATACCAAACAGTATCAGAGATTCCAAAAATCACTGCAGTTGTGCTGAAAAGAGCTGAACCAACCAAAAATTGTCAGCAATTATTCATACGCGGTTTTCTGTGCAGGAACTAGCGTATATACGCGACTGTGTTTCAGGAAACCCGCGTATCCCAAGACATCTTCAAAATTTCAACCAGATCTGATTCTCTGTGAGGCAGAGACAGTGTTCAGCTTCTTTCTGAGACATTTGAATGCTTCCCTGGACTACAGATAGATAGAACGATGTAGTTGTGTCTTCAAGCGTTATCCAACGGTTGTGGCATCAATACAATAGTAACCAAGCCTTCATATTCTATGCAGCATCAATACAATCTTTCCAAGAGAGATTCTCATATCAGAACAACATCTTCACATAAGTGTCAAGCAATCATCCATGTGGTCCAACATCATCAAGATCTTCAAGATTTAACATGAAGTAACATATGTAGGCAAAAGATCTCTCAACCATAGAACACACTCTGCATGATTTATTTCTGAATCAAATGACATCCAACTCATCCATGTGTGAGTACAAAGGATATTTATCAGCAACCAGGGCTCAAAAACTCATCATAATAAATCATGTACCAAGACATCATCATTTGAGCATGAGTATCACAAAAACCAAAGAACAAGCAGTCATATTGCCAACAATACAATCATTAGTATTCAACCTGCTGCTCCCCCTAAACCAATGCTCTTCCTTAGCTTGCAATCTGAAGCACCTTTCAATAGCACGTCATCAGCAACACTCTCTGCATGATCTGTCCTCATCTCTGAATTATAAGACTTTCATCTCAACAACGAATACTCAAGCAAACAGGACTCCTCCATAGTCTTCAACATAAGAAACCATGTATCATAACATCATTATTTAGAACTGATAAATTAAGCTGATACAGAGTCAAAACTTCAGTTATTATTAGTCAGACTGATGCTCCCCCTGGACCTCTGCTCCAGATCTTCAGCTATCAGATAAATTCTCTTGTCATCATTGCATACGCGGCTGTGTCAGCTAGAACTCGCGTGTATACGCGACTTTGTTTCATATAACCCGCGTATAGAAAGTGAAATATAGAAAATTTCATACTTTCATCTTCTCCTGCGAATTTACCTTCTGTTCCTGTCCTTTTCCACACCAGATGCTTTGTTAGAAATACATATAACCAGACTAATCAAATCAACCATGAGAGACATCATACATTGCTCCACCTGTGACGATACATTAGTAGATCTCATAATGTATCTCACATCATTCCTGCAGTCAATCAGAGAAGTAAGCTTCAGAAGCGGATGACTGCAGTAGGGTCAGAATTCCCTACGTTTCTGATCGGTCCTCCTTCTTTTTCCAAATTTGCTTGAACTTTCTATTTGAGTGCTGGAAGTTATCCACTTTCCCAGATCTGTTCATCCTGCATTCCTTTTCTACATGTCCATACTTATTACAAGCATAACATCTCATGTGGTCAAAAAAATAAGCATAAGAATCATAAAGAGTATTTCTAATCTTCCTCCTTTTGCAATCAGCTGCTTTATGTCCATACATGTTACATGAGAAACAATATCCTCTGAAGAGACTAGAGTACCTTTCTGAGTAGGATCTGTTTGTTTGTGGCTGAAAAGATCTGCTCTTGCAATTTGCTGCAACATGCCCATAATTATGACATTTGAAACATTCAACATTATTGAATGATTTCTTTTGAGATTTCATCATTGTTGATTGACCTTTTGTTTCTTTCAACACTTCAGGTTTTGCATTGACTACCTCTGAATTTTTAGCACTTCCTTGTGAGCTAGATTCACCTTTAATAGTTTCATGGAAACCAAGACCATGTTTGATAGCAGGAGACCTTTGATTACTCATAATATTGTCCAAGATATTAGTACTATCATGAAACCTCAAAAGTTTAATCTTTTCTTCTAATTTACTTTTGAGAATATTTACCTCAACCTCCAAGTCTTGACATTGCTTTGTCATGCTTTCTTCTTTCCTTCTTCCATCTTCTACTTGATGATTCAGATTTAGAATTTCTTCTCTCAACCCTTTTTCTTGTTCTTCAAAAGTTTGTAAGAGTTCTTCATTTTTCTTGTTTGATGCTTCGAGATCTTCTTTGAAGGAGACGATTTCTGCTTTAAGTCCAGCATTCTTCTTATTTGATTTTTCGAGGCCTATTTTGAAGGAAATGATTTCTGCTTCAAGTTCTTCATTCTTCTTATTTGATTCTTCAAGATCTGCTAGTAGAGAGATGATTCCATCTTCAAGTCCTGCATTCTTCTTGTTTGATTCTTCAAGATCTGCTTGTAGACGTTCTATGATAGACCAGATTTTTGCTCCAAGTTCTTCATTTTCATTTATTTGTGGAGGTTCCTCACTCTTTCCCATTGTTACGGATCTCCTTCAAGCGATCAAGCTTCTGCAGAAGGACCACCCTCTGATACCAATTGTTGAGAAAAATACTGAGAGGGGGGGGTGAATCAGTATTTACTGCATATTCAAAACTTTCACTTTTTCTTGCTTCTAAAATTCATACACTACTTTCCTGAACCAGACTTGCGTATATACGCGGATACCCTTTACAAAACTCGCGTATACACAGATATCTATTTATGTCATTAATTCTTCACTTAAATCATTCCTTCATTTATTCATCAGATATTCAATAAGCAGTAAACATGTGCAGTAAGAACATAATAAATCATCACACAAAGCATCACACATGAACACCAGGATTTTTAGGTGGAAACCCAAGTCGGGAGAAAACCACCGCTGCAGTTGCTCAGCCTTCAATATTTTATTATAGAGAAAACAGATTACAACATATGTCGGCGTTATTCTGACTCAAACACGCAGCACCCACCTGCGTCAGTTATCACCCTCTCTCCCCGAAGGGGAGTCACGACCCTCGCTCTCGTTTACCCACCTGGAAGGGAGCTACAACCCCCGATCTCGTTTACCAGCCTCACCTGGAAGGGAGCTACAACCCCCTGACTGAAGGCTACAACCCTCAGCACCACCTTGGACCACGTTTCATCAATTTTCACACTGGATCCAACCACTTCAATAGAACACAACTTGCAGGCCACCATTCATCATATTTCCAGACCGAACCCTTTCCATACTTTTAAGCACAAACATACATCATCAACAGATACATATCAACATAGATCAGATAGCAGAAACACAGCAGAACAGATCAAATATTTCATACCCCTTGCTTCAGCAAACCTTAGTTTGCATACGCGCTTTTACTTCACTGATGTCGCGTATATACGCGCTTCTGTCCACACAAACCAGCGTATACCTCAGTGTATATTTCATTGTGCATACACGCTTTCCCTTCATCGAAGCTGCGTATATACGCGCTTCCTCCGCGGCGAAGTAGCGTATAGATCTTCAATCATTACAGAGCAGCATACTTCTTCAGATCAGATATTCAGTTCAGATTTACCCTTTTACTTCAGACAGATGTTCGCCTTGATGTTCGCCTCATCACAGATCTAGGCCTTCATAAACAGATCTAGCAAATACAAGTACATTTCAGATCTAAAGATCTCGCTTCATCATTTCTTCATAAGTGCTTCATAGATTCAGATCTATCATCAAACCTTTACCCTTTCCATACAGATATACTTCACAGAGAAGTATTCATTCAAGCTCAGACATCTTGCTCTCACATTCATGTTATGCACAATGAATTTGTTCTCCTTATATAGGTTTATCCTTTTTCAATACCATGAGCCCCTTTTTCAATACCATGGGCCAAAACAATACCATGAGCCCAAAACTACCGGGACGGGGTCAATTAGGCGGATCATTACCCAATACCATGGGTCAATACCATGGTGGTTACCCTTGGTTTTGCACTTTTTGAGCGCTTTAGCCCATACGCGACTTGGCACGTTCTTCGCGTGCATACGCGGCCTTCCCCTAGGCCAATCCGCGTATACCAAGAGACATACTCTTTTTCATCTGGAATTTAGCACTTAGCATATTTTTCTTCACTACCTTTTGTACACCTTGAGATACATCGGATTTACTTCATCAAGAACATATTCTATCAAGCACAACTACGTCAAGTAAGTTGCCATCTTCTCATCAAGTGGATTTGCCTTTCAAAGAGGACGCTTACTTAGCATCATATTGCTAACTAACATCATATCATCAGACACTTAGCATCATATTGCTAACAAACATCATATCACATCAGATTTACATCGTTTACCAAGTCCATCAAGTCAAGCATAACTTCATCAGGTGTATTGCCATCAAGGACAACACATGTCAACTGTCACATGTCTTCATCTTCATTCAGTGGGTTGCCATCAAGGACAACACTCTGCATCATATTTCCAACATAGCGGTTAAAGCAACTGAAGTAACATAATCATCATACCTTTTAGGGGGACGTCTGATTCTCGTGGACCTCCTTAAAGTTGTTTTCGGTTCTTCCACAATTTGTTGATTATTATCTGTAGGAGCTTCTTCATGATCTGCATCTGAAACTTGTTCATGATCTGCATCTGAAAATTGTTGATCTGGACTATCATTAGTTTTTGAACTGGTTTCAAATTGAATATGTTGAAACTTATTTACATTTTCCTGTTTCAATTTATCATCTACATCTGGATTATCAAGTGAAGATTCATTGAATTTAACATCTCTGTTAATGATGATCTTGTGAGTAGTAGGATCCCACAACATGTATCCCTTAATCCCATCACCATATCCAACAAAGATATATATTTTTGATTTAGGATCTAATTTATAACGTTGATGTTTCAGAATTAGAGCATATGCATCACGACCAAAAACTTTCAGTTTAGAATAATCACAAGGATGACCTTTCCATACCTCTTGAGGAATTTTGCATCCTATTGCAGTTGATGGTGATCGATTTATCAAATAGAAAGTCGCAGATACTGCTTCTGTCCATAATTCCTTCTGCAAATTGGCATTACTCAACATACTTATTGCTCTTTCTAAAAGAGTCTTGTTCATGCGTTCAACAACTCCATTTTGCTTAGGAGTATAAGCAGTAGTTCTATGTCTTTCGATCCCAACTTCCTTGCAATAATTATCAAATTCCTTTGAATTAAACTCACCACCATTGTCAGTTTTTAAACATTTAATGGTTCTTCTAGTGATGTTTTCTACTAATGCTCTAAACTGCTTGAAAACTGTGAATACATCGGACTTTATTTTTAACATGTAGACCCATAATTTTCTAGAGAAATCATCTATAAAAGATACAAAATATGATGATCCTCCATATGAGGTCGTAGGAGATGGACCCCAAACATCAGAATGGATGTAATTAAGGATTCCCTTACTAGTACGTTTTCCAGTTTTAAATTTCTACTTGCTTTGTTTCCCATATATACAATGTTTGCAGAAATCTAACTTATAATATTTTAAACTAGGAAGTAACATACGATCAGATAAGATTTTTAAACCTCTTTCGCTCATATGGCCCAATCATTGATGCCATAGTCGAATAGAATCACTGTCATTTTCAGATGCAGTAGAAGCATGATCTGAATCTGTTCTTCCTTCTAACTGAAAAAGATTTCCAACCTTCTTTGCTTTCATTACTAATAGGATTCCTTTGTAAATTTTCATTACTCCACCTTGAATAAAATTTTTATATCCATTTGTGTCTAACATTCCTAGAGAAATAAGTCTTTTTCTGAGTTCAGGCACATGTCTTACATCAGTTAAGATTTTAGTTGTCCCATCAAACATTTTAATCTGGATGCTTCCAATTCCCACAACATTACATGAGAAATAATTACCCATGTAAACAACTCCATCATTGATTGATTTATAAGATTTAAGCCACTCTTTATGAATGCACATGTGATTGGACACACTAGAATCTAATAGCCAATGTTGATCATGATTTAACAAATTAACTGATAGAAATTCATCACTAATACCTGAACTAGATGCCGAACATGAACCTGTATCTATCGTGTTTGCTTGTTCATTTTCTGTTGAAAAGTCTCATTTGGACGTTTGCTGCCTCTTCCAACAGTCCTTCTTCAAATGTCCCGATTTGCCGCAAAGCCAGCATTTTAGCTTACTCTTCTTCCCTTTTGATTTTGACCGAGAGTTGTTCTCCTGAATGAAGCATTTTTCTTTGGATCGACCTCTAACCATCATTGCTTCTGATGTAGAGGTTTCTAAATTTGACCTTTTCCTGGTTTCTTCAGACAGCATAGCTCCAACAACATCATCAAATTCAAGGGTTTCTGATGAACTAATACTTATAGAAGTAACAAAATGATCCCATGACTTAGGCAACGAGCATAATAAAGTTACAACTTTATCTTCTGAATCAAATTTTACTTCTATACTTTCTAACTGAACCAAGAGAGTATTAAAGGTATTCAGATGATCAGTTATCTTTGTACCTTCCTTCATGCGCAAGATGTATAACTATCTCTTCAGAAGAATCCTATTTGTTAAGGATTTTGTCATGTACAAATTCTCTAACTTTGTCCATAAACCAACAACTATTTTCTCTGACACGATGTTAAATAACACATCATCCACTAAACACAACTGTATGCCGTTCAGTGCTCTGTTATCGATGTCACTCCATTTGTCATCTGTCATGGTGTAAGGTTGTTTGGATTTTCCCAAAAGCGCCTTCGCCACACCTTGTTGTACGAGTAGATCATGCATCTTAACTTTCCAGATCTTGAAGTTATTTCTCCCATTAAACTTCTTGATCTCAAATCGAGCACTTTGTGTTTTTGACATTTTGAGTAGCTTGTGTCAAAAATCTCCAATTTCAAATATTAATACATGAAGATTTTATTTTAATCAAAATTAATAATTTTGATAAAAAATGCCCTTCGCCTACAAAAAATGCCCTTGATAAAAAATGCCTCTGATAAAAAAATGTCCTAGGCCCTAGGCCCAATATAATGGCATACTAACTCGATATAAAATAAATCGATATCAAGTTAAATGAATACGCATGGAATTTGAATAAAAATTGATATCGACATTTTTAATATATGGCATTTCAAAAAATACAAATTGATTTACAAAAGGCATATAAAAAACAAATCGATTTTAAACGGCATATGAATACAGGCCTTCACCTTTCATAAGTCCACTGTTTAGTGAAATCAACCACCAGTTCAATGGCAATCGTTGACCCGACCCTCACGGAATAACTCGACCCTGAGTGCTGGCCCTCACATGTTAACACTTGCTATGATCTGGGGGCCCAAACTTCTGCTCCGAACGCGGGGCTCTCCACTCACGGTGCTCCATAGCTCAGCGAGGACAACCTCCAGCTCCAGCTCACAGGCTGTGGAGGCCGACTATTTAAAGAAGCTCCCTCTGCCGTGAGCGAAGATTATTGTCTCTCGATCAAAAAAGGAATCAATCCAAAAAACGGATCAAGGTTGACAACACCATGCAACATAATATCCTTCTCTTCGTATTAATATACTCATGTACTCCATCTTTCTGCGCTCCTTTTCCCACTCCACGGAAAACGGTCCACGGCCTCAACTGTCCACGCAGGAAATCGGCGATTTAAAAAATTGCAAGCGCAGATCCACATTTCTGCTCTCAACCTCACGTCCTCATCTCTTGCATGTTAATATAGACAATGCTTCAATTGATTGCAAACCAGCTACGACACCGTTTGGAACAAACCAGTCCACCGATACGAAATGTCTCTAATACCAATTGTAGGAGTTACATAGCCGAAAACAATTAAAATTATACACACAGAAATCAAACACGAATACAATGATTAACGTGGTTCGCCCAACCAATCTGGGCTACATCCATCGAACAGAGGTATCGACGATCTTATTCATCAACAGGAGATTACACCAGCAGAATTACTCATCTGCACTTCCTCTTCACACACCTCACATCTCATGTATTTTTCCTCTACAAGCTTATAATTGATAGAAGAGAGAAGAAACTGAATAATTAATTATATCACAGCAAACTAGGATAGAATATCTCCTCATGTTGATTTGATGCCATTAGTTTTGCAACAAACAACTATTGTTGGCATATCCAAGAGATTTTAGCTAGCTAAATCTCAACATGTTCTACAAGACATTTTACAAATTAGAAATTGGGTTTGTTGAAAGGTTTCTTGCACATTTTCCATTGAAGCATCTTTCTCCTCTTAGTGCAATTACATATAAACCAATTTTTGATGGTTATTTATGCTATGATTGATTTGAAATGAGAATGATATAATTTAATTTAATCGAATATATAGTAATGCACATACAATGGAGGGAGGGGTACTTGGTGTGGTGTTTAATGTGGTTGGGAAAGTGAGTGAAGAATAGGAAATGTCTTTTAATACTTGGAAAATTTAAAATACTCTAAACTTTATTGTCTATGACATTTGGTTCTCAAGAAGACTTAATGTGTGTTTGTCTTCCTTAGTAATATTTCTTCACTCCTTCAAGCATCTATCTACTATTTATGATGATGGAGAAACTCTATTGGCAATTAAGAATTCATTTCATGATAGTGAAAATGATCTATACAATTGGATTGATGTTATTTCTAATTATCATTTCTCCTAGACAGGTGTCACCTGTAAGTATGGCATACTTGTTGTGGTCGCCTTGAATCTATCTCATATGAACTTGAGATTAGAAATTTCTCTAGTGATTGGACATCTAAAATTGATATTAAAACAACTAGAACAACTAATTGTGAAGAATATCTAGTTAATGGGGTTATTCCTCCAAAATTGTCTCAAATTTCAAACACGAAGAAAATGGATTTTGCGGAAAATCAATTATGTAGGGATACTCCCAATCTTATCTATTGGAATGAATTTTTACAATATTTGGGGTTCCGCAAAAATTTATTATTTGGAATCTCTCTTTCCCCTCACATGTGTCAATTGACATGATTATGGTTCTTGGATGTGCGAGAAAGCTTGACTTACACTGATGAAATTTATTTACACAATAATAATCTAAAATGATCCATTTTGGTAGGATTAGGGAACATGACAACGCTGGGCTACCTGCAGCTAAATGAAAATTTTCTTACTAGGAAAATTGTACATGAGCTTGAGAACGTTGAATAGTTATTGAAATTAAATCTTGCTAGAAACAAACTTGAAGGTCTAATCATAGAGAATATTATTTGATGTGTTGTTCTTCTTTTCTCTGATGTGCATGGAAACCATTTTAATGGAATTATTCCTTTGGATTTTTAATAAATTAATAGGCTAACTTATCTAAATCTATCCTCTAGCAGTATCAAAGTAAAAAATTCTGTAGAGTTCGGGCATATTATAATTTTAGACCAATTGGAAATTTCTTGGCTCTTGATGACCTTATTAAAAAAAAATCCACTATTCATTTTTAATACCAAAATTCTTGTAGAAATTCATGTCAAACTAATTAATGCTTTAGTTAACATTGAGTAAATATTTCCATTTGTTACAAATGAGAAACTACAACTTAGATCTCTTGATGATGCTCTTATAAATTATTTTTGTTCATTGGTTGTAGCTAATAACTGTGATTTGACATAATATATGACCTAGTAAACCCTTTCAAGAGAAAACCCAACTGGAAGGTGAAGCCAATCTGCTCTCTCCTCTAAATAGAAAATGGTCGTGAGTACAAAGAAATATGGCATATGGCCCATGGGCTATTGCCATGCAAAAATCCTATCTATGTACCCTATATCCTATCCCTCTCACTTATTTTTTCTCATATATGGAAAAACACACTCAAAATAATGGAGCCCCTTTCCTCTGCGTGGCCTGGTTATAACAAAACCTCATAGCCCACTAGTGGTTAGGTTTGACTAGCTCAACTCTTAACGAGAGTTACAATATGGACCCTTCTAAAGTCTTCTTCATCATAATCAAATGGTTAGGGCCTTTCCCATGAATAATGGGGGCTAATGTGGCATCCTCTCGAATTATGGTAGTGAAAACATGAAGGTCAACTTCTCAATGGCAAAAAAATTGCATACAGACTTCGACTAACGCGGTCTTGCATTGTTGGAAATGTCGCTATGTGTATAATATGATAAAAAGGTGTGTAGCGAAAGTGCTAAAGTATTACCCCCCAAAAAATTTCATTTGATGCCTCAAAATGGTACTGGAAGGTTTCATACCCTAATTTTCTAAACTAGGTCATGTTAGTAAAATGGTCATATGAGTTGATTCGTCCACTTTTTCCATTCTAGTAAAAATAGTCTAATAGTAAAAATGGTCCCAAAAGTGGATTTTCCTATCAAATTGGGAAACTAAAATGTGAAAATATAAATTAATATGTAGTAAATAAACTACTTGGTAATGAATCTTTATCAAGGCATAGTTTCCGTGTAAATAAAAAAAAAAAGTTTAGGGAGTTATGAAAAATGTAAATATGAAATGCAATCGATTGTAAAAATGAAGAATAATTGTGACGCCCCGTGATTTGGACGTGCAGAACAACAACACAACATTGTATAAGGATAAAGAGCGCCATTACTACTTGAAGATGTTGGAAGAAATAGTGAATATGAGAAATCTATTTGGTAACAACATTGTATAAGGATAAAGAGCGCCATTACTACTTGAAGATGTTGGAAGAAATACTGAATATGAGAAATCTATTTGGTAACAATTTTTTTTTTTGCTTAAAAACCTACAACAATGTAAGTGTATCTTGATGCACCAATGCAATTATGAATATAGTGTATTACAAGTTTATTTTTTTAATAAATAATATGTTTTACAATTTTTTTAAGTATCATGGATTTATTTTGATAAAATAATTTTTTTAGAAAATTTAATTTTCTTTTTACATAACCAAAAAATTGTGTTCCTCGTATCAAGATGCACTAGTGTTCTATATGTTTAATATGGTTTACAGTTTAAAAAAAAAAAAATTACAATTTATTTATAGTTACTATGATATACCATGTAGTGTGATGCATAAATGAAATTATATGTTTTGTAAGTACCCTGGAGCTTTTCTTAAAATATTTTATAAAGTTTAAGCTTTTCTTTTTTAATTAAATTGTATAGAGTGTGTTTATCAACGTGTCTTTGTGTGACTATATTTTTAAGAGTATGTGTAACAATTTTTTAAAAATATTTTGTTTTACAAAATTTATTTGTAATAAATTATAATTCTAATTGTTATTTGTAACCCATAAAAATAATATATTTATTAATAAGAAAAAAAAATATAAAAATACATTATTATATGTATTATAAAAAATCATTGGCATGTCTATTTATTTTTAGGTGTTCAAGATATAAAACATCTACTAAAACCTATACGTACTTGTCTCCACTATAAACCTCCACTAAAAATGAAATATAGAAAAATGCTTGCACAAAAGCCTTTTTCATGATATATTTTTTTATTCTATACTTGTACCAAAATATCTTAAAAATATCTTAAAATCATTTGGAAGATGTGTAAGAGGAAAAAAATGTTAATTTATAACTAAGGCTTAACCAAGGTTTTGTTTCTCAAATTTTAAGGAATAAAAAAATATATCCATTATTCCTTGCATTAGCATTAATTCTAGGATAAAACTCTCCCGACGTACATGAAAGAGAAATTTACTTAATATAAACAAAATATATCAAAATGGTAAAATTAAGAATAACAATTAAGCCTTCAAATATTTTTTAAATTCACATGATACTTATCTCCATGGAGCATTAAACTCAAACATAAAAACATTTAAAGTAAATAAACAATAAAAGTGACTTAATTAACCTTATTAATAATATAGGTGAATTGAGATTTTTAAAATCTCAATGGTTTCAATAGTAAAGTTTTCAATATTAAAATTGTTTGATTTTTCTCAAATAAATAAGGATACTAATAAAGAAATATATAATAGCAAATAATTAAGTTTCTTGCTTTTTTTTTTTTTATGAGATTGGGTGGACAAATATTGTTCACCCCACCCAATTACAGAATTTCAGAATTTTTTTGAGTGAGTTTAAGCAATATTCATCCTGGTAGTCCTGGATTTCTCCACTGTCCTAGCTGTCCTTGCCTTTCCACCATCTTGAGAATTATGGTTTGTCTGAGACATGCTAAGAAGTCTGTGATGGGTTACTTCAGCTTGATCGTAAGCTATGCCTGTCATTCAACCAAGCCTACGCGCGCTGATTCATGTCGCCCACAGTCGCAATAGATCTTCTGAGTAGCCTGTCGTTCTGGTTATTCAGCCACAGTACGTGCAAATTTGACGAGGCATTGAATGATGTCGAGATCGACCCATTCAGACTATTGTAAGATAGAATTAGCATCTGCATCCCTGCTATTGTTCCATCGCCCAAAAACTGTGGTAGCTCGCCGACAATACTGGCATTGTTGGCACTGAACGAAGTGAGAGCCACTACATTCACAAGCCCTGTCGGGATTGTCCATGACGACAGCATGCTATTATCGTCTATCACAAACATTTGTAGATTCGTGAGCCCATCAAAGAAATCCGTCGGTATGGAATCAAACGCATTGCTTCCAAGAAACACTGATTGCAAATTCGAAAATCCGCTGAAACTGGACAACAAAATGTTGATAGAGGTCAGGGCACTAAGCTTGTTAAAATCCATCAATAGTGCCCCTTCCAAATTCATCCCTTGAATGTTGATCCTAGTCACTTTGTTGTCCGAGAAACAAACCCCTCTCCACTCGCTGCAGATCTTTTCCCGTCCACGAGCTATCGACCTTCAGAGTCTTTGCCATTTCAGCTATCACCTGATCATTCAGAAGATTAGTGGCGCCATCGACCAAGCGCGAAAGGAAAAATAAAACCCACAGAAACCACCAAAGCCACAACCAGTCACCCTTCATCATCCCAAGTTCAAAACTAAGAGTCACACAAGCTGCATTCGTATTCGATAAATCTTCAGATACCCAGATTTTTCTGAGCAGATTCAGTCTTAGTAATCTACCGACCTCTATTGCCTCCAAAACCACCATTAGCAACAAAAAATTGCCTGCCTAATCTTATCACCACAAACACGAAACCCTTCAGGACCGGTGCCCGATTCGTTGCTTTCATGAGGTCTAAAACGTGGAGAGGAAGGACGAGACACTGGTGATTGAGTCGTACATGGTTGACGTACCAGAGGGGAATATCCCCAATTATATGTACATGTTCATGGACACCATTATTAAATGCAATCTTTAGTCGCTGGCTCACATTTGTGAGCATTTTCCCACACATTTCGAACCAAAGCCCAAAGGATTGATGGAAGGACAAAAGTGCGCCCTCCCTCATTGTTGAGATCTAGAGACCTAATGGGGTTTTAATTATATGCCTTGATTACCAGAGCCCCTCTAAGAATTAAGATGTGGAGAATTAATGGATTGTGTAACCCAATTAGTCGATCGTTTTGAAGGTCGCAAATGAATGTTGTGTATTAGTAATTATATTTGAAAATTTCAGTGGTACAAAATTTGTTCTGTATCTGTAGGGAAATATTTTGGCCAGGAAAATGTTTAGTTTTGGATTTTTTATAGGACTTTTATCCAACTATGATATTGTCAATAGCGTTTCTTAGGAAGATGCAATTGCCCAAGCCACATAGAAGCTTGTAGAAATAAATGCACATCCGACCTATTTCGGAAATTAAATTTTAGTTTTAGTTTTTTTGTTGTTGTTGTTGTTGTTGTTGTGTGGGTATGTGAACTAATGACCTGAAGTTCCTTAAAAACCAAACCTTATGGGCACTTACTAGAAGCATGATCAGATTGTGAATTTTTTTTTTGTTATTTTTTGTTTTAAATGGTGTAATTATATTTGCAAAAAAAAAAGAAAACAAATGTAGCTTTGAGAAAATACAGAAATTGAAGCATACTTTAGATATTTTCACTTCTTTGTTTAAACCTTTTAAAAGCAATCTTGTGGTTTGATTGTGCATCTTAAATCTAACTGCAACAATATCTAGTTGAATATTCAATTATGTATTTGCATCAAAGTTTCTGTAGGGGCAAGTAGAGAAGCAACGATATTTTCTTCGGTACTCTTAACAAAAATATACAATCAATCTAAGCATACATTAAAATTCTAAAGTTTTTCATATTTTTTTAGGTACTCTTAACAAAGTATACAATTAATCGAAGCATACATTAAAATTCTAGAGTCATATCATATTCATACTAGATTTTTTATTTTCTTAATAAATACATTTTTTATTTTCTTAATAAATATAAATTTGAAAAAGGAACAAATTTGAAATGATTAAATAACCTATTTTGCTAAATTAAATTAACAAAATGAATAACTTCTTTAAATAATTAACTTCAATTAAATAGCTTCCTTAATTATTGAGAAAAAATATTTAGCACATAAATTGATTAAAATAAACATTAAATAAAAAATATATATTACTAAACTTAAACAAATTAATTAAAATAAACATTTATCACATAAATTATTTATTAAAATAAATATTAAATAATAATAATAAAATATTACTAAAACTTTAAAAATTATTTGTTCGATTTAGTTTAATATTGAATTTTGGATTTTGTTATTTTTTTAAATATTAATCAAATTTTAAATTTGTAATACCAATTATCAAAATTAAAAGTTTAGAAAAGAAAAGACCTATGGAATCATTGTTGATAACCAAAAGAATATATATATATATATATATATATATATATATATATATATATGAGAGATTGAATTTAAAATTTTATACGAGGATTGAATTTCATTTATATATATATATATATATATATATGAGAGATTGACTTTAAAATTTTATACGAAGATTGAATTTCATTTAAAAAATAATTTGTTTTTTTTTTTTTTTTAAATATTAGATTTAAAGTTTATATAAATATGAAAGTTGTTAAGAAACAATAAAATAAATATTGTATTTTTTTATTAAAAAACAATATTATATTTGTGGAAAATTCTATAGTATTATGTAGAGGGGATTGGAGTTATGGCCAATAATTTATTAGAAATAAAGATAATAATTTAATAAAAAAATAAAGATGATATTATAATTGTGGAAGATTCTACTATTATCATCACCATCAAATATTTTATAATTATTACTGGTCCAATACATGCACTACTTAAATTTTTGTTGAGCTCATAACTTAAATGAGAAAATTAAGGATAAAAAAATGCACAATTAAAAATAACAATTCCATAAGCAAGAGTCCATTCATTCCTCACTACACATGTAATATATTTTATTGTGGTAATTTGGATGGGATGAAGAGTTAATGTCAACGTAAATGTATACAGACTGGGGTTTTGTTTTGTGCTTTATGTTTTTTTTGTTTGTTAGTAGTTGGTGATCAAGTAGAAAGCTTTGGGGTTATCTTGCAGTGAAAAATCTTTAAAGATTTCAAAATGATTCCTCTCCCCTTAAAAATACAATTGAAGATCTTGGATAGTAAGGAAAATATTTTAATTTCCATAAAAAGGAACAATAAGCATGCTATTTAGAAAGTCATGTTTAGTTTTTTATAACAAAATTTAGTAATATTGTAACACATATGCAATTTATATAAAGAAATGGATATCCTTCATTGTTTCCATAAGTTGGTGCATTAAGAAGATATTTTTAATATGAAGTAATAATGATAAGATGTAGTAATCTAGTTATATATTCTTTATTATAATTTACCCAAAAAATATTGTCCATCAATTTGTTTAACAATATATAAATCATTTAGACAAATATAATTTTAAAACATCTAAATTAGATCAATGATTAAAAAGAAAATTGTATTTGTTAAATAATAATTTTTTTTTTTATATATTTTTATTACATTACTATATAATTTTAACTAACCAATTTTTAATATAAATAATGCATATTTTTGGAGAAATTACCAAATTTCTATAAATAATTTAATAAAATAATTTTGTTTGAATATATTTGATTTGTTTATTTTTTTATTTTCCATGTTCTAAGAATTTTTCCTTCTCTTTCATTTATTATTGATCTAAGAATGATAGAATCAAAATTATACCCATAAAATGTAAACTTGTTGATTTGTGTGGTGCTTAGTTTCCATTAAGATTGAGGTTCAAATCTCATAAGGAAATATTGACTAGGATCAAAGTCACCACATGGTGCAAATAAACTATCTCAAGAATTGTCTCCAACCTAGGATTTTCCTAGATAATTAAAAAAAAAATATCAAAGTAGCATAGTGAATACATGGATTTTAAAAAGAAACTAGAATCAAGACGGAGAAAGAAAAACAATAATTAGACCTCGTATCTACATTTCACTAAGATAAATAGATAATCATGCAAGATACTAGTTGTTTGAGAATATTTTTCACAAGAATAAGAAAAAATCCTCACTACTATAAGCAAATTAAAATATCATAAAAAAAATAAATGTGAATTAAATAAATCCAAATATAATTAAAAATTAGAATTCAAACTAATATAACCATAATGTAACATTCATAAGCTCTAAAATACTTTTTTTATTATTATTTTACCACATAAACATTATTGAGACCTACTAAATCTACTTTCACCCTTGGTATTTTAATAATGTCATTTATGGAATTATTGGATATCGGATCTATTATAGCGGTGATATAGTTTTGAATTATTTCTTTTACAACCAATGCCACGGTGTTTATATGGGTGGTGATAACCTTTAACTTTCACTTGCCACTGGCCGAAGGTAATAATTCGTATCTATTTATGTTCTGAGATCTACGTACTGAAATTCAATGTTACGATAATAATATTGTTGGTTGATATGATATCCCGTATGATTTTTTAAATAATTGTGCCCGCTCCAATCGAGGGTCTTTATTATTGGTTTTAATTCTTAATTGAGTGAGCTTTCGTCATATGCACTTGGCATTATCATCTGATCTCCACCTGGCCTCCTGCACGCCATTGATTGAATTCAATCCGACGGTGGGTGGCCCTAGGGTTCACAAATGACCCCGACTCTAACCGTTCTGCCGCTCATTGTTGCGCTCGATGCTTGTGTGCTCCGGAGGTGACGGCACTCGCTCCAGGGTTGCAGGTCTACCACTCTCTGGTTTGTCGAACAGTGCCCCTCGGCTACAGGTAATCGATTTCTTCAGCACGTTCCATCTGGAGTTCCTCGTTGAGTTTAACTAGTGTTTTATCAAAAGAATTAGGGAGCTGCGGCCATTTTGCGTTCGCATCTTTCATTTATTTGATCAATCGTCATGTTATTTCCTGGTTCAACAGTATTCTCACCTATTCTGGCCTTTATGGTTTATATGCGGAGATTGTTAGCAGATTCTTGGAGTGTTCGTCTTCGGCCGTGTTCTAATGAATTCAGGTACAGTCTCTTCCGGTTCAATGGTTAGTTTTTTTTTTTTCCTCGGTTCTATTTCTTTGCTTGGCAACTTGTTTCCTTTCTTAACTCGGGGTTAACAAAATTGCCGTTTTCTCTGGCAGGTACTTGCCAAAACTTCGACTATCCGCTTTGTTTCCTAATGGCTCCATGGACCTGCATGCAAGCAAGGTTAACCTTCTGTTCATTCATAGGTACACAAATGGAGGCGGGTCAAACCCTGCTCAGGTTTTTAACCTCGACCCGGTTTTCGTGATCGTTCTCAGTTCTCTGCTATTGTCTCATATGATTTACTGAATTCTTCCAGTGGTTTGGTTTCCTGCCGCTATCTAAGTTCCGGCTGAAGTTTCTAGGGAAAGAAACCCTCTCGAGGGTCTTTATTTTTCTGATTGACTATGTAATAATTGTTTTAATGACAGTCTAGCCAGGGTTGTCGAACATCCCGTGCTCTTTTGGTTTCTCTTTTAACTATGGGACAGACAGGAATACTCCTGAACAACTATTTATAATATTTGTCTGGAACTTTTTGTCGTCAATACATATTGTTTGCGCAGTGAACTTGTTTTCTTGAACATGGAAATTGTATTCGTAGAATTTGTGCGTACAGACTTTCTTTTTCCCTTTTCCTGCATTGATATAGTTGTCAAAATATAGTCATCCGAGTAGTTTGCTTCGATTAATTTACAGTTGTGTGTTGGTCTCATGAATACGGATTTTTTTCTTGTTTTCGAAGTCTGCCCTTCGAGGGTTTACTGTTGTTTACTTTCTACTTTGGTTATGTGAGTATATATATATATATATATATATATATATATGATGAAGGCTTTAGCCAGGCGGTATTCTTGGAGCTTTGCTACTTGTTCATAGTCACTTAACTCCTGTGTTTAAGTTCTATATCTGCTTATTAGCTAAATGCTATTTCAACCGGTTTTATTTTAGCTGTCTGGCTGCTTTACAAAAAAATAATTCTTTTTGGCAAGATTCTATGGGTGTCCAGACCGCCTACTGTCCGTGTTTATCATAGAGAGGAGGACGATCAACCCAGAAGCTCTGCTTGCAGGCATGATGGGTTAACAATTCTCCTCGTTTTCTCTGTTATCAATGTTAGAGACATTTATTCTACAATTCTCTTCTTTTCTGTGACTAGAAAGTTTAATATATCTCTGTTTTTAACTATACCCCTACTCTTCTAGAGTTTGGTGGTTATCTGTCACAGGCACTAGTTTATTACACCTTCTTCTCTACAGTTATCTTTTATAACTAGATATGCACATAAATAACCCTAGCTATAATAAAAGTTCCTTTCAGGTTTCCTGTAATAACAACTCTATTTTCCATAGTAGCATGCATTTGTTTACAGAAACAGAAGTAATAAACGAAACTACTTATGAAGCATTCTTATCTGTAACAACAATCTTTTCCTGTTTTATTTTGAAAATAACAATTACTATACCGTACTCTTCTGAACTCAAATTCGAGTGATGATGGTTGTTGCCTCCCTTCCACGAGCTAGGAAATTACGTCCCACGGCTCTCCCCCGAGCTCAAGTCTGGGTCGTTGTGTAGCACATAAAACTTCTGGAGGAGACTTGGGAAAATTCCGGTCCAGTGCTCTGACTCCAGTGTAACAGCAAGTTTGGGGAGAACTCGGGACAGTACGGTCCAGTTCTCTAACCCAAAGGACATCCTGTTCTGAAAATTTCCTTTCCAGCAATACAAACTTATTTTCCTTCCTTGCAGACAGAACCCCAAAACCTCTTGTAATCCCTCATTTATTCCAGTGTTTCTTTTTGGTAACTGTGGGAACTGTTTTCTGTTCAACTAACTCCAGATCTTGATTTCTTTTTTTTACCATTAGTTACTCATGAAACTAATTTCCTAGTAACTCTTTTTATTCAATACCAAAATTAATTTTTTCAAATATTCCAATTAAAATAAAACAACAGTCACAATTGATCCTTAAGTAATAAAATCTTAACCATTTGTTAGTAGCTAAGACAGTGGTTACAATTTCCCCCTCTGGGAATGAACACCGTCCCCGATGTTATCTCCTTCAGTCCTCAAAAAGTTCCGGATAGGATTCTCGGACAAAACTTTCGTCCTCCCAGGTGGCCTCCTCCGGCCCAAAGTGCCTCCATTGCACTTTAACCTGGGCGATAGCTCGTCTCCGGAGCATGATTTCCCTCCAGTCGATTATACTGTGAGGCTCGACCAGAAATTCTCCGTCCAGTTCTACCTGCACACAAAGACTTATGTAAATTATATGAATCTTTTAACATCATGCTTTTTATTTAACCTCTATGTTCACCCACTACCTGAATGTTCTGCCAATGAATTATATGCTTTGGGTCATGAATGTATCGTTTTAATAATGATACATGGAAGACGTTATGCACCTAAATGTGGCTAGGAAGAGCTAAGCGATACGCCACCGGTCCTACTCTTTCCAGTATTTGGAAGGGACCACAGAACCGGGGGGCTAACTTTCCACAAGATGTCCATCTTAATGTACTCTTCTTTGGTTTAATTCTGACATATACATGATCTCCAACTTCATACTCACGGTATGACCTCTTTTTATTCGCATACACTTTTTGCCTGTCTTGTGCTGCCTTCAGATTCTGTCGAATTTTCTTCACCTCTGCTTCCATTTCCGCTAGCATGTCTGGTCCTAGCATGAGTCTATTCTCGGGACTGCTCCAATTAATGGGGGTTCTGCTCTGCTGCCCATATAGTGCCTCGAACGGAATCATCCTTAATGATTCCTGGTAACCATTATTGTAAGCAAACTCTATCAAGTGTAGATACTCCTCCCATTTAACTGGTTGCTGCATGACATACATTCTTAGCATGTCTTCCAGTACTTGATTCACTCACTCAGTCTGATCATCCGTTTGTGGGTGGTATGTAGTACTAAAATGTACTTGAGTTCCCAACCCTGTAAATAGTGCCTTCCAAAAGGCTGATGTGAATTTTACGTCTCTATCCGATATAAAGGTCTTAGGAATGCCATGCAGTCTGAAAATTTCACGCATAAATAAATCCGCTATCTGTACTGTCTTATAGGTGGATTGGACAGGTATGAAATGTGCCGACTTACTCAGTCGATCTACAACTACCATTATGGAATCATTACCTCGTTTTTATTTTGGTAACCCGGTGATAAAGTCCAACGAGATAACCTCCCATTTCCACTCGGGAATAGGGATAGGTTGCATCAATCTTGCCAGATGCTAATGCTCTACTTTCACTTGCTGGCACTCTAAACACCTGTTTAGATAGCCTACTATATCCTTCCTCATCCCTGGCCAACAATAGTGTTTTCTTATAGCTGTCATCATTTTTTGATATCCCGGGTGCCCCGCATAATTGCTTCTATGATATTCGTCCAGAATCATAGCTTTTAATTCGATTCTGTTTGGAATGACTATCCTCTTCTTGAAAATTAACAACCCATCCTGGTTAATCTCATAATTTCCTGGTCCCCCTTGTTCTCCAGATTCTCGTGTTTGCTTCCACAAATATTTATACTCAAGATCCTGGTCTGCTTCTTCTCTAATTCGTTCTAGGAATCTGGTTTCAATTTGGTTAATATATAATCCACAGATGTTATGCAATTTTCTGCTCAACGCATCTACAACCTTGTTCTCTTTTCCTTTTACGTGTTGTAGGTCAATATCAAATTCACTTAAGAAAGCATTCCACCTTGCTTGTCGGGAGTTCAGGTCAGCTTGTTTAAAATAGATGGTTAGACTACTATGGTCAGTTTTCAATACAAACCTATTCCCAAGTAAGTAGTGTCTCCATACTCGGAGAGCGTGCATGACTGCAGTCAGCTCTAAATCATAAGCTGAATATCGTTGTTCATGATCTTTTAACTTGCGGGATTCATATGCAATTACCTTCCCTTCTTGTGATAATACCGCCCTAACACCTTCCTTGCACACATCCGTACAGACCTCGAATTCCTTACTCAGATCTACCACACTTAACACAGGTGCTGTTGTCAATAACTGTTTTAATTTTTCAAAACTATCCTCGCATTCTTTTGTCCATTTAAAGATTTTGCCCTTCCTTTGCAAAGAGGTGATGGGAAAGGCTATCTTTGAAAATCCTTTTATAAATCGTCGGTAATAGCCAGTGAGACCCATAAAAGACCGTATATCTGCCACATTCTGTGGCACCTTCCATTCCATGATAGTTTTTATTTTCTCCGGGTCTACTGTTATACCCTTTTTAGATATTACATGTCCAAGGTACTGTATTTCTTCCTTGAAGAGGTCACATTTACTGAATTTTGCATACATCTGATGCTTCCTTAGCATCTCCAGTACCATTCGCAAATGCTCCTTATGTTCTTCTGCATTCTTAGAATAAATCAGTATGTCATCAATGAAGATTAACACAAAGTTGTCCAAGTAAGGATGGAAAACACTATGCATCAGTCTCATAAAAGTGGCTGGTGCATTAGTTAACCCAAAGGGTAATACCACGAATTCATAGTGGCCATACCTGGTGCGAAAAGCAGTTTTGTGTATATCTTCA
Organism: Pinus albicaulis; assembly: GCA_034641835.2. NCBI lineage: Eukaryota > Viridiplantae > Streptophyta > Pinopsida > Pinales > Pinaceae > Pinus > Pinus albicaulis. The sequence continues at coordinate 951,985,620 of CM076573.1, forward strand.
TCCTTGATTCTGATTTGGTGGTAACCGAACCGCAAATCAATTTTTGAGAACACAGTAGCTCCCCTTACTTGGTCAAATAGGTCATCAATACGGGGTAGGGGATACCTGTTCTTAACAGTTAGCTTATTTAACTGTCGATAATCCATGCACATGCGCATGGTTCCATCCTTCTTTCTAACAAACAGTACAGGGGCTCCCTAGGGTGACACACTGGGCCGAATATATCCCTTATCCAATAATTCCTGAAGCTGCATTTTCAGCTCAGTCAATTCTGGCACACTCATACGGTAAGGAGTCCGTGACACTGGCGAAGCTCCTGGCAGCAGTTCTATTGTAAAATCAACCTCTCTTTTGGGTGGTAATCCCGGTATTTCTTCAGGAAATACGTCCTTAAATTCCTGTACTACAGGTATATTGTCTAACACAGCAACTTGATTTTTAGACTCAGATAGTCCAACTTATATGGCGTACAGTTGGCATCCCTTCCTTATACATTTTCCCATCTGGGAAGCGGTAATTGGACGCAGATGTACATGCTTCTTTATGCCCTGAATTTCCTGGCGGTTACCATTCTGATCTCTGTAGTAAACTATCTTCTCCTTGCAGTCTATGAGAGTCCAATGCTTCTCCAACCAATCCATACCCAGCAATACATCATAGGATCCCAAGGGCAGAATATTTAAGTCTACTAATAATTGTTGTTCGCCAATTTGTAGTGCACAATATGATACTTGGGCACTAACTCTTCTTTTAGCTCCTGTAGCTAACTGGACCAACCAGGGCTTCTTAAATTTTTGACTTGGAAATTTACAGATTTCTACTAATTTAGGACTTATATAACTTAGACTTGCTCCCGGATCTATCAAAACAGAAACAATTTGGGATAACAATTTACCTTCTAGCTCTATCATGGTAGGTTGAAAATCAGCTTGCTGGTCCTCCAACGCCGCGTTAATTCTTGGTATGTTGCGGGAAACATCTCCAAGAGTAGAGGCCTCCTGTAAATTAGTTACTGCTTCAGTTTTACCCCGCTGTGGGCAATCTCGATAGTAATGTGCTGCTCCGCAGCCCCAACACTGCAGAGGTGGCCTCTGATTTTGAGGTTGCTCCGGTTTACTTAAAGCTTCCACAGTTTTGTCTTCCCCAGGCCATCTAATTCTCTGATGGTTCCTACCGAACTATTTATTGACTGAGTTTCTGGCCGCGCTTCTGAAATTACTGGTTTTGCTTCTTTTGAAACCAGCACTTTTTCTATTCTCCTTCCTTGGTTGCCACCCTTTTCCTTGGTCTACCTTGGTTCTTGCTTGCTGATAACACAGTCTTGCCTTTCTAATAGCCTCCTCCATTGTCTTAGGATTTACAAACTCGATACGCTCCTTCATATGGGCGGGTAAACTGCTCATAAATCTTTGGACTTTGGCCTTCTCATCTCTTAAATACGGTACATAGCGCAGTAATGATGTAAACTTAGTGATGAACTCATCCATGGTTAATTTTCCTAGCCTCAAATCATGGAATTCCCGAGCCTTTTCATCATAAAAATGCTCCGTCAAGTACTTGTCCTTGAAGTACTGTTGAAATTTTTCCCATGTCACATCCTGATCCTCTATTCCCCGCACATTATTCACTTCTTCCCACCATAAGGTGGCTTTATCCTTTAACTGGTAAATGGCTAATCGTGCTTTAAGACCACTGTCATAATCGTACACCTGGAAATACTTATTCATGTTGATCAACCAGGCCTCCGCTACTTCCTCTTTTTCTCCATCGAACGTAGGTGGCTTTATTTTTCTGAATTCTCCGTGTAGTTCCACCTTCTGCTTTTTACTTGCCTTCCATTCGGTTTCATTTTCAGATTCCGCCTCATTAAAATTTCTGTTTGGATTACTTCGCTGTGACACACTTCTTTCTTTTCGGCCTGTATCTTGATCATCTGCTTGCTGTTCGTTTCCTTCTTGGAATCCTCTGTCAGCACTGGGATTTTCATTCCTTTGATTCTGTTTATCGGACAGGCTTTTTAAGATCCTCTCCTGATCCTGCATCATCCTTGCATTTTCCATTCGTACTCTCTCCATATCTTCCTGCAACTGTTGTACAGTTTGTAATAAAATGCGAGTCTGTTGCTGCTATTCTTCAATCAGCCTGTTAGATCGTTGATGCTGCTCTATTCCCAGCTGTACCCACATTTCAGGGTTTCCCTCTGGTGGATTCTCTCCGACATTTCGTTGTGACGGTTGTGAAGGTGTTTGTCTCGATTGTCTTTCCATTTAATATCTGGCTGTGCACGATTAACATAAAAATTTTAACGTCAGTTGACCCATTAGGGTCCCAGTGTTGTGACGCCGCTCTGATACCACTTGTAACATTCATAAGCTCTAAAATAAATTTTTTTATTTTATTTTACCACATAAACATTATTGACACCTACTAAATCTACTTTCACCCTTGGTATTTTAATAATGTCATTTATGGAATTATTGGATATCGGATCTATTATAGCGGTGATATAGTTTTGAATTATTTCTTTTACAACCAACGCCACGGTGTTTATATGGGTGGTGATAACCTTTAACTTTCACTTGCCACTGGCCGAAGGTAATAATTCGTATCTATTTATGTTTTGAGATCTACGTACTGAAATTAATTGTTACGATAATAATATTGTTGATTGATATGATATCCCGTATGATTTCTTAAATAATTGTGCTCGCTCCAATCGAGGGTCTTTATTATTGGTTTTAATTCTTAATTGAGTGAGCTTCCGTCATATGCACTTGGCATTATCATCCGATCTCCAACTGGCCTCCTGCATGCCATTGATTGAATTCGATCTGACGGTGGGTGGCCCTAGGGTTCACAAATGACCCCGGCTCTAACCGTTCCGCCGCTCATTGTTGCACTCGATGCTTGTGTGCTCCGGAGGTGATGGCGCTCACTCCAAGGTTGCAGGTCTACCACTCTCTGGTTTGTCGAACAGTGCCCCTCGGCTACAGGTAATCGATTTCTTAAGCAAGTTCCATCTGGAGTTCCTCGTTGAGTTTAACTGGTGTTTTATCAAAAGAATTAGGGAGCTGCGGCCATTTTGCGTTCGCATCTTTCATTTATTTTATCAATCGTCATGTTATTTCCTGGTTCAACAGTATTCTCACCTATTCTGGCCTTTATGGTTTATATGCGGAGATTGTTAGCAGATTCTTGGAGTGTTCGTCTTCGACTGTGTTCTAATGAATTCAGGTACAGTCTCTTCCTGTTCAATGGTTAGTTTTTTTTTTTTTCCTCGGTTCTATTTCTTTTCTTGGCAGCTTGTTTCCTTTCTTAACTCGGGGTTAACGAAATTGTCGTTTTCTCTGGCAGGTACTTGCCAAAACTTCGACTATCCGCTTCGTTTCCTAATGGCTCCATGGACCTGCATGCAAGCAAGGTTAACCTTCTGTTCATTCACAGGTACACAAATGGAGGCGAGTCAAACCTTGCTCAGGGTTTTAACCTCAAACCGGTTTCCGTGATCGTTCTCAGTTCTCTGCTATTGTCTCATATGATTTACTGAATTCTTCCAGTGGTTTGGTTTCCTGCCGCTATCTAAGTTTCGACTGAAGTTTCTAGGGAAAGAAACCCTCTCAAGGGTCTTTATTTTTCCGATTGACTATGTAATAATTGTTTCAATGACAGTCTAGCCGGGGTTGTCGAACATCCCGTGCTCTTTTGGTTTCTCTTTTAACTATGAGACAGACAGGAATACTCCTGAACAGCTATTTATAATATTTGTCTGGAACTTCTTGTCGTCAATACATATTGTTTGCGCGGTGAACTTGTTTTCTTGAACATGGAAATTGTATTTGTAGAATTTGTGCATACAGACTTTCTTTTTCCCTTTTCCTGCATTGATATAGTTGTCAGAATATAGTCATCTGAGTAGTTTGCTTCGATTAATTTACAGCTGTGTGTTGGTCTCATGAATACGGATTTTGTTCTTGTTTTCGAAGTCTGCCCTTCGAGGGTTTACTGTTGTTTACTTTCTACTTTGGTTATGTGAGAGTATATATATATATATATATATATATATATATATATATATATATATATATATATATATATATATATATATATATATATATATATATATATATATATATATGATGAGGGATTTAGCCAGGCGGTATTCTTGGAGCTTTTCTACCTGTTCATAGTCGCTTAACTCCTGTGTTTAAGTTCTATATCTGCTTATTAGCTAAATGTTGTTTCATCCGGTTTTATTTTAGCTATCTGGCTACTTTACAAAAAAATAATTCTTTTTGGCAAGATTTTATGGGTGTCCGGACCGCCTACTGTCCGTGTTTATCATAGAGAGGAGGACGATCAACCCAAAAGCTCTGCTTGCAGGCATGATGGGTTAACAATTCTCCTCGTTTTCTCTGTTATCAATGTTAGAGACATTTATTCTACAGTTTTCTTCTTTTCTGTGACTAGAAAGTTTAATATATCTCTGTTTTTAACTATACCCTTGCTCTTCTAGAGTTTGGTGGTTATCTGTCACAGGCACTAGTTTGTTACACCTGCTTCTCTACAGTTATCTTTTATAATTAGATATGCACATAAATAACCCTAGCTATAATAAAAGTTCCTTTCGGGTTTCCTGTAATAACAACTCTATTTTCCATAGTAGCATGCATTTGTTTACAGAAACAGAAGTAATAAACGAAACTACTTATGAAGCATTCTTATCTGTAACAACAATCTTTTCCTGTTTTGTTTTGAAAATAACAATTACTATACCGTACTCTTCTAAACTCAAATTTGAGTGATGATGGTTGTTTCCTCCCTTCCACGAGCTGGGAAATTACGTCCCACGGCTCTCCCCCGAGCTCAAGTCTGGGTCGTTGTGTAGCAGAGAAAACTTCTGGAGGAGACTCGGGACAATTCCGGTCCAGTGCTCCGACTCCAATGTAACAGCAAGTCTGGAGAGAACTCGGGACAGTACTGTCCAGTTCTCCAACCCAAAGGACAGCCCGTTCTGAAAATTTTCTTTCCAGCAATACAGACTTATTTTCCTTCCTTGCAGACAGAACCCCAAAACCTCTTGGGGTCCCTCATTTATTCCAGAGTTTCTTTTTGGTAACTGTGGGAACTGTTTTCTGTTCAACTAACTCCAGATCTTGATTTATTTTTTTTACCATCAGTTACTCATGAAACTAATTTCCCAGTAACTCTTTTTATTCAATACCAAAATTAATTTGTTCAAATATTCCAATTAAAATAAAACAACAGTCACAATTGATCCTTAACTAATAAAAGCTTAACCATTTGTTAGTAGCTAAGACAGTGGTTACACATAACACTTCATATATATATATATATGTGTGTGTGTGTGTGTGAGAGAGAGAGAGAGAATATGAAACACTTCATATATATATATATATATATATATATATATATATATATAAAATAGTTGAACACCTTTCCTCCGTGTGGCCTCGTTATAACACAATCTCATAGCCTACTAGTGGTTAGGTTTGATTAGCTCAACTCTTAACCAGAGTTACAATATGGACCCTTGTAGAGTCTTCTTCATCATAATCAGATGGTTAGGGCATTTTCCACGAATAATGGGGGTTGATGTGGCATCCTCTCGAATTATGGTAGTGAAAACATGAAGGTCAACTTCTCAATGGCATAAATTTTGCATACATACTCCGATTCACGTGGTTCTTGCACTGTTGGAAAGGTCGTTGCGTGTATAATATGATAAAAAGGTGTGTAGCTAAAGGACCAAAGTATAACCCCTGAATAATGTCATTTGATGCCTCAAAATTCTACTGGAAGGTTTCATACCCTAATTTGCTAAACTAGATCCTGCTAGTAAAAATGGTCATATGAGTTGATTCATTAAATTTTTCCATTTTGAAAGCATTAAGATGGATGACAAAAAATATAATGATCCAATGTTTATTAACTCTCCCTCTTGAGCCTCCCAAAAAAATATAAAGTTATATGCATTGAAAATTTTCTATTATGGTCATCCTTAATTCATAAATAAAATTTATTAGAAAAATGTAAATAAAACATACGACCCATAACTTATACTAAATTAATATTCTTGATATTCTTTATATATTATTTGTAAACTATGGTGTATATATATTCAACTAAGCACAACATACTCAATGCACCTATATTTCATAAGCATACGATCGTTTTTGCTTCTCTATTTTAATACTGCACAACCTTTAGTGTTATATACCGACTCACTAGTATCAATGTTCTTATATGAATCAATACATTATAAATTCATGTTTTCTCAACCGTATTAAGTCATGCTATCCACACCATATTAGCACATCATGAGAGTGAGGCATGTGCTTGAAAATGTAGTGTATTAATTATGTATGACAACACTATAAATGGTGTACTAAGGTATCTTTAAAAACATTAATGAAAACAATAAACTAGAAAAACTTAGGAATAATAAAATAGAATTCATATACCGAGTTTTGCATATGAAAACAACATAGAAACCTCCAATCTATCATTAGAATTCATATAGTTTAAGTTAATGCATCTATATTAAGAGAAACAACTGGCATGTAGTCATTGATTTAAATGCACATGGAATAATACATAGCACAACATAATGTTGTTAGTAGTCCATATCAACATAAAACAAGATGTAGGCACATCTAAAATTACAATTTAATATGTTAAATGGAAGGGTAGCACCATTATTAATGTGATGCATCCTCCACACACACACACCATATTTCAAAGCATATCTAAACTATGTTTAAGTTATATGTGTTATAATTTGTAGCATATAGGTTAATGGTGTTAGTGAAATATTGAAGCACATTATTGATCATGGGTACATATGAAATGCTAGGTTTGTGCATCATAGCGGTTAGCAATGATAGATACCTCTTTGCATAATCTAGGAATGCATCACTAATAAGGAAAACCTACCTTGTGTTTTATAATGCATGCATGCGGATATGATGCACCAATAGTGGCGCTAGTGGTACTCCATAACACCAAACATCACACTCATTACCCTAATAAATGCATGCACCAAAATTTTCCAAATAATTGGTGCACTTAGAATGTCGATGAGCATAAAATGCATTTTGGACTTTAATCACACCATCATGTAGTGTTAATAAAATAAATATGGTAGGCCACACTAACAACATTTTTCTTAAAAAATTGAAAGGAAAGTGATTTTTCCTATCAAATTAGGAAACTAAAATGTGAAAATATAAATTAAGATGTAGTAAATAAACTACTTGATAATGACTCATTATCAAGGAATGGTTTCCATGTAAATAAAAAAATAAATTAAGGGAGTTATGAAAAATGTAAACATGAAATGAAATCGATTGTAAATGAAGATTGTTTGTGACATAACAATGTATAGGGATAAAGAGCACCATTACTGCTTGAAGGTGTTGGAAGAAATTGGGAATATGAAAAATCAATTTGGTATTTTTTTTTACTTAAAACCCTACAACAATTTAAGTGTATCTTGAGGCACCAATGTAATTATGAATATAGTGCAATACTAAAGTTTGTTTTTTAAATAATTAATATGTTTTATAAAGTTTGTTTTTTTAATAAATAATATGTTTTACAATTTTTTTTAAGCATCATGGAGTTATTTTGATAAAATAACTTTTTTTTAAGAACATTTAAGTTTATTTTTACATAACCAAAAAATTGTGTTCCCTGTATCAAGATGCACTAGTGTTCTATATGTTTAGTATGCTCTACAATGATATTGTTTAAAAAAATATATATTTTACAAAATTTTATATGACTTGAGATTTCTTTTATTATTGATGCATAAATGAAATTATGTATTTTGTAAGTACGGTGGAGTTTTTCTTAAAATATTTTATAAAATTTAATGTTCTTTTTAAAATTAAACATTATAAGGTATGTCTTGTATCAAGAGTGTCTTTGTGTGATGATATTTTTAGAGAATGTGTAACATTTTTTTTTAAATATTTTGTTTTACAAAATTCATGTGTAATGGATTATAATTCTAATTGTTATTTGTAACACATAAAAATAATATATATATATATATATATATGAACAAAATATATAAATAAAAATCATTGACATGCCTTTTTTTTCTTTTTTTTTTGGGTGTTCTAGATCTAAAACATCTACTAAAATCTATTCTTACTTGTCTCCACTATAAACTTCCACTAAAAATGAAATATAAAATAATGCTTACACAGTTTTTTTTCCTTGTAATGAACACTATAATTTTTTTATTTATTTCATACTTATATCAAAATATCTTAAAATCATTTGGAAGCACTATAAGAAAAAAAAAAAAATGTTAATCTAAAACTAAGGGTTAACCAAAAATTTGTTTCTCAAATTTTAAATAATAAATAATAAGTATATTCATTATTCATTGCATTACTTTGAGGACTCAAAATTTTACTTAATATAGACCAAATATATCAAAATGATAAAAATAAGAATAACCATTAAGCTTCCAAATATTTTTTAAATTAACATGATACTTATCTCCATCTAGCATTAATCTCAAACAAAAAAACATCTAAAATAAATAAACAATAAAAGTGACTTAATTAACTTCACTAAACAATAAAAGCGATTTAATTAGACTCATTAATAATATACGTGAATTGAGATTTTTAAAATCTCAAAAATCTCAATGGTTTCAACTAATTATAAAAGTAAAATAGGAAAACTTTTAATATAAAAATCGTTGGATTTTTCTCAAACAAATGGTAAGTTGAGAAAATTAAAAAATGAACAACTAATAAAGAAATATATAATAGCAAATAATTCTAGTGTTAAGAGCCAGAGTTGAAATCATAATTTTATCGACAATTTAGTTTCAGCAAGTTCTTATAAGAAAAATATTTAACATTGCCGTGCTAAAGGGGAAAAAAATATCATTATATTGTTGAGGAATCATTTCTTCTCTTCCCCACATGTATCACAGAAGCTAGCAAATGAAAAAGGAAAAGTTGCGTCCGAGTCGCTGTACCATAGGTTGCTATTAAAACCACAAGGCAGGCCTAATAATCCCCGATGCCTTTGCAAATGTGTAAAGTAATGGAGCATTAGCATTTAAAACAAAAGATCCGTTACCATGAGTGCCATCGCACGCGAGCACGAATGTATGACTGAACGTGAAACATGTATAGCTCAGGCACCGATCACCCAAGGCGAACATGATTACAGTGCATACCACAACTGTAAAACAAACTTTCTTGATGAATTGTAATAGTAAAATGTCTCGTTGATTTGTAGTGGAAGGTTGGAATAAGGATAATGATTTTTGTAAGATTGAGTTACTTTTGAGACATGGTTTAGGTTTTTTTTTTTTTTTTTTAAAGAATGGCTCTTATTAAATTGTAAGTCATTATTATATTATAATGGTAGGGTATTTGATGTAGGATATTTTGTTGGTGTTATAATATTAGTTACTAGTTTATTGGATATATTTTGGTTGTTAGAGTGGTAGTCATCAAGTTTGTGGGTTATTGGGTATATTCATGGCATTATAGTGAAAGTGGTTTTTTCTCTCTCTATTACTCCAACAAATTATCGATTTATTGTAAATTTAAAAAATAGTTAAAAAGTAAAATAAAATGCAAGTTAAATAGTAAAATAAAATAAAATGATTTGACAATTTAGTACTCAACATGTTACTAAGCTTACTTATTAAATTTTTAGATTTTTCATTTTTAATATTTATAAAATTATATAATATTTTACTTTATTATATTTTTACTTTGTACAATATTTTAGGTCAAAGGTGATGAATCAACTTGCATTGGGGAATAGCTACTAAAGTTTAATGTTTTCAATTTTTATTTGACAACTAAATTATATAAAAAAAAAGTTATATTAAATATGTTATATTATTATATTTTATAAGAATATCTTATATTAAATAGTTGCATGTTAAATTATACGATATTAAAATATATTATTTTTATTTTCCAATTTTAAGGTCATGGCCAAGTGAGACACTAAATTGGTTTAGGAGACCCTTGTTTGTGAGACAAAAGACCCACCTAGACACAACTATTTGATTACTAAATCTATAAAAACATACATATTCTCTCACTATATCACTATAACTCCTTAGAAAAAAACACATACTCTTAATACTTTTAATCGTAAAAGTATAAACATTAAGCACATACTTCTCATATCCCCGAAATCACACATGATTCACGCATTTATACTTACAAACTGCACGCTTATGCTTGCGGGCAGATGATGAGTGGCAAGTGCTTATATTAAGCGCTTTGTAAAGGCCTGGGGTCTGCCCAAAATCACACGTGAATCACTCATTTGTACTAAACATTGGATGCGTGGCGAGTGCTTATGATGTTTGCATGTCATCTCTGAATAAAATAAACTACAATTAGCTGTGCTGTACACGATTTTTTAGGAATTGTCTAACTAGTCAGGAATTGGTCGGATGGCCAAAATTCGTCAGAATCTGGGCAATGTTTTTTCTAGAAATCTTGCAATAGTAGTGTTTGAATCATGTTTTTGATGGTGGAAATAGATTCAGCACCATCAAAAACTTCTAGGGCACCCAAAATATTGAAGATTGATAACTATAACCTCGATTTACAAAAATCCTTGCCAAATTTTTTACTTGAATTTCAATGATTTTCAAGAAAAAAAGGCAGTCCAATTAGACTATGGGGATCTTTTATGCAAATGCACCTCTTTATGCAAATGCACCTCTCTATTAGAAAAGGAATGCCGTGTTGTTCAGAACTTCTCAGTGGTCAAGCACGTTACGAGCCTCATGCTCCGTGGTGAAGGGTGTTATTACAATAATCCTCAGCATTGTATCTCATTTACACTGAATTGCATGGGAAGCGCAAAGGCTCGTGTCACGATCTTTCCGAGTAGGGGATTAGCCATCTCATCCCCTTCGCCAAACTCGCTATCCGCCTTGCGGACCAGCATGGCCTCTTCATCACCTTCATTACCTGCAAATGGATGTTCTCCGCTCGTCACATGGCACTTTACTCGGAGTGCATCGCCTCCGCCTCCTCAGATCTCGACATCACCTTCAGATCTTGACTTGACACTCACGTATCGAAGCTTCTGGATAAATCGAAAGAATTGATTGTAAGTGCTCTCAGATTCCTTGTTGACTCTGCCCCGCCCTTCTCTACTTTTATCACTGATTTTTTCTGCCCCACTATGTACGATGTGGCCACCGAATTCGGCATACCCATGTATGTATTCTTCACTTCCAATGCTTCTCTGTTTTCTTTCATGTTATCTATCCCCAAGCTCGTCTCATAGATTCCAATTTCGCTCAAGGACGCCGAGTTTCAGATAGAGGTGCCGGGAATTCCACCGATTGCTGGCACGGATCTTCTGCCTCCGTTTCAGGATAGATCCAATGAAGCTTTTTATGGGTGGTGTGCCATTCCTCTTGCCTAGGGAAAGTCACAGGGATTTTGACAAACACCTTCGAGGAGACGGAGCCTGAAACGATCAAAGTTATTGCAGAAGGAAAGATGGGTAATCCGGTAGAAGCTTATCGAGTTCCCCGCCTTTATCCAATTGGGCTGCTCATATCGTCGTCAACTCTTCATTACAATGACAAACATGCCTCAAGTGGTTAGACAACCAACCGCCTTCGTCGGTTTTGTTCATTTCGTTCGAGAGCGGAATAGCTTTGGCGAGGGCACAGGTGACCGAACTCACGGTGGGCCTGGAAGCAGGCGAAAATCACTTCCTGTGGGTGTTGCGTATCCGTCAAGTAGATTTCTCTCCATCGAGGAGACAAACCTTTCCCAACTGTTACCCAAGGGATTCGAGAATCGAACTAGGGACCGAGGACTTGTTGTTGCTTCATGGGTGCCTCAGATTCCTGTTCTCGCTCACCCATCCACTGGCGGTTTCATTTCTCACCGCGGTTGGAATTCTAAGGTAAAGAGCATCTCACATGGAGTGCCCATCATCTGTTGGCCTCTTTTTGCCGAGCAGAGGATGAACATGCTTTGACAAGTTGAAGGTGGGGATAATAGTGAAGATGGAAAACGATGAATTTGTGAGGAGAGATGAAGTGGAGAAATCCATTAGAGAGTTGATGGAAGGAGGAGAGGCAGGATGGTAAGGGTGAGTATCAGAGAATTTAAGGTTAAGGTCATGAGTAGTGTGGAAAAAGGGAGTTGTTTTAGGTGGGACTTTTTAGAGTTTAAGATGTATGAATATGGTGAAAAAAATTGAGGTAAAATCTTGATTTCTGTTATTTAAACTGATTTTTTTACTGTATATATGGATTCAGCACCCTAAAAAATCTCTAGGGCACTTCGATTGTGCAACATTACCCACCAAACTTCTATTTTCAATAATCAGCACCCTAAAAAATCTCTAGGGCACTTCGATTGTGCAACATTACCCACCAAACTTCTATTTTCAATAAATTCCCATGGGAATTTAGAGAAATTAGATCAGAAAAAACTACAGTAGAAGCCTTCAAAAAATTGCACTAAAGACTACTCGTGGAAAAAGGGGGCAGTTCATACAATGTTATGGCCCACTACTACACTAAGGGCATGTTTTTAAGACAACAGAAATATTTTGTCTTAAAAAGTCACATTTTATTTTAGTTATTTTACATTAAAATTTAATATTAATTGAATTGTGTTAAATATAAAATTTAAGACAAAAGTAGTCTAGACAAAAATAGTTGAAACAAATTTTATATTTAAGACAAAAAATTTGAGATAAAAATAATTTAAGACAAAAACAATTTAAAACAAAAATATTTTAAGACAAAAACAGTTTGAGACAAATATTTTAAGACAATTTTATATTTAAGACAAAAACAATTTGAGACAAAAATATTTTAAGACAAAACTTTGTATTTAAGACAAAACCAGTTTGAGATAAAAATACTTTTAAGGCAAAACTTTATATTTAACACAAAAGCACTATGAGACAAAAATATTTTAATTTAAAACTTATATTTAAGACAATAACAACTTAAGACAATGACAATTAAGACTAAACACATTTAAGACACTTAGCAATTAAGACAAAACCATTAGCAATACTTCATAACAAGGTGATTGTCAAATGATTTACATTCCACTAAAATTGTTTAATTTTTTTAAATATGTGAAAATTTTTAAATTACTTCAACTAAACTTCGATATAAATTTGCAAGAAATTAAATACAATATAACGATAAAAAAATTAAATATTTTCTCAATATATATATATATATATATATATATAAAATACAGTCTCATAGAGGTTCTCTCCAGAGTCAAGGCATCTAAAAGACAAGTAGACGAAGTAGAAAAATTCGAGGATGATTGGATTAGGATAAATCCAGTAACACTTCTAAAATTTACTAGTCAAAATTTTATATTTTAGGAACTGTCAAAATGAAAACTTTTCTAGTATCGGTCTAATAACCCATATGGTGAAGTATGTGATATCTTATTATTGGATCTTATAAAACATGCATTGGATGAGAAGTCCTTGTGCAAGGTAGCAAAAGCTACATCTTCCTAGGAAGCATGGAAGACCTTGGAAGTAGAATTTGGTATAAAGGAAGTGACATAAATCAACAAATTAAGTTACAGTGTGTTGAAGAATCAATAGAAAGTTAACTTCAGCTTTGAGATTAAATGAGCAAGACTCTAGGAGGAAAACGGAGCTTGGAGAATCCCACTCAAATGTGGATGATGGTCATAAAGACTATAAAAATGAAACCCATCATGCAGACATGCATATGGATGAAGAAGACACATAAAACATCTCAGAGTGAGAAGTTGAAGCCCCTACGTGTGAGGTAGAGTAAGAACATATAAATTATCGAGAAGCCCAATGTAACATGAATGGTGAAGATGATGGTGAATCCCACTTTGATGAGACACATGTAGATGGTGAATGAAAAGTGAGTAGTGAATTGGTAAATCCAACAATAGTCCTTGTTGATGATGGTGAAGCTTCCAATAAATAAGTGAATAACATGAGTGATCTAGTTGGTATGATTGTAGTTTATGATGGCCTCTTTTCATCAGAGTTTGAAACATTTAAGTTTGAGAATAACAAAGACAATTTTTCATATGAAGTAATGGTTTGTAGAGTTGAATGTGAATCTCTCATGAATCCAACAACAAATGATGAATTTGGTGAAGTTGAAATTGTTAATGAGCACATGAATGCTCAAATATATCACACCAAAGTGGATGAAAATTATGTTGATTGATTGTGGAAATATGTAAAATGCCATATTTGATGAAGAATTTAAGGTTGAAGCTACCACTGTAGCAGCAATTTGTAGCAACCCTGGTCAAAAATCCATGTAAAAGTTAATAAAGGTAAAATAAGACCTCAGTAATGGGACACGTATTCCAAGTTGAATGTTAGGAAAAAATATCCTAGTGCGTGTTCATTTCGGTTTATTAATGGTTATGGAAATTGGCAAAGGACATGGCAAAGTCTTTGGAAAGACATGAGGCATTTATTGGCATTTTATTTATGAAAATAATGGAAAACAGGAGAAAAGGGAGGTGAAAGGTCACAAGTTGCATGTGAGGAGGAAAATTAAGGTAAATAATGGAAAAATGAAGAAATTAGAGGCCTCCTTGATAAAAAGGCTTGTGAGGATTAGTTGGTAGCTTTTGCACAAACTTTTTTCAGTTCAGTTTTGGAGCTCTCATTCTATTCTCTCTCTCATACTCTTGGACACTTTGATTTTTCTTAGAGCACTCTTGGAGGAGTGTGGCATACTTTGTATTTAGAGCAAGAAGGAAAAGAAAAAGTAAGAAAGCGCAAGAGGACAACGAGATCATTACATGAGAGATTGTACACAACATCAAGGTGGTAGACTGCAGATTTACTGTGCTCATGAAGCACAGACAGTGGGGGATGTTGGACAGAGTGTTCCTCAAATCTATGCAGCATTGGATAATAGGTAGGCAGATCACCAAATGTCTATTATCAAGATGGACGGTAAGCTTTGCGATCAAGTTGTTTCTATTTTGATTGGCCCTGGATCTAATTATAGTTATGTTAATCCTAACCTAGTGGATAACTGTGCTTTTAATAAAGAAGCAGATGCAGAGTCTTGATTAGTGCAGTTGGATACAAGTACAAAGAAACGAGTTCATCATTGGGTAAGAGCTTATGCATTTGATTTGAATGGTCTGTGTACAGTAGCACATTTGAATGTATTTTCATTGGGTTCGTATAACATGATTTTAGGTATGGATTGGTTGTATCTCCATAGGACCAAAGTGGACTACTATGACAAAGCTATTGAGTTCTTGGATGACAATGGAAAACATATATTCTTGCAAGGTAAGAATAAGGTAACATCAATTAGAATGGTGACAACTATGTAGACGAAGAATAGTTCCAGGAACAAGTGTGTGTTATTTTTGGTACATATTTCTAGTGACAAAGATAAGGAAGTTGAGGATGCAAATATCTTGAGCAAGTACTCAGTTTTACAATAGTTTCAAGGTACATTTCTTGTAGATATTTCTGAGTTTTCACCTCACAGGGAAGTGTATTTTTCTATTGAGTTGGTCATAAAAAAAAACATACAAGATGAGCACTCCACATTTGGTAGAGCTAAAGTTCCAGTTGAAGGAAATGTTGGACAAGGGACACATTAGGCCAAGTGTATCAACGTGGGGCACACTAGTATTACTTTTGAAGAAGAAGGATGGTACTCTCAGGTTGTGCATTCATTACATGCAATTGAACAAGGTGACCATTAAGAATAAGTATGTTTTGTGGAGGATTGATGATTTGTTCGATCAATTGAAGGGAACAACAATGTTCTCGAAGATTGATCTGAGATTAGATTATTGACTATTAAAATTTCTCCTAAGGGTTGTAGAGCTAGGGTTCATAGATAAACTTGCATTATATGGTTTCAAACCCTTCTTGTCTCCTTCAAGGGGGTTTCTTGAGCCCTTCTAAAAGACTTCCTTTTGCTAACCAGATGGATAGTTTCTTTCAAACATGCATGGAAACGTACTTTGCAAATCATACTATAATAAATTCATAAGATGATATTATTAGTATTGACTACATCTTCTTTGGAGACATAATTTTTATTGTAGGGGTTGGTACCTTTATATTAGATGTGGTTGGTGATGTGAAGACTACTCACCTTCTAGTAAAGATTCATACTAACTCTAACAAGCCTATGGATGTTTTTTTACAAAGGGAGACCCCTCTCGA
Organism: Pinus albicaulis; assembly: GCA_034641835.2. NCBI lineage: Eukaryota > Viridiplantae > Streptophyta > Pinopsida > Pinales > Pinaceae > Pinus > Pinus albicaulis. Next base: position 952,001,856 of record CM076573.1, read on the forward strand.
CTCAGCTCATTGGATTCTTTGTTTGTTCATGCTAATTCTTGTTCTCAAATTTCCTTCTCCAAGGGGTTGAGACTATTTTCTTCATTTATGGAGACTAAGAAAAGGTGCTTTCAAGTCAAAACTAGAATAAAAAGTTGGGATTACCTCTAGGCTTTTAAAATTCATAGGGTGGTTGGTTTGGATTGGATCCACTTTTATTAAGCTGTATCATGTCTACTAATTTACATTCCTCTAGCTCAAACAATAAGAACACATTTGTAAGTGTTTCTTCCTCTTCTTTCTTTGTGATGGTATCTCTATCCATAGGCAAATCAATGCCTTACAAACTGAGGCTTCCTTGCAAAACGAGGCTTCTTTGTGATGGAATGGCATATTTTGATCTGACCATTTATTCCTATTGTAGTTTGTAGGAGGTTTTTGATCCCACCATTTCTTCCTATTTAAGTCTTTTAATCCAGGTTGAAGGAGCTAAGGGGGTTGAGTTGCAGACGAAGCCAAGGAGGATGCATGGACTGCAACTTGCTCTAGGTTCGCGATCTTGCCTATTCTTCTTACTGAAATTGATGCCTTTTTATCCCAATTGAGGGAGATGAGGGGGAGTTGAGCGGGTTGAGTCACAGGAATATTCAAGGAGGATGCAAGGACTACAACTTACTCAAGTTTCTTCATCCCGTCGATTCTTCCTATTGAAATTGAATCCTTTTCATCCCGGTTGAAGGAGTAGAGAGGGGTTGAGTTGTTTTTGCAGTTAAGGAGGATGCAGAGACTTAGGTTAAGGGGACATCATAATGACTGGGTTAACTGTTTTTTCCTTTTATTTTAGTTCAGAAGAGGTTTAGGGTTATAATACTATGATCTATGACATATTTGCGTGCCATCAATGGGTGTGCGATTGGGGCATTTCCCATTCCAAATTTTCCTCAAGTGTCATCGTGCCACTATACGAACATGGTATACGGGATAAATATCGTGGTGAAACTGAGGAGTGTCGAGCTCATCGATCATATAAAAAACCCTCATTTTAAAAATTCCTCATTTTTGAATTCAGTCACTTGCTAGGAAACATAATGGGAGGTGTTGGCTTATAAATTCCCCTTTCGAAGGCCCTTGCAATATTCTATTTTTCAGGTGCACTCTTGTGGTATTCTTGGCAAGATAAATGAATAGAGCTTTCACTCAAAGAGTTCGACATGAGACAACTCTCCTATCTACCCTCATTATTTGAGCCAGTAAGAGTTAGGAGTAAACATATATTACTCAATCTCAAATTGTAGGAACTTGTTCAAAGTAAAGATAATAAAAACCTCTGGGATTTGGATGAGATCACTACTCATTTCTATTTCTCCCGAATATAAATGGGGACATCATCTAGAAAGACCAAAACCTACCGTGAGTAGCATTAGGGTGCACCCTTTAGAAAGTTGGAGGTTTTATCATTTAGAGGTTTTTTGAGAAAAATATTGATGGGTCCCTGTAATTCTCTAAACGGATCTATTTCTAAAGAATAAGCTTTAAACAACATCGACATGGCTCGTATAAGAGGAGAATGGAAGTTTATCTCATGCCTCCATAATATATTTGGCAGACAACTTGCTTGCCCATTAACAATGGCACAATACTCATTCATTAGTTGATAACTTTCCTTACAAATAGATAAGGAAACAACTACCAATATCATGGTCATTCGCCATCATTTAAAATCACCCATGGGGCAGAAAAACTCAGAGGTATGGTGGGAAGTGATCAATTTTTGGGCTTATATATTGCAATTAATTGGATGCTGACCTTTTTTCTTACATTGATTTCCCATTTACATATTTGTTTCAGGTTTCCTCTTGCTACAGAGTGTAGGGAAGGGTGTACATAGGATATATTCTTAGATTTCGTTTTTTCCCTCATCGTTTCTCCTCTATCTTTTCAACCAATTTTATCTGGATCTCTCATGGAAACCTTTTTTGCTAGAACTTCTACTAGTTTTGGAACAAAGTATTTCATAGATCATTGCATTCAAAACCTATATATATATCCTCAAAAACCTCAAATAAAAGTGAAACACAAATAGTTTGATTCATTTGTAGGTCCAACGAGTGAAAGTTTCACTGATAGCATGTGTGTGTGTGTGTGTGTATTGATTCATTTATTTTTAAACCTCCCTTTATACTTCAAATCGACGCAGGTTTTCTCAAATCATTTTATTTGCAGTCACTCCAATGTCTTGGGTAGTTTTATTTTCATTTTGTAACTCAACCTGATTTTAGAAGTTGTTGAAATTCATCCCTTTGTTCTTACATATTTACTATAGGTTGGTATTTTTTAGTTATATCCAAACACGGTTATACCACGTAAACAACTTCAAGTAATGAGATAGTTGTACAGATTTATTTATTATTATCAAGACACAACACTATGCTGGATTTAGATTAAGTTTCAAGATTATGTTTGCCCTTGACTGGGATTTGTTATGAATTCCCCACAATAATTGTACAGAACTAGTAGCCATCTAGTGCCTTATAAGTCTTGAAACATCTACTTCAAATGTTTCCTAGTTTCTGTAACTGTCTAATATCTCCATCATCCCTGTGGACAACACTGTTGTAGGGTGATATCTTGGTTATACATTTCAAATAACACCCTAATCCTTCTCAATACAATACCTTGCCTACTCTTCACACTCGGTTACACTTCGTTTTAGGATCTTCACTTATACCAGGTGATATTCCAGCCATGCGATTAATTATCTTAGTTATCTTCTTCTATATGAAATCCATCTTCCCATAAGCGTATGTCAAACCATATCCTCGTCTCTAATTTTGGAGAAAACCCCCAAACTATCATATCCATCATCGCAGTTGATAGAGGCTGATCATAATAATAGAATTCCAAACATTTTATCGATCTGCTCTGTCCACAAATTGTGGGATAGTTTTGAGGGACAAATTTCTTATGGTACCCTCATGCAAACTAGGGAGTAACATATTGCTCCTATTTGACGCACACGTCCTTCCTTGGATCACTTAAGAAGTTGTGACTTAGTTGAGAACCCTGAACTCTCAAGATAAAGCTGCAAAAGTGAAGTCCATAATCCAAAGTAAACAATTTCTCATCCTGACTGCAATATCCATTTCCACAGAGTTTGATCATTTCTGAAAATAGAGACACATTAAAATCCAAATGAAAATATGTTGGGATCCCCATCACCTCTGGACTGAATGGTCCATTTTATACAACTCTCATACTCCCAACAATTCATCGTATGTAACAACATCTTGAGAATGTCCATTTCTTCCATAGATAACAGAGATGGAAACCAAGATTTCATAGTCTCTTTGAGAAATTTCAGTGGACTATTTGATTAAACACAGTTTTCTCTTGAGAAATATTTCTAGTAATCTTTGTTGTCAAGCCATTTATGATATTGATAACTGAACATAAAAAAATTCATCCCATTCACCCTCTCCTTTTACCTTACTGTTTGTTGTGAGAAAACCTTGCTCGCACTTTCGAGAACAATAAAAATCTTATCATTACATGTTCTAGAGTGCTTTTTACTTCAATTTCCATGATGCATATCATTTGAGGTCTTCAAAGATCGATTTTCTTCATATTTGTCATAACTCTCATCAAATGGAGAGGTAATAATTTCATCATTACAAAATATAAAGGTAGAATTAAGCCCTCATAAAAAGGTTGATCTGGTATGTTCCCTTCAACAATTGCTTGATTATCCTCTTCATAAACATCCCTGTCATTCTATGAGTTGGGGTTGGATTGATCACACATCACATTAGTAGTGTTGACATTGAGTTTTGGGAAAAGAAAACGGCTCACAGCTGAATCTAAGTAGTGTTATTTAATGTCATTTATATGCTCATATTCATCATATATAGGACTAGATTCAAAACACACAACATATAATATTCCTTTTCTTTGTGAAAATAATGATCTAGATCAAGTCTGCATCAGGGCTATTGCGTTATTCTTCTTCTGGGTCAAGTATGTATCAGGGCTATTTTTTTATTCTTCTTCTGGATCTCTAGTAGGCTAGTATCCTCTTAAATGATGCCAACAATGCTAACTTCCTCAAATTTTGAGCTCAACACTTTATTCATATCAATAGAGGCATCATCATAATATATATATTCACCCTCTAAATTGCCTTCCTTATCTAGATGTCGATGCTGCCAGAATTCCTCCATGTATCACAACTTTTTATAACTCTTTAAATACATATTGTTTGTCTCAAAACTTAAAATACCCCATAAAATTAGCTTAAAAACAAAACAAAGAAACAAAAAACCTCATAAGTGAAGTCAATGCTGCCAGAATTCCTCAATGTATCCTATAAAAATGCTGAAAAGAAGAATTTCCCAGGTACCTTTGATATGCCTTGGATAGAAGATCTACAACTTGATTTTTTTCCCTGTATACAACTTGAGTGGGCCTAGTGGTTAAGAGAATGTGTTTCCTACTAAGAGGACACAGGTTCAAAACTAGTAGGGGTAGAGTATGTATGTCTTTGTAGACTTCGCAGTCGTTGCAGAGGTGGGTCCCTTGTCCCACAAACAAGGGGTTTCATACACCAATTTGGTGATTGGCTTGGTTGTGACCTTAAAATTAGATAATAATAATGATAATAATAATAATAATTGAAAAGAGCTTACCAAATTTCAAATGTATCATCCAAATTGTGAGGATAGGAGGATTGAAATTGGAATGTTCCTTTACCTTGTCAATTATTCCCTTTGCATCTCTAAACACATGAAGTATCTCCAATCCTAGCCAACTGGAACATATAAAGACACCTCAAAGAGAAATGATTTTTTTCCTACACTATTAGTGCACTTTCCTCCCTCCCACCAGAAATGAGTTACACATATAATTCATAATCTCAAACATTAAAATGTTTATCCTCTTTTTCATGATTTTGCATCACATGATATTGTGTTTAAATCAAAGTGATTTTTTGTAGCTATGATGGAAATAAGTTGTTTTATACCAGTCTCAAAAAGTGTTGTGTGGATATTGTATTTAAATCAGATTGAATTTTTCATTGGGATGGAAATAAATTGTTTTATGCAAGTCTAATATTACAAAGTATGTGATAAAAATATAGGAAAAAGGGTTAATACCGTGGATTTATTCATCACAACATCTCACCATAATCTATTTGTAGTTGAAGAAATGGGTAAGGGTTTGCCACTTGATAAGAAGCTTTTGTCATGTTTGTTGGAACTTGCTAGTCATGATCTATGTAGGGAAGGAAAATAACTTGTGTATAGTGACTACATTTTATATTTTGCTACCTTTCATATTAGTATTTTGACTTATGTTTTTTCGTGCTTCCGAAATCCTTTGATAGAGTATGAGCATACCTTTGAAAAAATATGACAACTATTTGATATAGTACTCTCTGGATCTACAGTGATTAGAGTGGATGAGAGGATTCTTTTGGAAATTCCAGCAATGATGGTCCAACCATTGAGATTAATGAAGGAAATATTTCAGGTGATTGTGTTTCCATTAAAGTTCTTTGTAAGGAACCTCTTGATAAATTTTTACCATGTGCACCTTGTTGATTCTCTGTTCTATCTGCAATGCCTTCTAATTTGGCTAATGATTTGACAGAGTATTTATGTTATTATTTATTTCTTAGGTTGTTCGGCAAAATTTTTCTATGTAGTATTTATGATTTATTTTTCTGATATTTATGTAGTATTTAGGATTTCTTTTTCTGATATGTGCTTGCTAATCTAACTACTTTTCTGTTTCTGTATTTATAATTTTGGTTAAAACTTTACAATTTTTAGCTGGTTTTCCTATATTATAATTCTTGTAAAATAAATCTTAATTTCATTAAAGGTATGACTGTCACTAATTGGGTGGATGATGGATTTTACCAGGGTTATGGGCATTTTAAGCATGGAAAAGCTGTCAACAACAATGTGCTAAATATCTTTTCTCATATTGTACATTGAATGGCCAAGAATATATTGAAGGTATGACTGTCACCAATTCGCTGGATCATGGATTTTACCAGGGTTGAGGGCATTTTAAGCATGGAAAATTTGTCAACAAAAACATGCTAAATATTTTTTCTCATATTGTACATTGAATGGTCAAGCATATGTTGGTTGGGAACTAATCTTCTCTTTTAGGGTGCAAGTTAAATATGAGGACATTGTTGACTCTCATTTTTTATCGTTACTAACTGTTAATGATAACTATGTTGGATTATCTAACTTGCTACAAAAAATTTAGGGATATATAGGAGGATGGCTATGCCAATTTCTTTGTACCTTATCTTTAGTTAATGTGAAAAATTCCTTGAAAATTTTCATATTTCTGGAATATATGAAGAGTGGAAATATGCTAAACATAAACCATTTAATAGTAGTTATTAAAGGCTTTTGATCATTCTATTTACTTTTTTTCATGACTAGATTAAATAGTTTGTAAATTATTTTATATTAGCTTGTTGTGTGAGTCATGTTACATGGGTGTGACATTGAGCTAACTCTATTGAGTTACTTTTATCAAGTTAAAAATAGGGGTTTCATGATTTTAGATTTTACAAATATTAAGCCATTATGTGTCGAACATTTGTTTTAAATCAATGTCTAAATATGTAATTTCAAATACCACCGTAACTCTCACATAATTCTTTAAAGGGTGCTAGCTCAATGGAAGAGCACCTGCTTTATAGGCAGGAGGTCATGGTTCAATTCCACTATGTCCTAATATGAATTAATCAATGATATTATAGTTTAGTTTTAATTAAATATTTTTAATATTGGTTTATTTCAATGGTGCGATATTTTTCTAGATTCAGTATTTAATATTGTCTCTAAAGAGACAAAAGTGATGTTGTATTATCTTTGAATGTAATTTTTTATTGTCTCTAGAGAGACAAAAAGGAAACTATCTCTGGAGAGACAAAAATGAAATTGTCTCCGGAGAGACAAAAATGCTTGTGTTTATATTGTATTTATAGAGACAACATTTTAAGACAATTTAATTTGAGACATTCGCTTAAATACAATATTTAAGACAATACACAAGTTTTCTTTTGTCTCAGTTTCAGACAATTTACTAAAAAATTATCTTAGATATTGTCTTAAAACCCCCCTTTATGTTGTAGTGGCTGCTGCAGTCTCTGAGTGGGAAACAAATACAAACGTAGAAACCTCGGTCGCTGTGATGTCCAACCGACAACAATAAATTGGAATTATGGAGGTTGTACTCATGTAACTCTATGTTTTTTCTTTTCCTTGATGGAGTCTGTATCGATGTCGTAGTCTGGCCACTCGAGGGTTCAGTTTTTGTATGATATATCGATTGGTGTACTGCTGGAGAACGTGTGGTGTCATATTTGGTTTTTTTCCAACATGGTCATTGTATCATAATTTCTTTATGTTTTTATTTGGGCATTGTATCAAAATTTCTTTATGTTTTTATTTGGGTTGGAACAGAGTAGATGGTAGTAGACCCATTTTTTACTGGCTATTGGAGTAGTATGGAATATGAATATTTAGATTAGAAGCCACATTTGACATTAGGGAGTTTCATAATTCCTTCAGTTTATTTTTGGATTGGAAGATTGTGCTGAGAGATTTGAAGTGCATACATAACTACTTATTGTATGTGAATACATAACTACTCATTTTATGTGTGAATACAATGTTATGTAGCTAATTATTTTATGTGAATGAATTTCGTTTTAGTTTTTATTTTTTATTTTTAATATTCTTTTCTCTATCTTTTATAAGTATGAGATATATATTTTGAGAGTATAATGGTTAAGATAATGTGTCTTTTTTTATTTTAATTTAAATTTAAAAAGATAATATATATACATTTTTATAGGAGATATTTTTATAAACCAAATTCATACATCAATTAAATATTTACTAATTCATAAATTAATTAAATTAGTATTGATTTTTAAAATAAATTATTATTTATTATTATTAATATCTAATTTGTAAATGAGACTAATATATAATTAATCACTAATGAATTACTTTGGTGAAAATAAATATGAACTAGTGTAACTCAAATAAATATATTACAAATTTAATGAATTTAAAATGAATTCAAGTAAAAGAGTATAATTTTTTTAAATCATCTATCTAATTAATATATTAAAATATTTTTATTACTAAATGTAGATTTTAATTTATTATTTACAAATATATATTTAAAAACATATTTTATTTTAAAAAACACATTTTATTTTCAAATTCAAGTTTTTGTGATCTATATTTGAACTATTGAGAAAATTTTCTATAATAATCACATAAAATTGTATCACATAAGAATAGTACTTCAAACCATCTAGTGTGATTCATCCTCCTGACAAAGATGAAGAATCAGATCATGGCATTCTATGTGATTCATATTTGAATTATCGAGAAATTTTTTTTGCAATAATCACATAAAAATAGTATCACATAAGAATAGTATTTCAAACCATCTAGTGTGATTCATCGTCCTCATAAAGATGAAAAATCACATCATGGCATTAGATGTGATCCATATTTGAATTATTGAGAAAATTTTCTGCAATAATCACATAAAAATAGTATCACATAAGATAGTATTTCAAACCATCTAGTGTGATTCATCTTCCTCACAAAGATGAAGAATCAGATCATGGCATTAATCCATTAAATAAAGCGAGGAATATACTAGTTTTGAAAATTACTTTTAAATGTTAAAATACTTTTTTTTAATAATATTTCAATATAATATTAAGTCAAACTAAACAAGATATTAAGCCCAAAAAAATAACAATTTAATATAAAATTTAAAAAAAAATACTGATAATAAAATATAAAAATAAAACTAAAGTAGTGAGACTACTAAACCAGTTATTAAGCCAAAAATAAAAATAAAAAATAACAATTTAATATAAAATTAAGACAAAATATTTTAATAAAATATAAATATACAACTAAAGTAGTCATACTTTGGTCCAACTTACCATAAATAAATAAATTAATTAATTAATTAAAATTAAAGTAAATAAAAGTAAATAAATAACTCAAAATGTAAATCAATAAAAATATAAATTAGTAACAAAACAAAAAAAAATCCAAAATAAAACAAAATAAAAATGAAAATTAAATAAATAAACTAAAGTAAATTATATTATATTATATTAAATAAATTGAAATTGTATTATATATGGGATTCAATAATTACTAATTTTCCAACCATTATTTATATTTAGATTATTTGGCTTTTTTAAAAATTTTAATAGCTTCTCTAAATAGAAATGACTAATGATAACAATGACTTAACTTCTTCAATACAAATATAATGTCACTTGTTCTCCTAAAACTAATGATATTTATTATGGTTAAAGAATATAAAAAAAAAATATTAAAAATTATAAATAAATATAATTTTATTGAGAAAAAAAATTATATCTCACTTTGATATTTTTTACAAACAAGTGTTTAAAATAATTTATTTTATATTTATTATAATTACAAATAATATATATTGATGATGATGATGATGATGGTTAATGTCTACTGAGACCAATCTTTGGTCTATCAGACTTATAGAAAAGAGTCATTTAATTTGATTTAAGATTTTATTCCTATGCTCAAAAAGCTTGGAGAGAAGCCTCCTGAGCTCACTATAATTTTGACATCTTAAAAGGCTAGGAAAGTCAGTATTGCAACAAAGATTATGAAATTGAGCTCTAATGTGGTTGTACGTGGGGCATTCTAAGAGGAAGTGATTTTCATCCTCGATGTTCATATTCTCACAGAGATGGCAGATCCTTTCCATCCATGGTGTTTTAGGAACTGTCCAATGACCTGTTTCACTATGGAGATCATGAGAGTTGTTCTAATATTGGCTATATTAGTTTTCTTCTTTGAGCTAGTTAAAACAAATAGATACTTTTGATCTTCTAAGGTGGGGTTGATGACCTCCTTATAATACCTTAATTTTATTTTAACTGCTAGATCTTTCTCACACCACATTTTTTCTTTGAACTTAGAAGTAACAATTTTTTTAATGTTATTGATATTTTGCAATTCAACATTCTCATCGATCTCCCAATGGTTTAACCAGGCCCTGGTGTCTTTATACCAACCTCGTTTAAGCCTTAGGTGGTTTTGGCTGGAATTTAAAGCTAGCTTAGGAAGTCTATGGTCTCCTATGCTATTGAGCTTGTGCTTGTACAATAGAATCCTAGTCATGGCTAGGCTCTCGAAAGGGGAAAGACCCACTTCTATAAGGAGAATAGGATAGGGTGTATTGCTTTTAATTTTAAGGTTATACGCTATAAAACGCTTCTGGATTTGCTCAATCTTTCTCCAAGATTCTCTAGAAATGCTACAACCCCAAACCTCACATCCATATAAGATAAATTTTATATTAGTGAAAAAAATTAAAGATTATAAATAAAAAAAAAATTATTAGACAAAAAAAAATTATAAATAAATATTTTTATTAACCAATATTATTAAATATAAAAAAGAATAATCATGATAAAAAGTGTAATGCTGAAATCCATAAAAGATATATTACAATGTCATAAAAAAATTTCTCTTTAATATCCTCACAAGCGCACAAAGCAAACTCATTTTAAGCTTTTTCAAAATTAAAAGAAAACTTATATATATATATATATATATATATATATATATATATATATATATATATAAATAATAAGTTGTATGTTAAAAATAAATATATATATATATATATATATATATATATATATATATATATATATATATATATAAGCGGGCTAAAGGCCAAGTGGGTTTTAGAAGGCAACACTCAACAACGAACCACCTCGTTACACTTAGGATCATTGTGGAGGAATGTCGCAATGATAAATTTAATCTCTTATGTTTCTCCGTGGACTTTAGAAAGACTTTCGATACGGTTCCTAGAAACAGCCTATGGAATAGATTAGAGGAGCTAAATGTTCCTTTCGAGCTAAGAGTGGCTGCTATAAGGTTATACAAGAATGTAATTTCCAAGTTAAAGAGCAATGAGGGGTGGTTGAAAGATATTAAGTTTTATATCGGAGTTAAACAAGGTTTCCTCCTTTCCCCTACCCTATTTTTCATTTACAACAACAAGCTAGAAGGATGTTTAGAGGAAGCAGGATGTGCTGGCATGATCTTAGCTGGGATAGTCATCATCCTTCTTCTCTATGTTGATGATGTTGTTCTTCTCGCAAGGTGCCCATCTGATCTTGATAAGCAACTTAGACTTCTTAAGGATTTATGCTCTACCATGGGTATGACTGTTAACACTAAAAAAATAAAAGTTATAATTATCAAATCCAAGAAGGACACTTACGCTAATTTTATGTATGACAATAGTAACTTGGAGGAAGTGTCTTCTTACAAGTACCTAGGAATTTATATTCATCACAAGCTCAACTGGAACTATAGCATCGATAAAATGATTAATGGGGAGTGGAAAGATTATTTTGGTAAAATAATTGTAAAACGGAAAACCTCGTAATGTGGGATAGAAAAAAGTTCATATTTTAAACTTCAGTCACTCACGTTATCTTATATGGATGTGAGGTTTGGGGTTGCAATGTCTCTAGAGAATCCTGGAGAAAGATTGAGAAAATCCAGAAGCATTTTATAATGTATAACCTTAAAATTAAAAACAATACACCCTATCCTATTATCCTTATAGAAGTGGGTCTTTCCCTTATCGAGAGCCTAGCTATGACTAGACTTTTGTTGTACAAGCACAAGCTCAATAGCGTAGGAGACCATATACTTCCTAAGCTAGCTTTAAATTCCAGCCAAAACCACCTAAGACTCAAACGAGGTTGGTATAAAGACACCAGGGCCTGGGTAAACCATTGGGAGATCGACGAGAATGTTGCATTGCAAAACATTAATAACATTTAAAAAATTGTTACTTTTAAGTTCAAAGAAAAAATGTGGTGTGAGAAAGATCTAGCAGCTAAAAGAAAATTAAGATATTTTAAGGAGGTCATCAACCCCACCCTAGAAGATCAAAAGTATCTCTTTGTTTTAACTAGCTCAAAGAAGAAAATTAATATAGCCAAGATTAGAACGAACTCTCATGAGCTCCGTAGTGAAACAGGTTGTTGGACAATTCCTAAAACACCATGGATGGAAAGGATCTTCCATCTTTGTGGGAATATGAACATCGAGGATGAAGAGCACTTCCTCTTAAAGTGCCCCACGTAAAACCACATTAGATCTCAAATTCATAATCTTTGTTGCAACACTGACCTTCTTAGCCTTTTAAGATGTCAAAATTATAATGAGCTTCGAAGGCTTCTCTCCGAGCGTTTTGAGCATAAAAATAAAATTTTAAATCAAACTAAATAATTCATTTTTTTGGATTTAATAAACCAAATATTGGTCTCAATAAACGTTAACTATCATCATTATCATCATAATAGACTGTATGTTAAAATTAAACTTATATAAATAAATTGTATGTGAAATATAGAAAAAGACATTATTAAAATTAATGATTAAATACTATGTATAAACAATCAAATGACTCCCCAAAAGTTATGAGCGGCTTTAATATATTAATATGATTAAAAAAAAAAAAAATCAAACCTTTGGAGTTTGAAAACACTCTTGAACGCTCGGTCTGTTTGGATGTTTGGATGGTGGACTATTCACCACCCACCGCTGTGAACATGCGGAAGCGAGAGCTCTCGCTTACAACAACGGCGGCCCTTGCAAACTGTAATTTGTCAACTAAGAGAGGAAGAACTCTCGCCCACACTCGCAGCAGAGAATGCGCAAACCTAATCGGTAAACATGCAAGGGTTAATTAGCAACCTCATATCTAATAGTGGGCGAGTCATAATGCCTATTTTTTCAAGGTTACTATGACGGATCATGGTAGGTGAGATTTGAAATCAAATAGAAGAGATAACATCCTAATAAAATAATCATTTTGTAAATGCAAAAGATTATTTTTAAAATATAGTGATATTCAACCACTATAAACATAGTGAAAAACAATTTTTAAAATATAGTGAAATTTTTAAGAACTTAATGTGATCAACCACTTTGATCGTCTTAAAAATAGAATGAAAAATTTAAAATAATATCTTATAAATCGATATGTTTTGTTTGATTCAAAATTTAAATATTTAGTTTCTAACAAAGTGTATATATATGGTTACATCAAAAAGTAAAAGTAAGTTCTTTTATTAAATGTTTAATGGAAGTGTGCTGCATCAAAAAGTAAAAGAAGGTTTTTTTATTAATGTTTAATGGGGAGATGATATGAGTGGATTAGAATATACAATGAAGAGAAAGATATCAAATTTCTTTATTCACACTCACCAATCATAAATGTTACTTTACTATTAAGTACATTTAAAAAAATTAGCTATTTTAGGTTATTCTGGTATCTAATGGATATAAATAAATTTGATCATGAAGCTCAACATATTAATATAGTTGTGACAGCTACATTATTGCTAACTAGTTGAATTACTAGTTAAGTAATTTTATTGTTGTTTTTAAATGAAAAACTGAGACAATTAATGTTATTTTAATTAAAAAAAACTGTTATGAAAATGTAACACCCCCAATTCATGTGTTTGAATTTCAAAGTTAGACATTTGAACTTTAATCCTAAGGGGAGTGGACCCCAAAGGATAAATATTTTGTGAATGTAATTAAATATTTAATTGAGGAAATGAATAAAATGATGTGGTGCGGATTGACCAAAATGAGATTTATGAGATCACTTTCTAAATCCATGAGGATGGATCAGGCAAACAATTCCCCACAATCTTTCAAAAATCCTTGAAAGAAATTAATTTTAAATTTAGATTTTTGAGGAAAAATCTGAATTTCCCCAATGATGAGGAAAGTAGTTGGGAAGAGGTAAAAAGCTGGAAAAGCTGAGGAAAAGCATAAAACAGCTTTAAAGAATCCCTAAAATGGGAAGCCTAGGCAAACAGGAAGAAAAGCATCCAGAGATTCTGGACGCAGAATTAGAAACATGCTTTGGGGAACAATAGCTTAAATAAGATGCTCTTGTACATATTAGAGGTTGATCTGTTACAAGGAGATGATCTCAGCTCGGGGGTGAGTTCTTGGAGACATAAGGACTCTAAGGCTGGGAGGTTGGTCAATTGCATGAGTGGTATGTCTCTAAATTATTGATGTTCTACTTCATATAGTATGAATTGGCTACATATAAAAACTTGACTGTATATTAGAATATAAATTCTACATTTAACAGAATTGACCATAAGGAATTTACCCTTGAAACTCTGTATGGTTGTAGAATTTAATTCTGTGAAGTAGAATCCAACAGAGTCTCTAAACCAGTGTTGGTTTAAATCTGAGGATACTTATCTCTTCACAGGAAAAATTTATGAATTAGTTTTAATCTGCTTCTGTTTCCTAGAATGATTCTAATATATACATACCTGAGAGAGAGAATTTGAAGTTCCTGTATTATATTGGAAAATAGTAGAAAATGAGTTGCAACTTACACTGTGCATGAAAGAATGGAAGGAGAGATTTTATAAACTGACCTCAGGGTCAGCACACCATTCACATGAAACCAGAAATTCAATGGTCAAGAAAGTTGCATGTAAGCAACATATACTATAGCAGAAGGAAGTAATTAATAATTTGCAAAAGACTGATCATAGATAGTCATCGTATGGAACCATTCAAATATTATAGCATGGAATTGAAATACAAAAGAAAGTTAAGTAAATATCCAACATGCATATTCACCACAGCCTGGCATATTGAAATCTATGTATCCTAGTCTATCAGGATTACCCCAGTCAAGGGGGTAAAAGAGTAGATTATAAATCCAAATGTCTCCTAAACATAAAAAAATAAAATTAAATACAGATGCAGTCATCCCTACAGATATTTTGGATACATATTCTGTGCAAATTTATAACAAATTTCTTCCTCAATTATCTGCATAGAACTACTGTGCTATTCTGTTAGAGATAATCATATCACTTTGATTATTCAAATTACCCAGAAAAGGGCATTTGGACTTTAGGTTCAGCTTAATAAATTTGTGAAAGAAATTGAGAAGGTTATGCTGAAAAATAATACTATTGAATATATTAAGATATTTAAATTTTACTATCACAGAAGCTATGTTCTCCTGGAATAGGAAACTCTATATTACAGTACATTATTCATTCAAATATCACCACATTATGAACATAGTTAACAATTGTATGGCCTGAGAGCCTGAAGGCAATAAACTACACAGAATGATGAATATGTGTATATGTAATATATATAAAAATTAAAATGCCAAAAGTTAAGTATTAAGTTTCAGCCAAGTCAAAATGAACAAGGAGAGAGTACTGCTGGAACATACTCATAATAACAACAACCGAAATAAACAATGGGTATTATGAAAACCCAGGAATGACAGAGGTATATATGGAGATATAGTACAAATCCGGGAACAGCCTTATAATGTCCCATGAACAGAGATCAATAAATATTCAGAGTTGGGATTAAATTATAGTTGTCAAAATAATTACAATTGTATCATTACAATGTTTAAATGTCGAACGATAAACCATATAACTAGTAGAGAAGAATGGATTTCTTCTGACAGAGTGCGGTTAATACCGACCTGCAAGTAGCACGAGGAAACAAATGTTAATGTCTAAGGGAGTCATGTATCTCTGTAGGTGAGAAGGCGAGCACGACGCAAGTCGAATTTACCTGCGAGAGATAAAACCCAAAATAAATAAGACGCTGAATATAGAGAATACGAATAACATGAATCAAGTAAAAATAATGACTGAGAAAGGCGTCGTACCTAGTAAGGGAGAAACCCCTATTCCATTATTAACCTGCTACATATAACCATGAGATTTTCATGAGTAGAGGTTTGCATTCAAGAATCGAGTAAAAACGATAAACCTCCAGAGAACGAACAAATAGAAATTTCGTCATATGCTTGGTCAAACAACAAAATTACTAACCAGAGTGCCCAGGAGCATAGAGTCCTTATGGCGCTGGATTAATACCCTCGTAACCACCTTCAATGGAGAAGAGGGTTGGGCCACGAAGCCATGACAGCATGCGTTCAGAATATGCACAAGGAATCGTAAAGGCTAGGGAAGAAAACCAAGCCATTCGAATCCCTGGAGCGAAGAACACACATTCTCTGCAAAACGAATTTAGCAACTCACCATATATATCACAATCTAGACCGGTGACAGAAAACGATAATCCAAAATCGTAGCACTGGTATGAAGAAATGCGCAAAATTCTCAATCAGAGATGGGAAGCCTGCGAAATAATATTAGAGAAAAAATTTACAAAACTCTAATAAAAGATCTTACCGACATAGCAAGTTAACGCAAAGGAATAAGGCGAAGCCTGAAACGATTCACGCACAACATCCATGGCATTGAAACTCACTGTCAAGCGATGAACCAAACGAATAGGGAGGTAAAAGAACCGGCGAGCAAATACCAAGCTCGATTTATATCAATGTGTTATGAATCAAACAACGAAACCCTAATAGCCAGATACATCTGAGTCGTCCACCTGGCGAGATCCTAAGAGCAAAGCCACAGATCGAATAGTTAATAGGACCTGTACACTATCCGTCCCAAGAATTTAATATGACAAGCATTGAAATAAATGAATATCGATCTGGCCACGCTGTGGATATTGCGTTGGGAATGAAGTAAGCTGGTAGAATGAATCCAGTATTACGTGGAACCAACACCACGTGATCACAAATGGAACGAGGTTAAATATAACCCTTACGACGAGATTAAAGACCTGGTGAACGCTCAGCGTGGAAGACAGATGGACGTCGCCATTCCCAATTCTATTGAACAGAATGTTAAATTGATAATTATGTGGAGGTCCAATTAAATACACCCAAATTCATATAAATGTTGACAAGACGGAAATGAGAATGCAGGACGAATGCCAGACTCGCATAGTTGGTAAGTCAAATCCCGCCAAGGTTATACATTATCAACAAAGGGTAAGAGCGAACGACCGCATGGATTTCCACATGTCCGTGGAACGATAATAACATGGGATTCATGTAGAACCCAATCGAAACCCCCTCTATATAAATCGATTGAAGGTTCAAAGGCTTATAATATAAAACGAAGATTGTATATGGAAGTGGGGTGATAGAAATAAGACATTAGGTTATGTTTGATATAATTATAATTAGTATAATTATAATTATTACAAATCAAATTTTAATATGGTGAGATAGAGTTGATTTATGGTACATGAGTAGCCATTGAAAAGAAAAGTTGTGTAAACCTACAACGTAATAACAGAGTGCCTTATTGGCCTTAAACTTGAAAAGCTAGCAAACAAAAAAAAAAAATTTGTTTGCAGAAGTGAAATGGGAGGTGTGACAAATGGTATCAGAGCCCAAGTTATAAAACTGGGCTGGTGACATTGTGCTCACTGTTGCTGTGTATTCACTGTATAAATGTATTTCTGTAGAATTTTTTTTTTTTTAATTTTTTTTTCACTGATCTGTATTGTGTAGTGTACAGTGGTGCTGAGATGGCAGAAGGTGATGAAATATATGTTTATCTGCGTGATGAGGATGAGGCACCAGATCCAAATGCGCCCATGATGGCTATGTTGTGGGAATTGCAACAAGAGTTGGCTGAGATAAAAAGCCAGAATGACAGATTGTTATTAGCCAGTGAGGAGCAGGAAAAGCTCATCAGGGAATTAACTTCGCGGAACAGCCAGGAAGGCGAAGGTTCCGGAAAGAGGAAAAATGATGAGTCTGAAGATGAGGATGCAGTAAGGCATCAATACAAACAGAAAAATGAATTACAGGGGGAATTTTGAAAAATCAAGTCTCCCTCCTATGATGGGGAGAAGGAGGAAGACGCGGAAGCTTGGTTATTGAACATGATTAAGTATTTTCAGGTCTATGAATATGAAAGTAATATGAAGGCCAGATTAGCTGTCTACCAGCTACAAGGTAAGGCTACCTTGTGGTGGGAGGAGACAAAGATGGTGCATGCCATTGATGAAAAGACAGTCACCTGGGAAGATTTTCAGGTTAAGTTCAAGAACCGCTACCTAAATGAACATTACTATGATTATAAAGCCAAATAATTTCATGAACTTAGACTGGGACAGCTCATTATTGATGAGTTTGTTACTAAGTTTACAAATCTATTGAGATATGTATCCTACATAAGGGAAGAGAAGGCAAAAGTTCAAAGATTTCTGAATTTCTTGCCTGCTGTATACAAAGAGAAAATCAAGTTTGACAACCCAAAAACAATGGATGAAGCTGTTAGAAAAGCCAGATTATGTTACCAACAGTTCAAAGGAAAAACTGAACAAGGGAAAAGCTGGGTAAATAAAAATGAGTTCAAAGGGAGGAAACAGAAACCAGCCTATTTGAAAAATTTTGGCAGAGACCATCAGCGGAAAAAGTTTAATAAACCCAAAGAAAGTCAAACTGCTCAGTCCCGAGTAGCTTCCAAACAAATAGATGGAGACAGTAAAAAGGAAGGGACAGTCAAAATGAGAGAACCCCTGAAATGTTGGGGCTGTGGAGAACCCCATCTTTTGAGGGACTGTCCTCATCGAAACATTCATATGATCATGAGAGATCGAGAAGCGACAACAGTAAATGATATAGCCAGAAATATACCAACTATCAGTGCAGCCTTGGAAAATCAGCAAGCAGAACATCAAGCAACCATGGTGGAAATGGAGGGTAAGATTTCTGACCTATCTGTTACTATTCTGATTGATCCGGGTGCTTCTTTGAGTTACATTAGTCCAAAGATTGTAGAAAAATGTAACTTAAAAACTGAAAAATTTCAACAGTCATGGTTGGTACAGCTGGCCACTGGAACTAAGAGAGAGGTAACACATAAACTTCCCAGAACAGTAATCAAATTAAATGAGTTTCAAACAGAAGTAAATTTGAACATTTTTCCCTTAGGGTCATATGATCTACTGATAGGAATGGACTGGCTGGAAAAGAAGAAAGCCTTGATGAACTGCTGGGATAAGACTTTGCATTGTGTAGATGAGGAAGGGAAACCTTTTATTCTCGAAGGGAAACAAAAACCTATTTCTGTAAGACAAATTTCAGCATTGCAATTAAAAAGAACAGCTAGAAAAGGATACCAAGTTTATGCAGTGCATGTGGAAGAAACAGAACAGAAAACTGAAGAGGAATTACTGGATGCTGTACGAGTAATAAGAGAATTTAAGGAATTCTTTCCAAAGGAAATCCCTCATCTTGCCCCCAAAAGAGATATTGATTTCTCAATCGATCTGGTGCCAGGAGCAACACCTGTCTCCCGAGCACCTTATCGAATGAGTCCTCCGGAACTGATGGAACAGAAAATGAAATTACAAGAACTGTTAGATAAAGGGTATATCAGACCGAGTGTATCTCCTTGGGGAGCACCGGTGTTGTTCTTGAAAAAGAAAGATGGAACTTTTAGGATGTGCATTGATTATCGTCAACTGAATAAGTTGACCATTAAAAATAGATACCCCTTGCCTAGAATTGATGATCTTTTTTATCAAGTGAGAGGAGCTTCAGTATTTTCGAAAATTGACTTAAGGACTGGTTATCACCAGCTGAGAATTAAAGAAGAAGACATCAGCAAAACATCCTTTCGAACCAGGTATGGTCACTACGAATTTGTAGTCCTACCCTTTGGTTTGACAAATGCCCCTGCCACCTTTATGTGCCTAATGAACGGTGTGTTAAACAAGTATTTGGATAAATTTGTCCTTGGGTTCATAGATGATATCTTAGTTTATTCAAAAAGTGAGCAGGAACATAAAGAACACTTGAGGATAGTATTGCAAACTCTAAAGGAAAATCGGCTATATGCCAAGTTTAGCAAATGTGAGTTTTATAAAGATAAGATCCAATATTTGGGCCATATTATTTCTGAACAAGGCCTTGTTGTTGACCCTGAAAAGATAAAGGCTATAAAAGAATGGCCTGTACCAACTGATGTTTCAGCAGTGAGATCATTCATGGGGATTGCAGGCTACTATCGCAGATTTGTAGAGAGGTTTTCTGCCATAGCACATCCCATCACGTCATTACAAAGAAAAGGTGTCAAATTTGAATGGACTGAAAAATGCCAAAACAGTTTTGACCAGTTAAAACTGAAACTTACTACAGCCCCTACACTGAAGATTGCAGATCCTGACAAAGAATTTGTGGTATGTACGGATGCCTGTAGAGAAGGATTGGGAGGAGTTCTTTTGCAAGAAAATTCAGTTATTGCCTATGAATCTAGGAAACTGAAGATACATGAACAGAATTATAGTGCCTATGATTTAGAATTAGCAGCTGTTATCCATGCTTTGAAAATGTGGCAGCACTATCTTCTTGGAAAAAAATTTTCATTGATGACTGATCATATTAGTCTCAAATATTTCTTTTCCCAAACTGATTTGAATGCTAGACAAGCCAGATGGCTGTCTTTTCTAAGTGAATTTGATATGGATATAAAACATATTAGAGGGAAAGAAAATAAAGTTGCTGATGCATTGAGCAGAAATGCTTGTCAGAATATCAATAGCATTGGAAGTAGTGCTCAGATCGATGTAGAAGATTTGGTGAATAAGGCAGCAAACCAAGACCCAAGTTATGAAACACTTCTGGTGAAGTTACAGAAAAAGGAGAAAACTGATCTCACTCAAAACCAAAAAGGGCTGATCTATTATAAAAACAGATTGTATATTCCAAATGTAGCATCTCTCAAGAGGGATATTTTGGATGAGTACCACAAGCAACCATGTGCAGGACATCCAGGATATCATAAAATGTTAACAGCCCTGAAAAAGAAGTTGTTCTGGCCAGGAATGAAGAGAGATGTAGCAGAATATTTAAGTAGATGCATGGAATGTCAACTAGTCAAAGTTGAACATCAGCATCCTACTGGTCTTTTAAACCCTTTACTGATTGCAGAATGGAAATGGGACACAGTTTCCATGGATTTCATAACCGGATTACCCAAAACCAAACATCAACATGATTCAGTAATGGTAGTAGTAGACACTTTAACAAAAGCTACACATTTTATACCAGTGAAATCTACCTTTGGGACAGCTCAAGTAGCGAATGTGTTTCTGAAGGAGGTAGTAAGGCTCCATGGGGTGCCAAAGGTAATTGTTTCTGACCGAGATGCTAAGTTTACAGCCGCCTTTTGGAAAGGGTTATTTGGAGGTATGGGCACAAAATTGAATTTTAGTACTGCTTACCATCCTCAGACCGATGGTCAAACGGAAAGAACTAATCAAATTTCGGAGGACATGCTGAGAATGTATGTGATGGATAGACCATAAAAGTGGGAAGATTACTTGCATTTAGCTGAATTTTCCTATAATAACAGCTACCAATCCTCCATCAAAATGAGTCCGTTTGAGGCACTGTATGGAAGGAAGTGTCGTACTCCTTTGAGCTGGAGTCAGCCAGAAGATAAACTAATGTTGGGACCAGATACTTTACAAGAGATGGAAATAATTGTCAAACAGATACAAAGAAACATCAAGACAGCACAAGATCGCCAGAAGAACTATGCTGATAAGAAAAGAGTGCACCGAGAATTTAAAGTGGGGGAGCATGTGTATTTGCATATTAAACCCAAAAAGAGCACCCTTTATGCTGGAAGTTGTGCAAAACTGGCCCCTAGATACTATGGTCCTTTTGAAGTATTAGAAAGGGTGGGACCAGTGGCTTACAAGCTGGCCTTACCACCCCATGTTAGAGTTCATGATGTATTTCATGTTTCATTGTTAAAAAGATATGTGCATGATGCTTCTCACATAGTTGATTGGAATGTTGTACAGGTGGAACCAGAAGGGGAGTTTCTGCCAGAACCGCTTCAAATATTGGAGTGGGAAGAAATTGAATTGAGAAGCAGAACAGTAGCAAGAGTAAAGGTGCAGTGGAAGCACTTTACTGCTAAAGAAGCTACCTGGGAAAGAGAAGCTGAAATGATGGAAAAATATCCATTTTTATTTGCAAAATGAACTCTAGTAGTTGAATAACAACACCGAGGACGGTGTTTATTTTTAGAGGGGGAATATGTAACACCCCCAATTCATGTGTTTGAATTTCAAAGTTAGACATTTGAACTTTAATCCTAAGGGGAGTGGACCCCAAAGGATAAATATTTTGTGAATGTAATTAAATATTTAATTGAGGAAACGAATAAAATGATGTGGTGCAGATTGACCAAAATGAGATTTATGAGATCACTTGCTAAATCCATGAGGATGGATGAGGCAAATATTTCCCCACAATCTTTCAAAAATCCTTGAAAGAAATTAATTTTTAAATTTAGATTTTTGAGGAAAAATCTGAATTTCCCCAATGATGAGGAAAGTAGTTGGGAAGAGGTAAAAAGCTGGAAAAGCTGAGGAAAAGCATAAAACAGCTTTAAAGAATCCCTAAAATGGGAAGCCTAGGCAAACAGGAAGAAAAGCATCCAGAGATTCTGGACGCAAAATTAGAAACATGCTTTGGGGAACAATAGCTTAAATAAGCTGCTCTTGTACAGATTAGAGGTTGATCTGTTGCAAGGAGATGATCTCAGCTTGGGGGTGAGTTCTGGGAGACAGAAGGACTCTAAGGTTGGGAGGTTAGTCAATTGCATGAGTGGTATGTCTCTAAATTTATTGATGTTCTACTTCATATAGTATGAATTGGCTACATATAAAAACTTGACTGTATATTAGAATATAAATTCTACATTTAACAGAATTGACCATAAGGAATTTACCCTTGAAACTCTGTATGGCTGTAGAATTTAATTCTGTGAAGTAGAGTCCAACAGAGTCTCTAAACCAGTGTTGATTTAAATCTGAGGATACTTATCTCTTCACAGGAAAAATTTATGAATTAGTTTTAATCTGCTTCTGTTTCCTAGAATGATTCTAATATATACATACCTGAGAGAGAGAATTTGAAGTTCCTGTATTATATTGGAAAATAGTAGGAAATGAGTTGCAACTTACACTATGCATGAAAGAATGGAAGGAGAGATTTTATAAACTGACCTCAGGGTCAGCACACCATTCACATGAAACCAGAAATTCAATGGTCAAGAAATTTGCATGTAAGCAACATATACTATAGCAGAAGGAAGTAATTAATAATTTGCAAAAGACTGATCATACATAGTCATCATATGGAACCATTCAAATATTATAGCATGGAATTGAAATACAAAAGAAAGTTAAGTAAATATCCAACATGCATATTCACCATAGCCTGGCATATTGAAATCTATGTATCCTAGTCTATCAGGATTACCCTAGTCAAGGGGGTAAAAGAGTAGATTATAAATCCAAATGTCTGCTAAACATAAAAAAAAAAAATTAAATACAGATGCAGTCATCCCTACAAATATTTTGGATACATTTTCTGTGCAAATTTATAACAAATTTCTTCCTCAATTATCTGCATAGAACTACTGTGCTATTCTGTTAGAGATAATCATATCACTTTGATTATTCAAATTACCCAGAAAAGGGCATTTGGACTTTAGGTTCAGCTTAATAAATTTGTGAAAGAAATTGAGAAGGTTATGCTGAAAAATAAGACTATTGAATATATTAAGATATTTAAATTTTACTATCACAGAAGCTATGTTCTCCTGGAATAGGAAACTCTATATTACAGTACATTATTCATTCAAATATCACCACATTATGAATATAGTTAACAATTGTATGGCCTGAGAGTCTGAAGGCAATAAACTACACAGAATGATGAATATGTGTATATGTAATATATATAAAAATTAAAATGCCAAAAGTTAAGTATTAAGTTTCAGCCAAGTCAAAATGAACAAGGAGAGAGTACTGCTGGAACATACTCATAATAACAATAACCGAAATAAAAAATGGGTATTATGAAAACCCAGGAATGACAGAGGTATATATGAAGATATAGTACAAATCCGGGAACAGCCTTATAATGTCCCATGAACAGAGATCAATAAATATTCAGAGTTGGGATTTAATTATAGTTGTCAAAATAATTACAATTGTATAATTACAATGTTTAAATGTCGAACGGTAAACCATATAACTAGTAGAGAAGAATGGATTTCTTCTGACAGAGTGCGGTTAATACCGACCTGCAAGTAGCATGAGGAAACAAATGTTAATGTCTAAGGGAGTCACGTATCTCTGTAGGTGAGAAGGAGAGCACGACGCAAGTTGAATTTACCTGCGAGAGATAAAACCCAAAATAAATAAGACGCTGAATATAGAGAATACGAATAACATGAATCAAGTAAAAATAATGACTGAGAAAGGCATCGTACCTGGTAAGGGAGAAACCCCTATTCCATTATTAACCTGCTACATATAACCATGAGATTTTCATGAGTAGAGGTTTGCATTCAAGAATCGAGTAAAAACGATAAACCTCCAGAGAACGAACAAATAGAAATTTCGTCATACGCTTGGTCAAACAACAAAATTACTAACCAGAGTGCCCAGGAGCGTAGAGTCCTTATGGCGCTAGATTAATACCCTCGTAACCACCTTCAATGGAGAATAGGGTTGGGCCACGAAGCCATGACAACATGCGTTCAAAATATGCACAAGGAATCGTAAAGGCTAGGGAAGAAAACCAAGCCATTCGAATCCCTGGAGCGAAGAACACGCATTCTCTGCAAAACGAATTTAGCAACTCACCATATATATCACAATCTAGACCAGTGACAGAAAACGATAATCCAAAATCGTAGCACTGGTATGAAGAAATGCACAAAATTCTCAATCAGAGATGGGAAGCCTGCAAAATAATATTACAGCGAAAATTTACAAAACTCTAATAAAATATCTTACCGACAAAGCAAGTTAACGCACAGGAATAAGGCGAAGCCTAAAACGATTCACGCACAGTGTCCATGGCATTGCAACTCACTATCAAGCGATGAACCAAACGAATAGGGAGGTAAAAGAACCGCCGAGCAAATACCAAGCTCGATTTATATCAATGTGCTATGAATCAAACAACGAAAACCTAATAGCCAGATACATCTGAGTCGTCCACCTGGTGAGATCCTAAGAGCAAAGCCACAGATTGAATAGTTAATAGGACCTGTACACTATCCGTCCCAAGAATTTAATATGACAAGCATTGAAATAAATGAATATCGATCTGGCCACGCTGTGGATATTGCGTTGGGAACGAAGTAAGCTGGTAGAATGAATCCAGTATTATGTGGAACCAACACCACGTGATCACAAATGGAACGAGGTTAACTATAACCTTTACGACGAGATTAAAGACCTGGTGAACGCTCAGCGTGGAAGACAGATGGACGTCGCCATTCCCAATTCTATTGAACAGAATGTTAAATTGACAATTACGTGGAGGTCCAATTAAATACGCCCAAATTCATATAAATGTTGACAAGACGAAAATGAGAATGCAGGACGAATGCCAGACTCGCATAGTTGGTAAGTCGAATCCCGCCAAGGTTATACATTATCAACAAAGGGTAAGAGCGAACGACCGCATGGATTTCCACATGTCCGTGGAACGATAATAACATGGGATTCATGTAGAACCCAATCGAAACCCCCTCTATATAAATCGATTGAAGGTTCAAAGGCTTATAATATAAAACGAAGATTGTATATGGAAGTGGGGTGATAGAAATAAGAAATTAGGTTATGTTTGATATAATTATAATTAGTATAATTATAATTATTACAAATCAAATTTTAATATGGTGAGATAGAGTTGATTTATGGTACATGAGTAGCCATTGAAAAGAAAAGTTGTGTAAACCTACAACGTAGTAACAGAGTGCCTTATTGGCCTTAAACTTGAAAAGCTAGCAAACAAAAAAAAAAAAAATTGTTTGCAGAAGTGAAATGGGAGGTGTGACAGAAAAATAATTGGATAAGAAAAGTAAAAAGTTGATGGTAAATGTTTCCAAGAACTGAAAAGAGGTTGGGGAATAGTTAGAAACAATTACCTACTCCTTTAGGATAAAGGACTGATTCCAGAGAGGAGTAGGGGTTTTGTGAATGGAAAAAAGAAGAAGGAAAGAGTGAAAAATTCTTGAGCTGGTATTAACCAGTGGAATTACACTCAGAAATTTCCTGAAACTTCTTGTTATGGCTGGACTGAGTGTCCTGAGGTCACAACAGAAAGATTATTTCCACTGTTAACCCGAACCATTCAGTTTGGAGCATGGGGGCAAGGAGGATGTAATAGCATTACTTGATGGTTGGGAGGACCACAGCTGAATAATTTACATTCAGATAAGTATACATGCAAAACTAAACCTAATAGTTTCATGTGATTCTTATTTGTTAGAAATATTTTATCAGAATGGTAGGTACAGTAATGTATAAGCTGCTGTATTTTCAATTGTTTATACACTAGTAACAATATTCTTCACTATTAGTAGACGAATTACATTCAGAGTTAGATTACTGTGATGTTTCTTTCCTAAAAAGCTCTGCTATAAAATAATGCAGCAATTCTAGAAAACATTAGCAGTATTTCATGAAACAAGAATTACATATCAGAAAATAGAAAAGTGAAGCTAAGCATAGATTTTCGAATTATATGTACTTTTCAAAATAATTTGACCTACCAAGAAGAATCAATTCGATCTTAAGAAAAATAGAGTACTATATATTGCAGAAAGAAAACATTTACTGTTCAAACCCTTATCATTTTACAGATAAGTTACAGTATGTCAATAATTCCTGCTAATGAATGAGAAAGATAAAATAGTAATGTTTAGAATTATTTCAAAGCTGCAAGACTATTATAGTTAACTATATAATGGTAGAAAGAAGCAATAACAGCGGAAGACTGTCAGGTGAAGGGTTAGGGTAAGCAACCCAATCCCAAAACCTAGTTGTCTTTCACCTATATAAATTAGAAATACTCGGACATTGAAAAGAATGGTGGTCCGGACACCTGGGAGAAACAATAGAGAAATTTATACGGTATTTTTCATACAAAATATACATATTCAGTATAAGCAATATATGCATGTAAGAGCAGCGTCAAACTAGGGTTCATTCAAGTAAGGTTGCATGAAATAGCTTCGTAAAATTAAGCCATAGCAAACAACTGAGAAAGCATTTCATAATTCGGCCTTGAAACCAAATAGACAACCCAATAAACGCATCGAAGAACATGGTCAAAATTTCAAGAGATTATACACATATTCTATTAAATTAAGTTTTATATTTCAGAAAGGAATAAACCGAGCTAAAATTCATCAATTCTTCTGATCTTAAAAACATTCGCGATAAACCCAGAAGTTCCACACTACGATATCAATCCAAATTAAAACAAAACGAAAACCCTTTTAAACATTTACAAGTCCCATAGCTAAATGTTCCATCTATTTCCATCAGAATATATTACAGCAATGTCTCCATGAGGAACCATAATTTTTCCAAAAGGATTAATCGAACTGCCAAGACCAAACAAGAGAGCTTGTATGCATAAAGCATCCTAAGGGCCGTTTGCGCAAGATGATAAAACCCTCGAGCATACCTGAAGAAATCCTAAATAGGATAAGTGGAATGTCAAACTTTGCAACCGAAAACTTTCCGCAGAAGAGAAATTGCTACGAGGCTTCGAAAGCCTTAACTGCCAAAATAAAAAGGATAAGAAAAATGATTTTTTTTTTAACTGGAAGGATGTAATATGGATAACATAGTTTTGAAATTGATAAAATAGTAAACCCTACATTCAAACAGATTACCTGAGAAGAGCGCTGAAGAAATTATGGCTGCCATTGCTCTCGTAACCCTGCATCACAGAGAAGAAAAAGGGATAAAGTTCCATAACCGACTTAGAAATTAAACTATAAGTTAAATGAGTAAAAATGTGAACAGAGGGTTTGCAATCGAAAACAAATATTATAGGGAAGGAGTGAGTACCCTGAAGACATAGCTAAATGGACGACCGGACAAAACAGAGCATGGAGAAAATCTTCATTTGCAAGCCAGTTTATAAGAGGTAAGTCTCCTTCAAATCCTGAGTAGGGCTCAGCGTTGCCATGGGCAGCCAAATCGACCATTGAAACAGATAATCAGCACGGTGGTGGAAAAACTGCAGTGAACTAGCACTTCACCGTAGAGAATGACATGTAGAGTAAAACGAATGCGTAGAACTAGGGCTTGGCGGGATTGCCTAGGACCAGTTCCCGCCTCATCCAGATGTCATCGAATCAATACAAGCAATTAACGACGTAGATCAGGTTTAGTTACCTCGTGATCATCGCAAGCTATGTACACCGCACAGGTGTCACAGAGAAATCCGAATGCATATCAATATGTATAAATGCCAGTACTATAACAACTATATTTGCATTAAAATGAAATGACAAGTATGGCGGAGGAGCATTAAACCCATTGTGGTTGATATCTATTTTCCGATATTATTATATATATATATATATATATTTTTTTTTTTTTTTGTTGATTATATATATATGAACTATTGAAAATCCAAAGTCAATATGTTGCAGAACGAATAAAATTAATACAAATCTATTATATCATATTTGCAATTTTTTCTTATAGAGATCCATTGCATAGTTTTAAATATTTACTATATGATAAAGTTATGAAGGATAAAAAAAAATCTATGAAGTGTGATTGTATGTGACAATAATACTATAAATTTCATGCTCCAAAATATGAGTACAATTGTGGCCAATGTTTTAATAATTTAGACATTAATAAGAAAAACATGAAAGTAACATGGTCATTCTTGGTGTATTTTAGAATTTTAGAATATTTTGTATAATTGAATATAATATTATAATATTATTTTTGTATTTTAAATATTTTATATGTTTGTTTTTGTTTTTTTTTAATCTTTTATATGTTTTGAAGTATGATGTTATAAGTATTTCTAAAGTTGTTTTTGTTTTGTTTGAGATTAATTTTTTCTCTATTTAATCATTTTCTTTGAATACAAAATATGTTTGATTATGTTATTTAATATTCATGTCATTTTGGAGTTGTATTGAGAGATGTTTTATAGTTTAATATTAGAAAAATGTTGTAATTATTATATATAATTGTGAATATTTAAATATCTAATTAAAAAATAATAAAACGTAAAAAGCAATAAAATTAATAAATTTATCCAATTTATCATATTGCTCTTTTTTTATTAATAAAAAATACAAAGATTTTTTCAATAAAAAAATCATAATATACATATTACATTGGAATAAAATTAAATAATAATATTCTTATCATGATATTTAAAAACACACACACACACACACACACACACACACACACACACATATATATATAATCATTATATTTCAAAAACAGAGTATGTCTTGGTGCACTACTTACTCATAGATCGCATTGACTATTCAAGTTGGATTCATGCCTAAATTAAATCATAAGTTAATGAAATAGGTTATTACTATGCCACACAAACATATTTCATGGCAGAAGGCTGCAACTTTGCACACTCCCCAGGCATGATTGAACATATGGGATTCTGGGACACTTTTCCTCGTTCGTTCTTCTAGGAGATGGAAATTATGGCGATCATTATTTTCTGGGCTATAGGATATTAAATGTTGTTGGGTATACGGTGGGTAGTATATTCCAAACTACATTTAATATCTTGTAGCCTAAAAAATATGTATCACTGGAAATTATAGAAATTCCTCACCCTCAAATTCTATAATACTTTTTGTCAATACCAATGCAACTAGGATGGTGCCAACATTTTCCACATAATTTATCCCCAAGCTCATCTCAAAGATTCCAATTTCGTTCAAGGAAATCGAGTTCCCAATAGAAGTACCTGGAATTCCACCGATTGCTAGCATGGATCTTCCGCCTCTGTTTCCGGATAGGTCAGATGAAGCTTTTTACTGGCCCGTGTTCCATTCTTCGTGCTTGTGGAAAGTCACAAGGATTTTGATAAATAACTTCGAGGAGGCAGAGCCTGAAATGATCAAATTTATTGTAGAGAGGCGGAGCCTGAAACAGTCAAAGTTATTGCAAAAGGAAAGATACATAATCCGGCTGAAGGTTATCGAGTCCCCTTCTTTTATCCAGTTGGGATGCTCATATCATCGTCACCTCTTCAATACAATGAAAAACATGTCGAAGAAGAAGAATGGGTTGATTCCCTCAAGTGGTTAGACAACCAACCGCCTTCGTCGGTTCTATACATTTCCTTCCGAAGTGAAACAACTTTGCCGAGGGCGTAGGTGACCAAACTCGTCGCGGGACTGGAAGCAAGCAGACATCGATTCTTGTGGGTGTTGCGTAGTCCCTCAAGCAGTTTTCTCTCCATCGAGGAGACGAACCTTTCCCAACCATTACCCAAGGGATTTGAGAAACGAACCAGGGACCAAGGACTTGTTGTTACTTCATGGGCACCTCAGATTCCTATTCTCGCTCACCCATCCACCAACAGTTTCTTTTGTCACTGCGGTATAAAGGATATCACATGGAGTGCCCATGATCTGTTGGCCTATTTTTGCGGAGCAAAGGATTAACATGATTTTATTGGTTAATCGGTTGAAGGTGGTCACTAGCGAAGATGGAAAATGATGAATTTGTGAGGAGAGAAGAAGTGGAGAGTGCAGTTAGAGAGTTGATGGAAGGTTCAAGGAGGAGACGGCAAGATGGTAAGGGCAAGAATGAGAGAATTGAAGGTGAAGGCCGTGAGTAATTTGGAAAAAGGGGGCAGTTCCTACAATGCCATGGCCTCTGCAGTCTCTGAGTGGGCAAAAAATGCAAACGTAAAAACCTCGGTCGCTGTGATGCCCGATATGTCCAATCGCAACAACAAATTGTAATATTTATGGAGTCTGTACTGATGTAAGTGTATGCTTTTTCCTGATGGAATCTGTACTGATGTAGTATTCTAGCCACTGGGTTATATATTCCACGAATTATTATGAAAACACCGTAGAGTCCACAGATTATCATGGAAACACAACACTACATGTGGCATCTTACAATGGTCAATTTGTCATTGTTAAGAATTTTTTATTATCTTTTCCACCACTTCTATATGATTGAAAGGTTCTCTTACACATGGATGTATTTGAATTTATAGCTTCTCGATTTGTAGCATCTTACTTGATATGAAACTAGATCTCATGAGAAATTTAGTTAATATGTAACAAGAATTATAATACATGAAATTTTTTTGGGATTATGATGTACTAGAACTGAACCCTACTATTTTCTATAATAATAGGGCATAAGAGCAATTATTTTAAAAGTTGGCATCAGTAGGCTGAAAACAATCTGCTATAACATCAAACATCAGAGTATCAAAGCAATTACTTAAAAAGTTTGCGTAAGTAGGTGGAAAAAATTGGCATGAATAGGTGGAAAATTATGTGCTATAACATCAAAGCAATTTCTTAAGAAGTTAGCATCCATCAGTTGGTTGGAAAAGAGGTGCGGTCCTGGGAATTTCTTCTTTAATAAATGCAGCCATCAGACACAGTGGCATTGCATTGACAACTTGTGTTTATCAAAGTATTGAATTCTAAGGATACGTTACATTGTGTTTCATTAACTTGTTTAGTGCTATTATTGAAACGTAAATGCCATCCTGGATTTAGTGTTACGGTTACCAAAACAAGTTTAAATTTCAAACTTTTAAAGCAGAAGCTATATAATTAAAAAGTTTACAAGAAAAGAGTAGTCTTAGTTTCATCATTACACTTATTTAAGAAAGTGGAGCTTATTGTTTAACAAAATTTTGATAGAGAACTTTCCAAATATTTGTTTCAACTATCAATTAGTTTAGATTATTATGTCTAGATATTTTAGATTCATGTGTTTGGCTTTGAAAAGCAACCGTGGTCAACCATATTTTATAAAATCGATGGTGGTCAACCATTGTCCAACCGCTCATTATGACAGACATTATCTCAATATGAAAATGAATCACTGTCTCAACCATGGTCTAGCATAGCATTATGACAAATATTGTCTCAATATGATAATCATGGTCAACCATGTTTTATAAAATCAAACATGGTCATCCATGGTCAACTAAAACATCGCTTTGTGACAAGGATTGTCTTGATATAAAAATCACCCATGGTTAAGCATAGTCACCCATGGTCCAATGTAGCATTGTGAAAAGGATTGTCTCAATATGAAAATCAACTATGGTCAACTATGTAAACCATATTTATTTAGTGTTTATAATATTTATCTTAGGGTTTATATACTTTAGGTTTATAATGTGTATCCCTTGGGTTTATTATTCTCCTAGTTTTATAATCTCTATCATGTTCAGCCATGTTTTATAATTTCAATTATGGTCAACCATGTTTTATAAATTATCCATGGTCAACCATGGTCAACCATATTTTATAAATCAACCGTGGTTAAACATGCTTAACCATAATTTATAAATTATCTATGATTAATAATTAATTATTATTAAATAATAATTAATTAGTAATCATAATAATAATTATTATTACTATTATTATTATTATTATTAATTAATATTAATTGATAATAAATAATTAAATAATTAATTTATAATAATAATATGAATAAATAATTAATTATGAATTATGAATTAATAAATAATTAATCCTTGAAATTTTGTTAATAAATCATGATTGAATTAATATGAATTTATTATTAATTAATTTATGTGGCATAATTTAAAATTAAATAATAACAAATTGCATTTAATATTTAATGTAACTTAATATTATATATATATAATTGTATAGAATTCTTTCGGTAATAATCACATTCAAATGAAATTTTCCAACGCGTTTCGAACCAACTACATTAATATTTTAATATAATTATCTTAATTTAAAAAATAAAACTTATTCCTTAAAAAATGTTTTATAAAAAATTTTTATACATAATTGATTGATTTAAATTCATATATCTTGACTAGTTTAGATTGATATATCGTGAGTGGATTTAAAATATCTTGTCACTTGATCAAAATAATTTCCCACGCTAAAATCACGTCTTATTGTGTCTTTCATTGTGTGTTTATTTTTGTAACTATGGTTTTGATCATTAGCTCCCCCAGGATTCTATCGTTTAAATAGGGTATTTTTCCTTTTATCTTTCTTTTTATTCATGCTAAGCATTTTTATTTTTCATTCTACTTTTGGAATGGCTTACTATACTACGTTGATAACTGTTTTTTACTCAATAACTATAGGTAGGGTTGGAATTTGGATTTATCCGTCATACAATTTTTTTTTTTACGTTTTGGGTCATTATGTTTACTGTCAAGAAACTTTATGTTACAAATTGAGTCCTTCAAGAGTGATGTTCTCATAATAAATTAACCCTTCACCAATAAAGGTTTGATTAAAAAATTACTTTTCCATAACATAATTATGTTAAAAAAATTCACATATATAACATAAGGAAAAAAAATGAACATTACACACAAATGACTTATTAAATCTTGAATCTTAGTTTCAAATTGCATGGAACACTCATAATAAAATCTTTGGATCCTGGAAGAAAATTTCCCTGAACCTGACATTCCATAGCATTTGTATATAGGAGATATGACTAAAGAGATCTTATGAGACATATAAGATGACTAACAGAGTAAAACTATGAAATTTCATGAGTAAAAAATCAAAAGTAGATTAATTAATATGGTTTATGTTATGGTTTACATAACCTAATATATATAATTGGATCTAAATACAAAGTACACATTTTGCGGTATATATTTTACCATTGTTTTAGTTCATGTAATATACACTACTATTAATAAGATGGAATGCATATTATCTGAAGCTTTTAAAAATTAAAAAAACTAAAAAACTAAACTTATAATAAATAGACATTGTGGATCTATTAGCATCATGTTAAAGGATTATGGTATGATTTCCTCCTTCATTATTACATTCTCATAGAGAATTGAAGCTTAAACATGTGTGAAGTACTAAGGAAGATTGAAAAAAATAATTTGGTTGGTGTTGTTTTTTATCCTACTCCGATGTGCTTCATATTCCAATGCATTAGCACATTGATAGATATGGGCCACACTATTATCATGTTTTCCTTTATAAAATATCTCTTTTATGCACCAATGTGTATCTATGTTTAGTACACTTCAAAAACTATTTTTTAAATAAAATAATTTACTGGGACCTTGATGCAATGCCACTTCTATAAAGATACATTAATGCAATGGTCTATTTAGAGCACACTAGAGCAACTATATGTATAGTGCACATTGAAAAACAATCCTATTAAAACTTGTTACACTATACATTGTATCACTTGAATTAATGTAGATATTTTATTTAGTGCATGAAGATTTTTTTTATCAAATTTTAGGGTAATGTAGTGTGCATGGTATTCTACATATTAGTGCCTCCTCTTCTTAATTTTTCATTTTATCAAAATTTATATTTCATATTAACCCTAAAACTAGCATGGTTGGTAACATGATGTACATGTGTATTGTACTTAACAACAAGCATTAGGGAAATTATATGTTTTCCTTAAGATGTTGCATCTTTTTCAATGTTTGTATTTTACAAAATTTGAGCATGAGAGGATGCATATCTATCAAGAGAGAGAGGGGTGTTATGAAAATGTAATTGTCAAGATTTTAAAGGTTTATGTGCTCAAAAAATACTCTTCTAAAAAATTTTCCTTGTATGTTCACCTCCACTAAAAGGAGAACAAGAACAAGTGTATTTGTTAAAAGTTCTATTAATTTGTGTTTTCTTTGTAGTGATTTGACTCTTCTTTGTTGGAGGACATTCCCCTACTTAAATTCTATATTAGGAGCTCAAGGTACCATGAGAGCCATTATTCTTATTACCCTCTCATAGGTCTTATGGAGATGGTGCCTAACCCAACTTGTGATTTTTAAGGTGGAATTTGTAGGTATGCAAGCTTATGTCTCTTAATATTTGGTGTAGTTTAATTGTTCTATATTTTGGCCTTTTTGTCAAAATTTGTAATAAAATTCTTGGCATGATTGTAATTTTCTATTATTTATGTTGTGTTTTTGAAATCATAAATGGATTGAATGCCCTGAAAAATTCTTGGAGCACTTGAATTGTGTGGAATATATAACTAAAATTTACAATCCAACAGAGCCATTAACCACAAAATTTCCTCAAAAAATCAAAACATGAGACAATTAAACTACACTTTTAAATTTTAAGATCATCCTAGATTTGACAAAATACTTTATCTACATATAAAAGTACAAAATGATATATTTTGTATAAAAAAAATAGTAACTAATATATTTAGATTCTATCACAAAGTAAATATGAAAAAAGAATGTACTTGTTTTTTTCCAAGTTTGTTTAAAACTTAGTGCTTTGATATATGAATGCTTATATATATATATATATATATATATATATATATATATATATATATATATATGGGTTAATGGAAATTTTGAAAATTGTATGTCAATGATTCGTTTTTAATCATTAATATTTAATTAATTTAAAATACAAATAATTTATATTATAAATAATAATAATAATTTAAATACAAGGAAATAATAAATTTATGATCGGTTATATTAATAAATATGATTGATAAATTTTATCTTTTAAAATTAATGAGTTGATTTACTTGGTGTTATTTGTGATTTGATGATTTATGTGGTGATTTCATTATTGTATTAAAATATAAATTATTTGTATGATAAAATTAAGTGTTATACATAACCACATTTAGATTTATTTTAATGTTATTTCAACGGTGTATAACTAAGGACAAATTGATTAAATTATTCAATATGCACATAAAGGAAACATGTCATATTTTGTTATATTTTATAAAGACAGTATGTTACAACTATCACCTTACTATTATTTTTAAACTATTCTCACTCACCCAATTGATCATTTATATAATTTTTTAAAATCACAAATAGTTAATTATCACATTTTTGATCTCCTATATAAATAACATTGTTGTTGTTGTTGTTGTTGTTATTATTATTATTATTATTTTAAATTCAAAACACATGCAAATACATCCACAAAACATTTAAAATAATTGAACAAACAAACTCAATCACAAACTTCTATATATTTTATTTTCTTCACATTAATCCTAAATGATTATATTAAGAGAATAAAAATTCATTATGAATGGTTATCATGAACCTATGTCATATGCTTATCTAATTCTCAAGAAAATGAAAGTACTAAATTATATATATTTCCAAATCTTGATAAGAAAATAGAGATATTTTATAGGGAATAAAATTTTCTAAAATTCATAATCACTTTAAAATGTTGAAATTTTTTAAAAATTTATGAAGAAAGTGGAAAACTAAGGTGATCACTCAAGTGTGTTATCACATAGATTTAATTGATGGACTGTTGATTAAGTTTGTAGTGGATTGTTGATTAAGTTTGCAACGCGCGAAGGCTTTTGAAAATCACACAGAAATTGGGAGTAAAAAGATGTAGCATTCCCCACAACGATTCCTTGGAATATTCTGTGCAACCACACTGTATATAATGGATGCCTTGGGGAATTCCATGTATGGGTGCATATAATCTCTTACATGGCATGTCATATAATGCCAAGTTGCCAACAACTCCCGGCTGTTGGAACTTCATCGGTAGACAAAGTATTTACAACATAGCAGGGGTATTAATGACGTTATGGGAAATATATTAACCATCATAAATACGTTTTCCACTATCATAAGCCCGTGAAGAAAAACAGACATTAAAAATTTGTAAACGTTAAATATGGTCAAAATGAAACATGACGAGTCAAATTCCATCTCTGACTGTAGGAGATGGAAATTTGAATTTTATCTATCTTACTATTCATGCTAAGCATCTTTATCCTTCACTTTTGCTTACGGAATGGCCCACTATACCACGTTGATAACTGCTTTTTACTCAATAACTATAGGAGATGGAAATTTTGTAGATTCAGAAGTGTCCTCAGACACATACTTTTATTGATCATGAAAAAATATTACATAACAAATTGTAGGAGTTTACAAACGTAAACTCTCACTCTCACATTACACAATGAAATTAGGAAACAATCCTATTTATAAGCTCTATGTTCTAACTTAATCTAGTTATGGATCACTTGGAAAATCAACAAGTGTCCATTTACAATAAATGGCCTTCTAACCATCCCACTAACTTTATTCCTATTTTAGAGCCTAGGAAATGACTCAATTCTAGAGTCCTATCTTTACTAAAAAAATACTATTTCTAAGCATCTCTAATATTTATTAAATATTCTAATTTAATAAATATATTTATCCTAACTTTACATTATTCAATTTATGTATTTTTGGATTTATAATTTCCTTTATGAAATAGGCTAACATTCCCCCCTTCAAGGATAAATCCAAAAGAAGAACGAGGAACCATCTTCCAAGTTCTCAAGTTGATGCTGAAAAAAATCTTCAATCTCAAGAGAACATGAATCAGCTGTATGTCTGATTCATCTTTGAATGTTGCTTGACAATGCCATTAAGTGCCAAGTTGCAAAAGGATCCATCTATCCTTTGCATGAAATCAACATCAAAGTTTGTTCAAATCCCACTGGCTGATGATGTCAAAAAAAACTCACTGCTGCTTTTGTTATGCTGAAAACTGTTCACTGCTTCTGTGTTGTCGACTGCCCACTGGAAAATTTGTTGATGCCCACTGGCTGCTTTTGCTAGTTTTGTCGAGACTTTCAGTCTGAAAACCACTTTCAATCTCATTGAAATTTTCCCCCCTTTTTCAACTGAAAGGAGAGACACTTCTCTTGGAAAGTATTCCTGAACTCCCCCCCTTCAGGTGTAGGAGTTTTACACTGGTGTACTCCCCTGTTCAACTGCATGAGAGTACCATCATCTTTTCACTGTTGGCTGCACTATGTGTGATCGTATGCGGTTGTAGAACTGAAGCAATCTTTTAACTGTGGATGACCATTCCCAAGGGTCGATCCATTCATAATGTATCTTCAATCTGACTGATTTGTGTTGGTTGCGACATTTTTCTGAGGAATGATTGGACTTGCCACAATGGCGACAGTGATGGAGATCAAAACACTGATCTTCCATATGACTGATTCTCTGACAATGAGAACATTTCGGTTTGACTTCAACTTCAGGTTGTGTGGAATTCTGTTTTTCTGCAACTTTGGGTTGCGGGCATTGCTGGTTTTCTGCAACTGTCTCTGAATGTGCTGAGGGGATCTGTTCAAGAAATCCCACACTGACGAACTGAATGGGCTTGGAATAATCGGGAATATGTAAGTTGGCGTCATCTTGGACATATCCTAAGCCTCGTTGATTTTTGTTATTCTGAATTTCTTCCCAGGGCTTGATGATGGGCTTGGAAGAAATTATATCTGGAACAAATTCGAAACTTGAAGCTGTCTGAATGAATGACTTATCATCTGGATGGTTCAAAGACTTGAAAGTATCACTCTTTTCTTGCAATTCAATCTTTTGAAGTTGTGACTCGAGTTGAAGAAACTAAATAGTTTCATGTGTTTGTTGTAGATGCCGTGAAAGATCAGCAAGAGTTTCTTTGCTGACGTGCACCATGTCTTCATCACTGGAGATGATCAAACAATGAAGAATGTTTAACAACTGAATATGTTGTGCCATCTAAACTTGTGCACTTGAAATCAGGCTCTCTTGTTGTAGATGTCGTACTTTGAACAGTTTCACTGAAACGACAGGCTCGCTTGAATGTGGCTTGAATGGCATGCTTGCTTGATTTGTTGCTAATTGAACTTGCTAGAGTTGTAAAATTTTCTTGCTTAAACTCTGGAATTCACGCTCACTTGATGAAGATCGCGTTTGTTTAAGCACGCACTTGACTTAATTGATGATTTCACGCTCACTTGAATGAATAACCATGCTCGCTTGATGTCGATCGTGTTTGTTTAAGCACTCACTTGACTTACTTGATGACTTCACACTCACTGGAATGAAAAGTGACGCTTTCTTGATG
Source organism: Pinus albicaulis (assembly GCA_034641835.2). Classification (NCBI taxonomy): domain Eukaryota; kingdom Viridiplantae; phylum Streptophyta; class Pinopsida; order Pinales; family Pinaceae; genus Pinus; species Pinus albicaulis. The sequence continues at coordinate 952,040,845 of CM076573.1, forward strand.
TCAATCTCAACTTTCTTGATTGTTTTAGATTGCTGCAATAAACTTCACTCTGGCTTGCTTGATGGTTTGATCTTTGTACTGTCTTGACGCAAATTGCTTGAAATCACGCTCGCTTGGAAATTTAAACTTGTTGCTTGTTTGAAAAAACTCATGTACTCAATTGATTTTGTGTAAAGGAAGGGTGTCGAACATTGTCGACAATGCACCCAAGAAAGCTTACAATGATTCACTTTAAAATAATGAATTCACTTGTCTTCTTAAAAATTCATTAACAATGAATTTTTAATGATTAACATAACATAATGAATTTGATTACAAGTTTTGAAAAGAATGTATAACAACACTGATGTAGACTTTGTTGGAGTTTACAGGTACATGAACTTGATTAAGTGAATTGGCTTGTTGATTTAAAATGCTAATGTAGACAATCTTCGATTTGTGCAGATGCATGTGTTGATCTTGCAGCTATTTCGTTATGTGTTGTGCTTGCTAATATTGAATTTCATGTATGTGATGAAATTATTGGTGTGTCACAACTAGACACAGATAAAAAAAAACAACATGAAGCCATAAAAAAAAACACGACATCACAAACACTCATGGTGTACCTAAGATCCCCTTATTCAAGTTCGGGTGGATCTAGGACACATAAACACCAAAAAAAATGATATCTTTATTAATCACTGAGTACGTCATCTGAAGCAATGATAATGCCAAGCTGAAAATCCTTTGAAACAACTCGCCTTCAAAATCTGAATGGATAATGACACGATCCCTCTCAAAGTAAAAGAATACTTTGAATTACAACAATGACTATCCCTTATCATTCCAAATACAAATGAAAACACTCCTTAGCTCTCCAAATTACAAAATACAACTTATCACTCCAAGGATTTTAAAACATCACCCTTATTACTCCAAAAATTACAGCATCACTCTTATTACAAAATCAATGACAATCTTCTCCCCTCACAAAAATATGTCTTGTATTCACTTATCTCTCACTCAATCAATATTTAAAGAGCCACTATAATCATGCTTTTCACATAATTTCCATTAAACAAATGGAATGAACATGGTGAAGTCACTTTCAAAAGGTGAATTTATATTTCAAATACTCTTCAAGGGGATAATGTCTGTAATCTTCAAAATTCTCTCATCTTTCGACTTATTTGGCAATATTTAATTTGGAATATAAAAACACGAGCCCAAATAATATTAGATCTTGCTTATGTGATAGTACCACTATTCAATACCGGTTATTTTTTTGGGCTGTAACATTGCAAGTTTATTGTTGGACTATGTAGCATTTCATTCAGGTCATAGGGTAACTGAATTGCGCTAGCATTCTATTCAGATCGTAGTGTAACTGGATTTTCAAAAATATATACTAGAAAAAATATCTGGGAAAAGCATAATAACATGCATTCCACCAGAACAAAATCTTTATGCGGACATCCAGATACCTTCTTGTCAATCAGAGAACCAAACAACAGTAATCTAAATAACACTAGCCATTCCAATCTTCTTTATATTAGCTATCTGCATTGCAGGGTTTAAACCCTTTGGGCAAGCCCGAGTGCAGTTCATAATAGTATGGCAACGGTATAATTTGAACTCATCAGTTACTGCATCTATCCTCTCCTCTGTGTACTCATCACGGTTGTCACTTATCCACCTGTTAGCGTGTAGGAGCGCAGCGGGGCAGAGATACTTCTCGGGGTTCCACCAGTAGCAAAATCGATGCCACAAAAACGCTGAATCGATGCCAAAATGCAGGCTTATGCCAGAATTATATAGCACATAAAAATCGATTTATATGTAATGCAGAATCCACTTACAAACCACATATAAATCGATGCCAGAATGCAGAATTATACAGCGATGTTTAGAATCGATGTTCATGAAAGTGCAGAATCGATGTTTCAGAATCGATGTTTCATGAAAGTGAAAGTGCAGAATCGATGTTCATTTAAACACTATTTACCAGACTCTTTCTTCTGGAGATTTTTCTTATAAATACAGAATTATACAGCGCTTTCCCCTTTTTTTTTAGTTCACTCAAACAATTTGAAACAGAAACGCATCTGCTCTTTTTTAAAAAATGATTTTAGAATTTACAGATCTAAAATCAATAAAAAAATTTGACAACTTTCATACCAAACTTTTGCTGATCGATCCAACGGAATTGAGTTTTCCAAGAACTGGAAGAGCTGGAATCCTCCTCCACACGATTTTTCACATACACCCAAAATCTCACCATAGCTCTGATACCACATGTAGATTCAGAATGTCCTCAGACACATACTTTTATTGATCATGAAAAAAATATTACATAGCAAATTGCAGGAGTTTACAAACGTAAACTCTCACTCTCACATTACACTCACATTACACAATGAAATTAGGAAACAATCCTATTTATAAGCTCTATGTTCTAACTTAATCTAGTTATGGATCACTTGGAAAATCAACAAGTGTCCATTTACAATAAATGACCTTCTAACCATCCTACTAAATTTATTCCTATTTTAGAGCCTAGGAAATGACTCTATTCTAGAGTCCTATTTTTACTAACAAAATACTATTTCTAAGTATCTCAAATATTTATTAAATATTCTAATTTAATAAATATATTTATCCTAACTTTACATTATTCAATTTATGTATTTTTGGATTTATAATTGCCTTTATTAAATAGGCTAGCAAATTTGAATTTTATTTCTCTTTCTATTCATGCTAAGCATCTTTATCCATCACTTCTGCTTTCGGAATGGCCCACTGTACCACGTTGATAACTGTTTTTTACTCAATAACTATAGGAGATGGAAATTTGAATAGTAGAATTGCTGGAATATTACTCCATGGATGTCTTTCAGCCATGACGCAAGTCTCCAAAATGAGTGAAATTTCTTTTCATTTTCCATGGCATTCATTAAATCTAAATCTATTGAGATATGGAGTTATTCGATAACATAGACAAATGAAGATAGTGCCATCAAATCTGTCCAGACGTGAAAATGGTCCAATGGTGTCTCTAGCTTTACCGCATTAGTGTTTTGCATCCATTCAAGAATAGACCCTTTCTTCCATTAATACCTTCATACCATAGCATCGATGATATGGTATTTCCGGTTAATGAGAGACAAATCTCACCAATTACACTTTAAGCACCACCTGAACAGGCAACCCACTAAGAGAGCTCACCCAACCACTATTTATGACTATTGTTATAACCATGTAATAAAAGCTATACATATCAATCATTTTCTAAGTGTTGCATTTCCGGTGCATAACAATAATTAATCAATAAATCTATTGTTTTATTTATTTGTTTTTTCAGAGGAAAAAAAAACGTTGTGTATTAATAATACCAGTTCATTAAACATACATTACATCCTCAACTATTGTTAAGTGAGGATACCATAAATTCCAATGCCACCCTTAAACATACCCTTTTCATAGAAAGAAATAGGGCCACATTCATATCGTGGCAAGACAAATTCTGAGTGCAAAGAGCACTCAATACATATTTTCAAGCTCGCTTGGTAGAAAAAACTAAGTACTCTGCATCCTGTAACAAACAAAACATCAGTTGGTAAAACAAAAACGTCTATTACAGTCAATCATACATGATCAAATGCGAGAGCGCCTAAAAAGCCTTGATGTGAGAACTGGCTCACTTGAAAAATATGCAGGCTCGCTTGATAAGAGGTTGCAGGCTCGCTTGAAAGTGACAAAAAACAATACCATGTGACATATGAATCCATCGACCTCGCTTGAATCATTGTAAAGAGCAGACCATCTTTGGAATAGTGTTGTATGAGGGAAAAAAACTTAATGATAGCATATAATGTAAAAAACACCGTGTCATCTCATAGGAATGGTGTTTTCCCATACAAGAGCACCATCTCTAAAATTCTATACCTGAATACACCTAAACACTTGATCGCTTCCTCTTTTTGATAGACCATCAACACGAGAGTTGTTCTCCCTATATATATGCATGATAGGGGGTCGATTCAACCTAATACATATATAATTTTCTCTTTGATACCAACCCTATAATCCTGGATTTCTCAATTGAATGTTGCCCATGAAACAATCGACTACTGTCTTGAAATCCCCATAGAATTTGGAATTTGTCAATTTAAGGTTGATAGCAGCCAAACAAGCACCCCAAAATGCCATGAAATCCGCTTTGTTATTGGTCCCATTGCCACCATTCCAGAAATAATGGATTCTTTCCCGCAGAGAGAGTTTGACCCATGCCCCGCATCCCATGATCACATTCGAACAGGCACCATCAAAATAAATGGTCGGGATGGATATTTCATGGGGCCTAATTCTATGTGATCCATCAATCACCTTAATAGTCATCATAGGCATCTGTTCAATCCACCTAAGTATTGAAGTGTATGAATAGGAAATATCAAAAGGCATGCCATCAAATATCAAACGATTTCGGGCCAGCCACACCTTCCATATGAGGAACAGGGGAAGTCGATTGAATCTGCCTTCAATCTTATCCCATGCTGCAATCGAAGAAATGAAATTAGTTGGGACCCATGTTGGATTAAGAAGATATTTACTAAACAACTTCCATAGATTTAGCACCATCGCGCAGCTGAAAAAAAGATGTGTTATAGATTCCTCTTCTTGGCAGAAAATCGAACATCTTCTAGGGCCACAATGGCCCCTCCTGACGAGGTTGTCCCACGTCAATACACAACCCTTCCAGACTAGCCACCTGAAAACTGATATTTTGGTTAGAATTCCATGGCCCCAATATTGAGAATAGGATGTGGAGCATTGGTCGAAATAACTGGTGAGATTTATACACTGGTAAATCTCCTTTACAATCACAGACTCTCCCTTGATGGGACCATCCCAGGTAATATAGTCACCACCCCTATCATATAACAACCCAGCGCCACTTAATAGCTTGATATATTGGCCCCATAGCATAGCAGCATGACCCTCCAGCCCGATCTGATCGGCTGATTTAAATACTGGTGCACCAAAAGACCAATATGATATAGCTTGAGATATGAAGAAGATGCGTTTGTGTGCCAAATGATGTAAGAGATCTGGATGGATGCCCTGGTGGCTCAGAAGGCCCAGTATCCTGATTGTGCCAATAGGAATTCGACTGCCATCGTGGAACATCCATGTAAGTCTATCAGCCACATGAGCCAATATTTTACCAAAACTCCACCATATAGCTGATATAGACCTGGGCACATTGAACTCATGATTGAATAGTTGATGTAATGGGTCTCCAATAATATATTTACAGCGAATAATGTCGCACCAAATACTGGAGCTATTGATAGCCCTCCAGAAGGACTTGATTAGCAGTGCCTTGTTGAAGGATCTCAGGTCTAATAAATCCCATCCATCGTGCTTTTTGGGCCGACACAAAATATTCATCTTGCATAAATGGTATTTATGCTTTGATTGGGAACTGCCCCATAGAAATTGAGCAGTGATCCTATTAATCTCATCAATAGTATGCTGCAGTAAGAAAAAAAAGGTGATCCCAATAAACAAATAACTGTGACAACACTGCCTGAACCATAATTAGATGAACACCAGTGGATAACCACTGATGAGTCCACTTGCAGATTCTGTCTCTATATCTATCAATCAGCCAAATCCAATCACGATTCATGTAATTGCAAGGTTTGATGAAACATCTGAGATATTTGACCCCCTCTGTTGCCACCTTGTAGTTGACTCCTAGGAATCCAACAATGAAGGAAATTTCCCCCCTATCTCCATATTCATAAATGAGAATGGATTTGTGTTTGTTAATACATAAACCTGTAGCAGAACCAAATTTGATTAGCAAATAATGGGTATAAAACCAATGATTCCTATTTAGAGAGCCAAACAGCAGCATGTCATCCACAAATAGAGAATGAGTGGATGTTATAGTAGCAGAAAATGAGAACCCTGTTATATACCCACTCTGCTCCGCCCAATGCATAATTTTGCTGAACTCGTCCATAACCATTATGAATATCATAGGGGATAGAGCACAACCCTGTCTCAGTCCCCGCTCAGCTTTGAAAAATGGAGAAGGAAGACCATTGACAATAACTGCATATTTAACAGTGGAAATGCACAACATAATCCATCTGATTATAGATATTGGCAGACCAGACCTGAGAAGAGCAAAATGAATATAAGACCAGTCAATCGAATCATATGCCTTATGGAGGTCAATGTTCATAACCAAATCCTCCTTCTTGTCAACATGCATTGAGTGTAGGACCTCTTGAGAAACAGCAATTGCATCGTGTATAGAACGACCCTTAAGAAACCCATATTGTTCCTTTGATATGTGCTTCTCAAGGGACACTTTTATACGATTAGAAATGATTTTAGAATTTATTTTGTAAATCATATTGCATAAAGCGATTGGCCTGTAATCCGAAAAGGAAATAGGGTCCTCGGATTTAGGAATGAGTGCGATAAATTTTGAGTTGATATTAGCAGAAATCATTCCTTGCACTCTGAAAAACTCAACCACCTCAACAATCTCAGCACCCATCATTTCGAAAAAGAAGAGGGAGAATTCAAAGGGCCAGCCATCAGGACCAAGGCATTTGTCCAGGGAGAAGGATTTAAGGACCAATAGCACCTCATTCACAGTGATAGGTACATTCAACTGGGCAATCATCGGCCTCAAAAAACCTTTTTATATGCTGCATCATCCATCTCTGACAATTCGCATCAATGAGAGAGTCTGCCTTATAAAAATCCGAGAAGTCCCTATGAGCTTCTCTCATAATATCGGAGTTAGATGCAGCATAGGATCCATCCTGCTTCATAATTCTCCATATAGCGTTCCTTTTTTTTTCTGTTTGATGCACTCTTGTGAAAGAATTTGGTGTTGAGATCACCCTCTCTCAACCATTGGATCCTACTCATAAGCTTCCATGTTATTTCTTCTATGAGGAGAATCTCGCGTTTTCTCTTGCCTAGCTTCTTTAAAGCTTCATATGATCCAACATTCGGCAGATTTGATGCAAAATCCATATAAATATCCTTGATCCTCTCGTTTATGGAAACAAGTTCGGCCTTTAGGGCCTTCTTTTTGGAGACCTCCCATGCTTTAGTAGCCTTTTTGATCTTTTGCAGCTTATAGTGAAATCTATCCCAGCTAGTCAAATACTGAATGTCGTGGAGATCATTCCACATTTCCTTAACCAAATTGACATATTCCATATCATGTAACCATGCGCGATTAAATTTGAAATTCGTTCCAATGGTGCGGTCCTCGAGTTTACAGGTAAAAGTGATAGGCACATGATCTAATATGTCTGATACCATAACCGATGAATGTAGATCACCAAGATTTGACATGAGGCTGTCCTTGATCATTACCCTATCCAACCGTTTGTCGATGAACGCATCACCCATTATTTTTTTGGTCCATGTGGGGATGAATGGACACAGTCGAATATCAAAAATATGATGAGAATAGAACATATCATTTAGGAGACCAGATAAAGTATCTATTTTGGCATGTGGTCCCCAAGACTCATCAGCTTGTAGCGTTGAATTGTAGTCCCCCATGATAATCAGATTATGCAGACATAGAATAACCGAGGCCAGCATTCTATTCCAAACGGAAACCCTGTTAAGATATGGAGCATGTTATGGCCTAAATCTACCTCAGCCTAAGAAAGGCAGAATCTAGGGTAACATCAAACTATGCTTAACCTGGTAGCTAGCCCTACCAGATCAGGAGAGGGCTCTCTCCTTGTCAATCTCAGCAAAAAATAATCAATGAGGCTTGAGATGACCTGATGTGAAGACTGATTTTAGGCTAGGTATGTGTGCAAAAGAGTTTAATTGAATTTAAGGATGTTTTGTTGGCTCAAAGGGAAAGGCAGATTTTGGATCTGGGGAATGAGGCTCAGTTTTGCAGAAATCTCAATGGGGCAAGGTAGACATTTGATTTGACACTTCAAATTGAAAGAAATGGAGATCTTTAGAAAGGTGAGGAGTTGAAGAGGGCAAGAAACCTTCAGGGATCCTCTTCAAACAGCTGAAAACATAGACAATCAAACAAACCCTAGGTATAGCACTGCAATTTCAATGGATTCTACCTTTATCCTTGTTTGTTTAAGTTAAGAAGAAATAAGAGAGAAAATGGCATACTTAAAACACCAGTAAACTTACATTTACAGAGAGAAACACAATATCAAAACAAGATGCCACATGAATCCCATAGAGTGCTGCAAACCCTGGTCTATTCCTTTGCCAAACTGCAGAGATGAATGTACAATGATGCTCAAAGCATTCCCAAAAGTCCAAACATGCTAATGACTGAAAAAACATAAGATATAGGAAAACAACAACTCATCCTAGCCTCTAGGGGTCAAGCTCATAATATTAGGAGCTGTTCCAACAAAATATAAACTGAGAACTAAAAACTAGGCAGTGGAACAACTTGCCTCTAAAAACTAGGAAACTGATTCATCCAGTTGCAAACTACCTTTTGATGGATGAACCTACCTCTATGAGTGAAAATTTAGAAAAATTACATCAAAATCCATCATGTCACATTAAATTACATAATGAATTTGACAACTAGAAAGAAAAAAGTCAAACTGTGAAAAAAACTAGGCGAAAAACAGAGTTTTTGACCAAAAATGAGCAAAATTCCTCCCATGCGCCGCGCCTGATTTCTCTATGCGTAGCGCCTGTTTCAAGCTGATTTTGTAGGCCTTCCCGATGTCCAAATTTTCTCCAAGTGGGCTTTTTCGAAAGTTATATCTGTCTACTTTCCAGCACAAGTGGAATTTTTGAATTTGGCCTCCATTTTCCCCTCCAAAACTAAGTTCTCCCAAGACTGCTTCCTGTGTGTCAAAAAAGGGTCAGAAAGGTCATTTTTGGGGTGTTTTTGACATTTTTGGAAGCCCAAAACCTGTCAAAATTTCTTGGCCATTGGTAGGCATGCATATTTTTCCATGAAAAATCCAAAAATTCTAATTTTTCATCAAAAAGAGGTCTCCATCAATAGCAAGCGCCAGGTGGCGCGGCGCATAGAGCAAAAAAGTCTGTTTTTTAGGCCAAAAATTGAAAAATTACAAAAAGTATCCCAATTTTTTTGAAATTTTGGCTGAGTGTTCTTCATCAAGTGCTGTGTTGGGCCAAGGAAGCCTCAGCCAATATCTGAAGTTTATCATGCTCTTTTCTCCTCCTCGATGCCTTCTTCAACTTGGCCTTCAAAATCTTGATTCTTTCTTTGCACACATGGTTTCTCGCCCAATAATGGTTGGCCATGTGCCTCAAAATATTTTTATTTTTGTTGGCCTTCTCCAACAGCTTTTCCAAATGCATATTTACCCTTTCAAGCCAAGTTTCACGATCAGCTTCAATTTCTTGCTCAAGTGATGTCAACTTGGTTTTGCTCCTTTCGGCAGCTTGTCGGTTCTCTCGTATGTTTTGCAGCTCCATAATGGTTTGCTGATCCTCTAGCTGCTTGTTTCTTTGCTCAAGGTATTTGATTATCCACTTGGCTCTTTGTAGGTTGAGGGACAAAGCATTAATTTTTTCCCGTTTCTCTCGAATGATCTCTTTAAGCTTTGAACTTGGTGAGCCCAAATTAGTGTCATCATCCTGAATAAGAATGAAATCTATCTGCTACCCTCCTGAAGGCCCCTCATCATGTAATGGCCTCTTGCCCTTTTCATGTACCTACTCTGCTGATGGAGGAAGCGAGACCCCTTCCACCCCTGGTGGAGATAATACTCGCTTGGATGCTGCAAACAACTTTCTAGTGCCCTTTTGATAGGTGACAAATGCTGGCACACTAGCAGTCTATGTCTCATGACCCTCCTGCTGATGTGAAGGTCCACCTGTCTCATGAAAAGCTTCTAGAGGTACCTGAGGAGCTGTGAAGAACTCATGAGAAATGAAATCCTCCCATGAGATGTCCTGCAAACCAAGATGATGCATGACCACAATTTTGATGAGTGCAAAATGATATATACTGTTATACTGCTGCTGAGGATTTTTCTTTTGCACTAGGGTGGTCATCTTCTCAATATTTCGGCACATGAATTAGGGGAGATTCATCATTCTCACCCTGGTAAAGTGCATCAACAATCTGATGTGATAGGCATATAGGCGAGAAAAATGACCCTCACAGCTGAAATATCTGATTATGAGTTTCATCAAGGGAGCATATGAGTTTTTCAGGTACCGAAAGGGAAAAAATCTACTGAGTTGTCTCAAAAAACTAGGCTTGATGTATGGCTCATAGTGTTCCCTATCAATTTGCTGCCTTTTATTCCACTGCTCTCCGACATTTGGAATGCCGGTTGCTAGAGAAATTGACTCCGGTGTCAAGGTGAATGTCACACCTGCAAGAGTGACTTGGCCATTATGTAGATGAAGCACAAACACTCTGGCCAAATCATGATGGTACTGGACTCTAACAATTATCTCACAAAACTGATAACAAGATTGTTGTTGAAAACATGTGATAGTAAGAGGGCAGGCCTGCAGCTCGGCAAGTGAATTAGGCTCCTCCCGTACATGTTTACCACCCTTGTGAGATCTCCTTGGTGCATGCATTTCAGTTGGAGAGTCACTATGTGTTTCTTCATCTCGGTCATAGGAGGAATCTGACTCCATGTTTGCTAAAGCTTGTGTTGTCTTAGATGAGTATGAAGAGATTTAGGTGTCTTTGATCTTTTGCTGCCAAGTGTATGAAAATGTATGAAGGACTATGAAGGGAGAGGGTAAGAGGGATTTTGGGAATGTTGCTAACTGAAATTTGGGGAATTGAAGGGTTTTAGGGACAATTTTTATTTTGGGATAGCAAATGGGGTTTGGGAATTTTGTAGCTAGGGTTTGGGATAATGGGAATTGGGGATAGGGGTGAATGAATTTAGGGATATGGAGGATAGTGAAATGGGTTAAGGAAACTCGAAAAGAATCGAGGGACTAAGAGGTGAGGGAGTGATGGCCACAAAAAACCAATTTACAAACCCTAAGCAATCATGTCTTGGGCAAAAATTGCAAGGAAGTAGGGTTTGAAAAATTTTAATTAAATCATCATAAACATCTTAAGACACACTTTCATTGGCATTTGAAGAGTTTTTGACTTACTTTGGACCGGAGGAAACCAAGCAAATTGAAGATTTGGGTGAATTTGTGTTGAAAATTGCTTGTAGCTCTATGCACCATGCCACAAACCCAACGCGTCGCGCCTGTGTATTTTTGACACTGTGGAGGCCGACCCAATGCGCCGCGCCACTTGTATGCGTTGCACCTCTCACCCAATGTGTTGCGCCCCTGAAACTTGCACAATTTTGCTGCAATTTTGCTCCCTTTGTTCAACACGACTTCTCTTGCTCAATCTTTCTTCTTTGAATGCAAATGAGCTCTTTGAATCATGAAAAATGACGTATATACAAAAAAATTTAATTTTCACTTCATAAAACCCACTTTTGTAATGTTTACATTTGACACTTTCTTTCCAAACTCTGATTTTTCTTTATTTTGCCTCTGAACAACTGAATGACTTGATTTTTGTTTTCCTTGTAGGGGACGGAGTTGCTGAAGCTTGACGAGGTGACCAGGGTTTCCATTGAAGTTATTTACATGGGAAAAAAAAACTAAAATTACATCAAATTTATACATAAAACGATAAAATACTCTGTTTTTCCTCAAAACAGAGTTTTGAGGAAAAATTCATTTATGGGCATATGATGATGGAATTTATTTGGTACTGGAACTTTATTCAACCTCCTCATGTGCCTGCTGACCGTTATTGAACATGTTGAAGACCTTTTTGATGAAACCCTAGACCTAATGGGACTGAAAACTCTAAAAATGACTCCTGCAAATTTAAAGACAAAAGGTGATTGCAGATGATCTTGATGAATGGAAATGGGCCAACAGGTTAAGGACATGAGGGAAAATGTACGATAGGCCACTACCATCAGATGATCCATGCTCCTAATGGAATGTAGTTGACTGAGCGAGACATCTAATATGCAATGCAACAAGAGAATTTGATCACTGACGGAGGGATGAAGATACTGACACTAAAATTGGCTCCAATGGGGATGGTAGCTCCTTGGAGGTGCCACGAACTATAGATCTCTGGGAAAGCAGGTAGTGCCTTCATCCATTGGGCTATGGAGTCAATAAATTCAACAAACCAAAACCCGAATCTTGACTCAAATTCAGGACTGAAATCTGACTCAAGACCAACTCAATTTCAAGACTGAAATCGACTGAAAGACTTGACTCAAACAAACTAAACCAAAACTGAAATCAACCCTCAATTTTATACCCTTCACCTTGAGCCCCAAACTGAATGAATGACGACAGTACACACTTGCTCTGAAACTATGTTGAAACTGACAAAAATGACTCAAGACCTACTTAACTGAAATTAGTACTTACAAAGATTTTTTAATGGCAGCATTCCATCGAGATTTGAGGGCTTCAAATCATGATAACAACCAACTTCCTACTAATGGAATATGTACAATCATGTGTAGTGAGCCTTCCAATGTAACCAATCCAACAGATGGCTACATACCGAAATTCGGCTCTCACTTTTCTCGAGCAGGTAGAACGATGTACATGTAGGCAACTCACAATAACCATTGAAACCAAGGCTTATGATAACGAACCAGGCAACATTTATCTTTTCTAATGCTTGCAAAAGAATGTCGAAGGGATCTTGAAAATCCTAAAGCACTAGCTTGTCTTGAGATCCAGCTACAAAAATACAAGTACTCTCTTCATTATGATCTGAAAGAACAATTGATTGCCGAGTGATTAGAAGGCACAGAGAGGTATAAGCTTCTACCATGTGAGTGTTAGCTATAAATTCCCTGACCATGAGAAATTCTGGCATATTGTCTCTCTCAAACTCATATTCCTCAACTTAATGGTCTAAGTCATTCTTAAAAAGAAAACAATCTTCAAGATTATCAAAAATGATAGCCTTATCATCTTCATGAAAGAAAATATTATCTGTTTGCTGATCTATAAAGCTAATCACAAGACCGTCATAATTTTCAAAAGAGGAAGAAGTTTCACCAACACTTTCTTGACCATGTGCGCACTGCAAATCTGCTTTAACTTGGGCTGTAACATGACCTTTCAAGAGTTGATCTATCTCATCTTCAGACAAAGGAGATAATACTTTTTGTTTTCTTTTTCTCAAACAGTGATTGTCTTCATGAAATAAAATTTTAAAACATAAAAAACCTGAACAACAGTCCTTAATTCCCTCATCTTTTGAAATTTGAAAACATTGTTGATCATATTCATATGACATGGCAATCAAATTATCATTTATCACTAAGTTATTGAAAGAAGATTTTTCACTTACTTGAACAAAGATCTCATCTTGTTTTTCATGAACTGACTGGATTACCTCCTCATGAAGACTTTGTTCTAATGAAATGTGAACATTTGGATCAATAACTATGTCTTCTTCATTCCAGATGATCTCAACAGCAGAGCTCTCCTTCATGGGATTCAGCACAAGGTATCCTTGATCATCACGATCTGAATCTCGATCTGAAATAGCTGACTTGACTTTATCACATTTTGAAATTGAAACTTGACTTTCCTGCATATTGTCTTCTTCTATGGACAGATCTGAAATAAAACCTTCTCTTTCATCATTTTCCATTGTACTAAGATCTTGATCCTGCTACAAAGTTTCCTGAGCATCTTGATGAGTATCCTCTAAGTTCTCTTTATGCTGCTGAAATGGATTTTCGTATAGAGCCTCCATGATCTCATCGTCCATGAAGTCATCATCTTCATAAATTTTTTCAATATTTTCAATAAAACTATGAACATGGCTACAACAGTTCTGAACTAAATTTAAGGATGGATAAGATTCTTTATACCTTTCAAAGAACGTGGTATGAAAATCCTTTAAACAGTAAATACAAGCAGGTGGCAAACTTTCATACCAAGATCGAGCTTCACCTTCCAGAGTGCCCATGAACATCTTCATCAAGCAGTCTTCAGGAAAATCAACCTTCAACTTGTGAATATGTATGTGAAATCTAACCAGATGTAAAGTAGCATCCTTCCTATCATCATCTTTAAACGTAGGCAAATTAGTTTGCCAATCTACCTTCGGAATTTTATTTGTAAAACCTAGAATGTGATCTCGGCTCATGGGAGCATACCTTTGATCCAGCGAAACCATTTTGATAACAATGAATTCACCATGAAATTCCTCAGGCTACTGATTCTTGAAGAGTATAGTTGCCATAAAAATTCTGAACCTTGGGATTCTTTGACACTAGAGTCACCAGGTGAATGATTTCAGCCTTCCTATGTCTGATCGTTTTCCACCATCAACCATCAGATCTAACTTGATACATGTACTGGGGCAACCAGATGTTTCAGTTCATAAACTAAACTGGAGATTGACTAAAGCAGTGTTCATCTACTATGCACTTGCAGATCAAGAGTAGTTCAAAGGCTACCTGGCTAATTTCAGGCTCCGTCTGTAGTTTATAAAGTGAAAAACAAACTTTTCATTTCCCCAGTATGGTCACCACTATGTTATGGCCTAAATCTACCTCAGGCTGAGAAAGGCAGAATCTAGGGTAACATCAAACCACGCTTAACCTGGTAGCTAGCCCTACCAGATCGAGAGAGGGCTCTCTCCTTGTCAATCTCAGCAAAAAATAATCAATGAGGCTTGAGATGACCTGATGTGAAGACTGATTCTAGGCTAGGTATGTGTGCAAAAGAGTTTAATTGAATTTAAGGATGTTTTTTTGGCTCAAAGGGAAAGGAAGATTTTGGGTCTGGGGAATGAGGCTCAGTTTTGCAGAGATCTCAATGGGGCAAGGCAGGAATTTGATTTGACACTTCAAATTGAAAGAAATGGAGAGCTTTAGAAAGGTGAGGAGTTGAAGAGGGAAAGAAACCTTCAAGGATCCTCGTCAAACAGCTAAAAACATAGATAATCAAACAAACCCTAGGTAGAGCACTGCAATTTAAATGGATTCTACCTTTATCCTTGTTTGTTTAAGTTAAGAAGAAATAAGAGAGAAAATGCCATACATAAAACACCAGTAAACTTACATTTACAGAGAGAAACACAATATCAAAGCAAGATTCCACATGAATCCCATAGAGTGCTGCAAACCCTGGTCTATTCCTTTGCCAAACTGCAGAGATGAATGTACAATGATGCTCAAAGCATTCCCAAAAGTCCAACCATGCTAATGACTGAAAAAACATAAGATATAGGAAAAAAAAAACTCATCCTAGCCTCTAGGGGTCGAGCTCATAAGATTAGGAGCTATTCCAACAAAATCTAAACTGAGAACTAAAAAATAGGCAGTGGAACAGCTTGCCTCTAAAAACTAGGAAACTGACAGTTGCAAACTACCTTTTGATGGATGAATCTACCTCTATGAGTGAAAATTTAGCAAAATTACATCAAAATCCATCATGTCACATTAAATTACATCATGATTTTGACAAATAGAAGGAAAAAAGTCAAACTGTGAAAAAAACTAGGCAAAAAACTGAGTTTTTGACCAAAAATGAGCAAAATTCCTGTAATGCGCTGCGCCTGATTTCTCTATGCGTAGCACCTGTTTGCAGCTGATTTTGGAGGCCTTCTCGGTGTCAAAATTTTCTCCAAGAGGACTTGTTGGAAAGGTATGTCTGTCTACTTTCCAGCACAAGTGGAATTTGTGAATTTGGCCTCCATTTTCCCCTCCAAAATTGAGTTCTCCCAAGACTGCTTCCTGTGTGTCAAAAAAGGGTCAGAAAGGTCATTTTTGGGGTGTTTTTGACCTTTTTGGAAGCCCAAAACCTGTCAAAATTTCTTGTCCATTGGTAGGCATGCATATTTTTCCATGAAAAATCCAAAATGCTATTTTTTCATCAAAAAGACGTCTCCATCAAAAGCGAGCGCCAGGTGGTGCGGCACATAGAGCAGAAAAGTCTGTTTTTTAGGCCAAAAATTCAAAATTGCAAAAAGTGTCCCAAATTTTTGGAAATTTGGGCTGAGTGTTCTTCATCAAGTGCTATGTTGGGCCAAGGAAGCCTCAGCCAATATCTGAATTTTATCAGGCTCTTTTCACCTCCTCGATGCCTTCTTCAACTTGGCCTTCAAAATCTTGATTCTTGCTTTGCACACATGGTTTCTCGCCCAATAATGGTTGGCCATGTGCCTCAACATATTTTTCTCTTTGTTGGCCTTCTCCAACAGCTTTTCAAAATGCATATTTACCCTTTCAAGCCAATTTTCATGATCAACTTCAATTTCTTGCTCAAGTGATGTCAACTTGGTTTTGCTCCTTTTGGCAGCTTGCCGGTTCTCTTGTATGTTTTGCAGCTCCATAATGGTTTGCTGATCCTCTAGCTGCTTATTTCTCTGCTCAAGGTATTTGATTATCCACTTGTATCTTTGTAGGTTGAGGGACAAAGCATTAATGTCTGCCCGTTTCTCCCGAATGATCTCTTTAAGCTTTGAACTTGGTGAGCCCAAATCGGTGTCATCATCCTGAATAAGAATGAAATTTGTCTCCTGCCCTCCTGAAGGCCCCTCATCATGTAATGGCCTCTTGCCCTTGTCATGTACCTACTCTGATGATGGAGGAAGTGAGACCCCTTCCACCCCGGGTGGAGATAATACTCGCTTGGCTGCTGCAAACTACTTTCTAGTGCCCTTTTGATAGGTGACAAACGCCGGAACACTAGCGGTCTGTGTCTCATGACCCTCCTGCTGATGTGAACGTCCACCTGTCTCATGAAAAGCTTCTAGAGGTACCTGAGGAGCTATGAAGAACTCATGAGAAATGAAATCCTCCCATGAGATGTCCTGCGAACCAAGCTGATGCATGACCACAATTATGATGAGTGCAAAATGATATATACTGTTATACTGCTGGTGAGGTCATCTTCTCAATATTTCGGCACATGAAGTAGGGGAGATTCATCATTCTCACCCTGGTAAAGTGCATCAACAATCTGATGTGATAGGCATATAGGCAAGAAAACCGACCCTCACAGCTGAAATATCTGATTATGAGTTTCATCAAGGGAGCATATGAGTTTTTCAGGTACCAAAAGGGAAAAACTCTACTGAGTTGTCTCAAAAAACCAGGCTTGATGTATGGCTCATAGTGTTCCCTATCAATTTGCTACCTTTTATTCCACTTCTCTCCGAAATTTGGAATGCCGGTTGCTAGAGAAATTGACTCCGGTGTCAAGGTGAATGTCACACTTGCAAGAGTGACTTGGCCATTATGTAGATGAAGCACAAACAACCTGGCCAACTCATGATGGTACTGGACTCTAGCAACCATCTCACAGACCTGATAACAAGATTGTTGTTGAAAACATGTGATAGCAAGAGGGCAGGCCTGTAGCTCGGCAAGTGAAGTACACTCCTCCCGTACATGTTTACCACCCTTGTGAGATCTCTTTGGTGCATGCATTTCGGTTGGAGAGTCACTGTGTGTTTCTTCATCTCGGTCATAGGAGGAATCTGACTCCATGTTTGCTAAATTTTGTGTTGTCTTAGATGAGTATGAAGATATTTAGGTGTCTTTGATCTTTTGTTGCCAAGTGTATGAAAATGTATGAAGGACTATGAAGGGAGAGGGTAAGAGGGATTTTGGGAATGTTGTTGACTGAAATTTGGGGAATTGAAGGGTTTTAGGGACAATTTTTATTTTGGGATAGCAAATGGGGTTTGGGAATTTTGTAGCTAGGGTTTGGGATAATGGGAATTGGGGATAGGGGTGAATGAATTTAGGGATATGGGGGATAGTGAAATGGGTTAATGAAACTATAAAATAAGTGAGGGAATAAGAGGTGAGGGAGTGATGGCCACAAAAAACCAATTTACAAACTCTAAGCAATCATGTCTTGGGAAAAAATTGCAAGGAAGCAGGGTTTGAAATTTTTTAATTAAATCATCATAAACATCTTAAGACACACTTTCATTGGCATTTGAAGAGTTTTTGACTTACTTTGGACCGGAGGAAACCAAGCAAATTGAAGATTTGGGTGAATTTGTGTTGAAAATTGCTTGCAGCTCTATGCGCCGCGCCACAAACCCAACACACCGCGCCTGTTATATGCGTTGCGCCAGTGCATTTTTGACACTGTGGAGGCCGACCCAATGCACCACGCCTCTCACCCAATGCGTCGCGCCCCCGAAACTTGCACAATTTTGCTGCAATTTTGCTCCCTTTGTTCAACATGGATTTCTCTTGCTCAATCTTTCTTCTTTGAATGCAAATGAGCTCTTTGAATCATGAAAAATGACTTATATACAAAAAAATTTAATTTTCACTTCATAAAACCCACTTTTGTAATGTTTACATTTGACACTTTCTTTTCAAACTCTGATTTTGCTTTATTTTGCCTCGGATTAACTGAATGACTTGATTTTTGTTCCAACGTGCCTGACATGTGATCCAGCCCAAATCAAGATAGAATTCAATATCGCCAGAAGATAGAATTCAAATTCACCGGAAAATTCCACGTGAATCGTAGGGCGCCGAAATAACTAGAGAGACTAACATAGAAAATAGTGACTCAAGCATTCACACATGGCAAAAACAACAACACATGCAGCCGGGTAAATTCCACCACTTGGACAATAGCCGAAAACTAAAAATTTTGCAAGGTCTGGAGATTATAAAGGAATCAATCCACCGGCACCACAGTGCATGCCATTTACCATTCCCAGTTGATTGTTGAGAATCAACATCAGATGGGGAAACCAGGGACGAGCTACCTGCCTTGTTGTTTAACATCTGCACGAAGCTCCTCATATGTAGCCTTCAAGATGATATATGCTATGCAAGCAAGAAATATAATGAAAACTACCTCAACTTCTTCAGAGAATACCATGAAAAAATCGGACTAGATACTTCATTCCCTAAACCTTAACTCTTATACATTATCAGTCCGGATATTCGATTAGAGCCAAAGCTCCCAATGAGGACCATATAAATACCACGAGAATGACCTAGCATACCCACCATGATTATTTTATAAAGGCATTTAAGAACCAGCAACCAAAACCCATGAAAATCACTATTGTGATGCAGCAAAGAAACCCTCTACATCTGAAAAACTATTTGACAGACCCATACTCTTCATCTCAGAAAATCGCAGAACCTCTTCTCTCCATAATATGACCTCCTTCAATTAGTCGATGTCTTAACCCATCGTGAAAGTCTATATAAGTATACATAATCCACATACATATGAATTTGAACCTATAACCTTTTATGAATAAAGTCATACTCTTAACCATTAAGACCACTAAAAAGTGTATATATATAAACTTAATGGTTCAGTATTACGCAAATGTGCAATTCCTTTCACACTTAACATGGAATACACAAGTGGCATCTATGAAAAATATCAATAAGAAAATAAATAATTTAATATTGATCATAATTAAATATGTGTATAAATAAATTGAAAGTAAACACTTTCTTATGGTTAAAACATTCCAATGGTCTGTCACTCGGTATGATAGAAGTATGGAATTGTTTTCCTATTTAATATAGATTTAACATATTAAGTTTAAAATGATGTTAATTAAACTCAAATATTTTAATATGAACTTTAAAAAATATATGTAAATGCCCTTTT
Organism: Pinus albicaulis; assembly: GCA_034641835.2. Taxonomy (NCBI): domain Eukaryota; kingdom Viridiplantae; phylum Streptophyta; class Pinopsida; order Pinales; family Pinaceae; genus Pinus; species Pinus albicaulis. The sequence continues at coordinate 952,060,504 of CM076573.1, forward strand.
TCCATAAAAAATGATTTTATTTTATAATTAAATCATTTCAATATGGTGCATATTAATATAATTCTATGTTAACTTTGCATATTTCATGCATTGATATGGATCAAATCCCTAGAGGTGAAAAATTTTCTGCAAATTTTGATTCCAACACTATAAGGAAAATAACATCTAGCGGATTTTTTTGAGGAACCCCTTATAGAAATGCCCCATAAATTCGTTTCTAGTGGAGGTTACTAGAGGAGGTTGGCGGGTGGAGAGTTTTGCAGATGTTTTCCGCTCGGTGTGCTTATCATTCAACATCGCACCGGTGCTTCTTCCAAGAGAAATCACCGGTGCGCACAAAATATTGGCACACCAGACACCGTGCGCTCCGTACACACCTGCCCAATGCGTCATATTACTGTAGAGCACAGGTGCATCACAACTCTTCTGCACCGGTGCATCATAAAACACCGCGCCAAAACTGAAAACGCCCAGTGCATTATTAAGAACTCGCACTGGTTCATCATAAAACAACACGCCAAAACAGAAACTGACCAGTGCGTTCATAAGAAAAAGCACCGGTGCACCTATAAAGCACACGCACCGGAAAAGGGTTAAAAAAAAAGGCAAAAAAACTGGATTTTTCACTTTTTTCAGTGCTCTAGAGTTCTCAATTACCGGTGCGCTCTACAAGAGAAGGCATCGGTGCACATAAACTCTTCATCACCGATGCATCATAAAAAATCGCGCCAAAACAGAAGCGGATCGGTGTGTTCATATAAAACAGCACCGGTGTGCCTATAAAACACGTGCACCGAAAAAGGGTTAAATGCAAAAATTTATTTACAGCCAAAAAACCACATTTTTCACTTTTCTGCTCACAATCACCAATGCGCTCTACAAGAGAAAGCACCGGTCGCACAAAACATTGGCACACCGAACACCATGCGCTCCGTACACATGCTGTAGAAATTCGAATAATTTGCTGAGTTATTCACCGAGATTATCCTGATTACACACTATTTAAGCTTCATGCATAATACATAACCTCTTCTACAATTGATCATCAATTTGCGGAAATAGAAGCAGTCGCATGCGCACATTAAAACACAATCAAGCACACATATAACACAGTATGTAATGGGGAAAGCATACAGATGAAAACCCCCAACTATCTGTATATTATAATGATATAGAACATGTAACAATACATAGCACAAAGCTCTCACAGCTCTCAGCACTATCTCACATGCTACACACAAACTAGCACGGAAGATGAACAAGTCACAGGTTCAAATCTCCTCCACAAGTCTGCCTGCCTCTACTGCGCAATCCAAGTGAGTAATGAGTGAGATCCAAGTTCGAATCCCACTAGCTCCAACTGCGCAATCCTCATTGGCAATCTCCATCAAAGTGTGTGCAAATATCATGCACAATCAATGGTCACAACTGATAGTCAATCACACCCTTTCACCCACCTCTAACACTGATCTCCACTGAACTATCCATGCATTGCAGTTAACTGATGTGTTCTTTAGTTGATTTTGAGTTAATAATTAGTGAATTAATTAATAATTAATTCACACCACTCATCACTAGTGTATTTGTCAGTTAGACTAAATACAGCTAGTTCAACTAAGTTAAACCGAACACAACTCCACCAACTGTCTCATCAACTCCACCAAACTCTGCCACATGAGTTCTAACTGAAGTCAACCATGCAATAGCTCAACTAACCCTTAGGAAAAGCGTATTTCCTTCTGTCAGCTGCATGTGCCACATCCAAGCATCAAATTGAAGTGCTCCAAGAGGATAAGATAATGTTTATATTCTAAATATTATTAAGGGTTAATAATATTTGACTGTTCTATTTTTAGCCCGGCAGTCTAAAAATAGAAACCGCCCAATGTCTAAAAATAGAGGTCCATCTATTTTTACCAACTCGACCAATCATCCATAAATAGCATCCTGCAACTCATAGACCATGATCCATATGTCTAAAAATGGACATAGTCTAAAAATAGACTTTGCGCCAAAAATAGCCTGCGGGCCCACTTAGTGAAGGCGACTTCATTTCACTAAGCTCCATCATCTTGTTGCATTTTCAACACTCCCTCTCAACAAGATATGGATTATCTGCAACCCCTATCCTAACGCTATGGAATTCAAATTTTCTCCTGGTGAGCGCCTTCGTCAAGATGTCAGCATCCTGATCCTCTGTGGGAATATATGAAAGTAACATGATTCTCCGCTACACAGAATCTCTGATATGATGGTACATGATGTCGATGTGTTTGGATCTATTATGAAATACTGGATTAGCCGATAGTTTAATGCAACTCTAGTTATCACAATAAATCACAGTAGGCTCCAACTGTGACCCGAACAATCCGACGAGGATCTCCCTCATCCAAATAGCCTCGCATGCAGCCAAGATAGCTGCCATGTACTTCGCCTCTGTTGAACTGAGTGCCACGAATCTCTGCTTCCTGCTGTACCAAGAAACTGTTGTCGACCCGATACTGAAGATCCCTCCAGATGTGCTCTTTCTGTCCGTTGGGCTCCCTGCCCAATCTGCATCCGTGAAGCCACAAAGCTTCACCTCATCCTCTTGTCTGTACCACAAGCCATATCCTGATGTGCCTCTAAGATAACGCAATACATGCTTGCCTGCCTTCCAGAAGAGCTTGGTAGGCTTAACCATAGCTTGCGAAAGCTGGTTAACAACATAGCATATATCGGGTTGTGTATTGACCAGATACATAAGCGACCCCACCAACTGTCGATAAACAGTGGCATCCACTACCTCCGCCGAAGTAGCATCCTCCTTCCTCCAACCTCCAGGAAGAGGAGTATCAACAGGCTTTCAGCCATGCATGTTGAACTTCTCCAGTATCTCCCGAGCATACTTACCCTGAGAAACAAATAGTCCATCACTGTGCTGCCAAATTTCCAATCCCAGGAAATAATGAAGGAGGCCCAAGTCCTTCATCTCAAACTCTCTAACAAGATCCTCCTTGCATGAAAGTATCAATAGCTCATCACCCGTCAAAATCAGATCATCTACATACAGTACAATGATCAGCAACTTCCCCTCCACCACAATCTGGTACAGGTTAGGATCCGCCTCACTCTTGGAGAATCCAAGTCCGGTGAAATAACTGTCTATCCGTGTGTACCAAGCACGAGGTGCTTGCTTCAACCCGTACATTGCTCTCTTGAGTCTGCACATATGCGACTCACTACTGAAGATCACGAAACCTTCGGGCTGCTCTATGTACACCTCCTCCTCAATGACTCCGTTGAGGAACGCAGTCTTCACATCCATCTGATGGATGCGCCACCCCATCTGCGCTGAGAGAGCTAGGATCATCCGTATGGAAGAGTACCTTGCGACAGGTGCAAAAGTCTCCTCATAATAGATCCCCTCGATCTGTGAGAAACCACGGGCAACAAATCTTGCCTTGTACTTCTCTACACTCCCGTCAGCCGCCTGCTTCACTTTGTAGATCCATCGTGAACCCACCACTGATTTCCCTTTCGGTCTTGGGACAATCTCCCATGCATTGTTTCTGACAATCAAATCATACTCTTCCACCATGGCATCTACCCATGCGGGGTCCTCCACAGCTTCCTCGAAAGAGGATGGCTCCGTCATGACACTTTTGCTCACAAGAGCCATGTATCCAGTGTACCGATCCGGTGACTGTCTCTGTCTGCGCTGTGCTATAGGTGGTCCTACAACCTTCTCTGCATCTTGAGCCAGTCGCTCAGCTTCTGTAGTGCGCTTGCGCCCTCTGATGGTTGGCGCTGCATGAGTGGTCTCTTCCACTCCATGAACTTCCTCTTGTGGCTGATCCACATCTAGAAGCTCATCCTTAGGAACTAATAGCTCCTCATCTGCATGCAAGTGTGCCTCCCTCTCAAGCGAACACTTCATGGCTTTCTCCTCCTGAAATTTGATATCCCGTCGCACAACAGTCTTGCGACTGTCTGGAAAATACACACAATAGTTGTGGGGTGTATCAGTGTAGCCCACAAATATCCCAACCTCTGCGGTCGGATCCAGCTTCTTCCTGGCATCCTTCGTCACATGCAAGTAGACAAGTGAACCAAAAATCATCAAATGGGAAATATCAAGTCTCTTACCAGAAAACGCCTCCTCCAGTGTACTCATGCCAAGTATCTTGTGAAGACAACGGTTCTGCACATATACTGCAGTATTGCATGCCTCAGCCCACAGGTGAAGGCGTAGGCCCTGATCAGTCAACATCGCCCGTGCAGCACCCACGATCGTTCTGTTCTTCCGCTCAGCAACCCCATTCTGCTGTGGGTTATGAGGTGCAATGAGCTCTCTCCGAATCCCTTCTGCGCTGCAAAACTCCTTGAATTCAGCAGAGATGAATTCACCACCATTGTCGCTCCTAAGAGCCTTCACATGCTTCCCTGATTCCTTCTCAACTAGCGCCTTGAACTCACAGAACTTTGAGTATGTCTCGCTCTTCTTCTGCATGAAGAAGATCCAAAGACTTCGAGAAAAAATCATCAACAAAGATCACATAGTACTTGTGCTGCTGTCGGCTACCGAGAAAGGTCCACACACGTTTGTGTGAATTCTATCAAGGATTGTCGGGCGCGACTATCCTTCTCGTGAAAGGTTTTCACAAATTTTCCCAAGGTACAATTCCCGCACCGATCCGACCGCAAGAGTGCCCTTAGGAAGCCCAAGAGAAATCTACGCATCTTCAAAGCGCCATGGGTGAAGGTGGCCCAATCTCCGGGTACACAACCCGCCATCATCCCGACTCACCACCTCCGCTACTCATGCCAAGCCGCCAGCCCATCACTTCTAACTATAAAGGTTCTGCTCAACCCTCTTCCTGGTCTGAACGCTGTCTTATTGCGCAGAAAGCTTTTCCTCGCTGAAGATAACATCATATCCCTTGTCTTCTAACATCGCCACAGAGATAAGATTCTTCTTCAATCCTGGAACATGCATCACTTCCTTCAATACGAAGGGTTTACTAGAATCCCTCTCAAAGGAAATGGTACCGATACCGGTCGCACTGTATCTGCCATCATCGCCCATCTCGATGTGCACTCCAAGATCTTTCTCATCCAGATCAGTAAACAAATCTCGATCTCCTGTCATGTGAAAAGACGCACCACTGTCCAGAAACCACACTGAACCCATCACACTTGAGACCAAGCATGCGATCAACAAAAAATCCAGCTCAAACTACGAGGCTAAGGCCTTTCCAGCTGCAGATCCAACAGCCTGCTTATTTTTCTTCTTCTGCGGACAATTTGTGGCATAATGTCCGTGTTGGTGACAGTGAAAGCACTTCACCTTGGACATGTCCTGCTTCTTGCCTTTCGCACCAAAATGAGAAGCTTTCTTGCTCTTCCCCTTCTTTGCTTTGGCAGCCAAAGCGCAATTTTCTTCATCAGATGCCTTTCATGAAGATCCGTCTCTGGTATTCCGCCTTATCTCCTCTTGCACAAGATCCGACCAAAGTCACTCCCATCTTGGCAATTTCTCCCGACCATTGACAGAATCCTGATAGGCATGCCAACTATTCGGAAGACCAAGGAGAGCCAAGCTCACCAATTCCTCATCATCGACAGTCACCCCCACACTTCCCAGCTCATCCCTGCATTGGATGAACTTCGTGAGGTACTTCAGCATACTGTCACCTTTCTCCATCTTTATGTGTCTGAGTTTATCCTTGAGCGCCAACTTCCTCTGGTCGCTCTTGCTTTGGAATAAATCTGTCAACGCTTTCCACATCAAGTATGGAGAATCTTTTCCATGCATGTTGGATACAATGTGATCCTTCACGCCCTCCAACAGAATCCTTCGACATTTTGCCATCTTCTTTTGCCAAGCCTCAACTTGAGCAGCATCAGTAGGCTTTGGGATCTCAGCTTCTATGAACTCCTTCAGCCCGTTATCATCTAATACCACCTCCATCCGGTCCTTCCATGCAACATAATTCGAACTGCCCTCAAGGGCATATTCCAGTCGCAATCCGTTGAAAGACATTTCAACTTTGGCACCAAGAAAACTACTGCAAATTCGAATTCCAAATTCTGCTGCAAATTCGAATTCCAAGCTCAAAACTCAGTTGCTTCTGGATCTGTGAGAACAAATTATTTCTAGCACAGAGATCGATTGTAAGGGCATTTACTGGATATATCACCTTTCAAAGAAAGGATGGATCCAGAGGCTACCTGGCCCGTTACAGACTCTGTCTACCGAAAATAATTGTAATCACTGTAATAGATCCGATGATCAATTCTGCTTTGATACCATGTATAAATTCGAATAATTTGCTGATTTATTCACCGAGATTATCCCGATTACACACTATTTAAGCTTCATGCATAATACATAACCTCTTCTACAATTGATCATCAATATGCGGAAATAGAAAGCAGTCGCATGCGCTCATTAAAACACAATCAAGCACACATATAAACACAGGATGTAATGGGGAAAGCAATAGCTGAAAAATCCCAACTATCTATATATTATAATAATTGAGAACATGTAACAATACATAGCACAATACTCCTCACAAGTACTCAGTACTATCTCTGAAAAGTTACACACAAACTATATGAGATTTGAACAAGTCAGGGGTTCAAATCTCCTCCACAAGTCTGCTTGCCTCTACTGCGCAATCCAAGTGAGTAATGAGTGAGATCCAAGTTCGAATCCCACTAGCTCCAACTGTGCAATCCTCATTGGCAATCTCCAACAATGTGTGTGCAAATCTCATGCACAATCATGGTCACAACTGATAGTCAATCACACCCTTTCACCCACCTCTAACACTGGTCTCCACTGAACTGTCCATGCATTGCAGTTAACTGATGTGTTCTTTAGTTGATTTATGAGTTAATAATTAGTGAATTAATTAATAATTAATTCACACCACTCATCACTAGTGTATTTTTCAGTTAGACTAAATACAAATAGTTCAACTAAGTTAAACCGAACACAACTCCACCAACTGTCTCATCAACTCCACCAAACTCTGCCACATGAGTTCTAACTGAAGTCAACCATGCAATAGCTCAACTAACCCTTAAAAAAAGCGTATTTCCTTCTGTCAGCTGCATGTGCCACATCCAAGCATCAAACTGAAGTGCTCCAAGAGGATAAGATAATGTTTATAGTCTAAATATTATTAAGGGTTAATAATATTTGACTGTTCTATTTTTAGCCCAGCAGACTAAAAATAGAAACCGCCCAATGTCTAAAAATAGAGGTCCATCTATTTTTACCAACTCAACCAATCATCCATAAATAGCATCCTGCAACTCATAGACCATGATCCATATGTCTAAAAATAGACATAGTCTAAAAATAGACTTTGCGCCAAAAATAGCCTGCGGGCTCACTTAGTGAAGGCGACTTCATTTCACTAAGCTCCATCATCTTGTTGCATTTTCAACACATGCCTGGTGCGTCCTATTACTGTAAAGCACCAGTGCTTCAAGACTATTCTGCCTCGGTGCGTCATAAAACACTGCGCCAAAAGTGAAATAGCCCGATGCAGTGTCAAGTAACCGCCCCAATGCATCATAAAACAACGTGCCAAATCTGAAACCGCCCGGTGCTTTCTTAAGAAATCGCATTGGTGTGCCTATATAACCCCGTGCACCGAAACAGGGTTAAATAAAAAAAATTACGGCCAAAAAACTGCATTTTTCACTTTTCTCAGTATTCCAGAGCTCTCAAGCACTTGTGCAATTTCTCCTTCTCTGAGCCGCCCTGACATCGAGATCCCATTGCACCCATTGCACGTACTGCATTTGTGCATTGGGCACCAATCTCCAGCTTTCATTTTGCAAAAAGGTGGGAAATTTTTCTTTTGGAAATTCTATAGCCAATATGCCTCCTCGATGGCGAAATGTATAGGTATTTTTCTAGTTTTTCCATAATTAAGCTTTCTAGCGGATTAAAATTTAAAGTAACCTTAAAATTAACCATTAAAAAAGAAAAAAATAATTGTCACATGGTGCACATGAGCCATTTGGCTCGCACCGGTAAGCAGTGTTGCCTATAAAATTTACAGGCCACACCGCAACTTGTGCTAACGGTATCCGCACCGTTTCCGGGGGGATACCGAAAGGCACCCCACATTATTTTAAAATTTAAAAAAAATTGGCAGTGCAGTCATTTAACTAGGCGCACCATTGACCATGGGAATAGCAATGCGGTGCATTGACGAATATATCCGCCCCGGTATCTGTCAACGCACCGCATTCGACATTCTGACAGGGTAAACGGTGCGGCCAGGTAAAATACCGCACCGTTGACTATATAATTTATCAGGAAGTCGGTGCGCTAACACGACTATACGCGCTGGGGCGTATATTTTAGTCAGCGTACCACTCTTCTTACACCATATATAGTCAACGGGGCTTGAAAAAACTTCAGGTGCACCGCATACAGTGTGTTTTATGTCATCTGGGGCATTGCCTCTGGTGCTCTATAAAAAACAGCCGCACCGGAACCGGTGCATGACTGTTTTTGTGGCGCACCGACTAGTCTATTTTTTTTTCCCAAAAAAATTTATATATTTATATTCCTAAATACATGCATGATTTAATAAAAAAAAATTATTTAATATGTCAATGATTCAGAGAGAAGAGGAGGAACAACAGCAACAACAGGCGGAGCAATATGACATGCTTCACCAGTCGGAGTCATGAGAGAGGGAGAGAGATGCATACCCCCACCCTATTACAACAGATACCCAGGGACTCCTAAGGCAGGTAGGCCTCCTCAAGTTCTATGAGGAGGCTACTTCCCTAAAGGCCCATATTGTCTTTTTGAGAGATCTTATCCGCAGGTGGAATGCCCACCGACAGGCTTTCGAGGTTGGTCCTGACCATTGGTACACACCCGCTAAGGAGGATATTTATTTCATTACAGGGCTATCGAGGAGAAGTGTGGATTTTCCCTCGTTCCTAGAGGTTCCAGCTGGTTTTGTAGCAGGGAGTCAGTTAGTTTACTCGCAGAGATACATTGGACCTTCAGAGTTTCAGGTCCTTGGAGGTTAGCTACGTATTGAGCATTTGTTAGACAGGGCATGCAGTGCCTCTTACTTCTCATTTCGACCATTTCACACAACACCAATGACGGGAAATGCATTAGTTGCCCGCATCTATATTATGTTGATTATTTAGTACATGAGCCACGACTTGTCAGGTGGTCTACCATTTTTTTGCGGCAGTTTTGTATGGCCTTAGATAAATGTTGTGCTTATGCGCAAGGGAGGGTCAACTTCCCTTTTGCTTCAGAGTTTTTTTGTTTATTTTTTGAGAGGTTTTCAGAGATGAGGCTTGCTTTTGTTCGACAGCCTCATAGGCCGATGTTGGAGGCACGAATGCACATGTGGGGGCAGATGATTCCCAAGAGGGGAGAGATTATGTTTCTAGCCAGGATATCACATGATGCACTGGACTTACTATCCAGTGTTGACTAGCTGCATCCCTTCATTATGGTCCCTTGTCCTTATGCTGGATTGGATTGGTGAGGGTGTGCCAACATCCTCTTCGCAGATGATGAGCTGCCAGATGATAGAGGTAATATTATTGTTTTATTTATATTTATTCTAACGTGTTCTTTAACTTTTTTTTATTTAATTGTGTAATGAAATTGTCTAATTATTGTTGTGTACTTGTATGTATTTTGCAGACATTGGCTCTTTTGATGGCGAGGAGATGCCAGAACCACCACATGATCCAGGTGTGGATCCTAATGACGATCAAGACATGGCAGATTCTAAGGATCATGATCAGGAGGCCGGTGGAGAGAGGCATGCTCCTCATGCTGGTGCACTGATACCACCTATCCCTAGGTGCGGTAGACTTGATACTCAATACAACATGGAGATGGGTGACCAAATTAGTGCATTGATTGTTGAGGCGGGCATTAGGCCTGCTCATTACAGAGACATGCAGGGCGATGATAGGCTAATACAGATGTGGAGAGGCATGCCTCATAACATGTACAGCCTGATGCGGCATGTCGTAGGAGCTACGACAACTGTTACATGACTAATCAGGACTGTTTCACGTTATAGGCGTGGTCGAGCCGCAAAACATGATTGAAAATTCACCTTGCGCTGCACCTGATGAGCATGAAGCTCCACTAGCATCTAGTAGTCATCATGGAGATGAGGCTGGACCATCGGCCACGTCTAGTCATCAGTAGCCTGCAACATCCATCAGTGCTAGTCATGATCATGAGCAGGCTAGACCATCGAGCGTCGAGGCTGCACCATTGAGTGAGCATGCCTCCACTAGTACTGCTTATATTGATGTTGTACTACCACCAGCTAATCCATCTATCAGTTCTAGTCATGATCATGAGCAGGCTCGACCATCGACCATCGAGGCTGCACCATAGACTGAGCAGGCCTCCACTAGTACTGCGCCTATTGATGTTGTACTACCACCAGTTGATCCATGACATTTATATTGCAGTTGTATATTTTTAACATTATTCATATATATATATATATGGTCCATGTATTTTATGTTCATGTTGCAATTGTACTTAATTTACATGTTGGTGATCATCATGATGTGTATATTGTTCGGTCACGTTAGGTATGTTCATTTAATGTTTATCTTGCAGATAGATGTGTATGTGATAGCATGAGTTATTTGACAGGAGATGTATATTTGATGTTTGTGTTGTGATGATGCTAATATATAATGTTAATTTGATGTTTGAATGTGTATTTTAGTCAAATATGATGTTTGTGCGATGGTTATCATGATTGTGATGTTTATTAATTAATTTAATATTAAATGACCATGATATTTATTAAATATTATTTCATGATTGTAATTTAAATTTTAATTTTAATTGTATGTAAAATTGTAAAATTGTATATGTATATGTAATTGTAATTTTAACTGTAATTGCATGTAAAACATTTAATGTAAAATTTTAATTGTAATTGTAATATTTAATTTATTGTGAAATGATTGTAATTGTAATTTTAATTGTAATTGTAATTGTAATTGTATGTAAAATTCTAAAATTGTAATTGTATTTGTAATTGTAATTTTAATTGTAATTCTATGTAAAATATTTGTAAAATTGTAATTATAATTGTAAATGTAATTCTAATTCTAATTCTAATTGTATATTGTAAAATATTTGTAAAATTTTAATTGTAATTGTAAATTTAATTTTAATTTTAATTATAGCTGTATATTGTAAAATATTCGTAAAATTTTAATTGTATTACTGTGAAATGATTGTTATTGTAAAATTTTAATTGTAAATGTAATTGTATGTAAAATTAAAATTCTAATTCTAATTCTAATCGTAATTGTATGTGAAATTGTAAAATTGTAATTGTAATTATAATTTTAACTGTAATTGTATGTAAAATATTTAATGCAAAATTTTAATTGTAATTGTATATACAACAAATTGTAAAATTGTAATTGTAATTCTAATCGTAGTTGTATGTGAAATTGCAATTGTAATTCTAATTCTAATTCTAATTCTAATTGTAATTTTAAATGTAATTGTATGTAAATATTTGTAAAATATTAATTGTATTAATGTGAAATTATTTTATTAAAATATTTAAATTTGTAAATTTGTAAATAATTGTAAAATAATAAATCTAGAATAATATGAATTTTTTTAACATAATAAAGTTTAGAAAATAATGCAAATAAATTCATGTACTTTAGAATTATCATTATTTTATTATGATCTTACATACAAAAAAAAAAAAAACTTTATCCAGTCTGGTGCGCTTATCATCATAACACGCACCAGTGCGTCTTATTACTTCGATGCACCGGTGCATCATAAAATACCGTGCTAAAACAAAAACCTTGATCTTACTAACCACCCCGGTGTGCCTATAAAACAGCGCGCACCGGAACAGGGTTATTCTATAAAGTGTAGTATTGGAGCAATGGAGGGTTCGAATCACAGGAATTTTTTTTTTTGAGGAGATGAGGGTTTGAAAAGAAGAGAGTTCGAAAAGATGAGGGTTTGAAAAGAGAGATTCTCCAAAATGCGTTTAAAAGTTGCTGGGAGTATTGTCCGAGCTTCGGTTGGCTTACATAAACATTTACCGGCAAAGTTGACATCGCATAAAATCACATCTTCGACTTTCAATTAAACCTGAATGGCATGTTTAACTTGTCTGATTTGTGGTCCTATAGATGAAACCAGTGAAAATTTTTCTTGTATTATAAATGGAAATCCAGTGACCATTTCTATGGGAAGAAAAGCATAGATACCTGCAGCTACCATATTTCCACTTGCAAATCGGTTTCCATTGGAAAAACTAATGTAATGGCCTATTTTGTAATGTGTTTTCTCTGCTCAACCCTATACTCATTTTCTATGAGAAACCATTGCCTCCACATGTAATAATTGCATTGTCTAGTCGAAAATCGATCTTCTTCTGCTAACAAATGCAGAATGAAGGATTCATTGTCATTGCTCCTAGAACATTACCCTTCTGCAGATTATATGTACTAATTGTTGGCAGTTCATCCATCTATCTACACATTATATAATTCTAAAACATATTGGTTGCAAATAGTTAAGTGCCAATTATAACAGGTTCACATGCCACAATTACCCACTTGGGCCCTGTAGTATTGCATCTTCACACACCCCACATTGCATTCTCTCCACATAGTCAGTGGGGACCTCCTGCAATAAACAAAATACAAAGGAAGAATTGTTATTTCCATCAAGAATTTATCCAATTCCAATTCTCACTTTTAATTCTAATTCTAATTCTCAAGAATAAACAAAATTACAATTCTCAATTTCTATGGTTAGAGTTCACTAAATTTTGGTGTACACACCTAAAAGTCATTTATGTGCCTTCACCGCAAATTGGTGCTACTGTACATATAACTGCACCGGTGCCAGTGTTACAAAACGACACACCGATGCGGTGCTATTAAGTGACGCACCAGTGACGAATAAACGTAAATAAAAAAACGCAACTCTATTTTCTTTAAGTGAAAAAAAAAGCGGTAAACTGAAAAATGGGTGGCAAAATATTTTCAAAAATCTAATTTCATAAAATAATTCTTTAAATACTAAACACTTTTCTATATTTCACTATTTTTGCTAAAATTTTCAGCCGAATATTTGCAGGAGACATACCTGGAGCAAGAGAGCACGAGGGCACTGTGGAGCAGTGAAATAAGTTCGAACAGAAGTATTCAGACAATAAAAAATCAAACCTCTGGTGATTCAAACCCTGTATCGTAGAATTTCAAACCATCTCGTGATTAAATTTGATTATTTTTTTTAATTTTTCTGTAGTTTTATCCATTTTTACCCTAAACCCTTCATTTTTTTGTTTTTTTTCCTTTCTTCTCCTTGTTTATGTGATTTCAGAATTAGGTATTTCATTTTAGATTGACATCCAACCCACGAGATGAATTGCATAGTCGGATCCCAATCCATTCAACCATTCCGTGAATTTTTGGAAAAAATGGATTTGTTTTTATCGGTCCACCCGTCGTAACCTAGCACACCGGTGCACTTTATTATAAAGCATGCCATGCAAGTACTGTGTAATAAAAAATTTGAAAACATTTTTTTTTTTAAATCAGTGCACTATATCTGAAATAGGGCACCAGTGCTCCATGTTACGAGGATAACACCATACGGTCTATTACACTATTTTTGTGGTGCGTTTATAATAATCCACATACCGTATGATTTATTATATTGTTTTGTGGTGCATTGGTAATACCCCCACACACTGGCAATGGTGCGTACATCAAGAAAGGTGCACCAGTGTCTTGAGATTTATTTTTTACCTGAAAAGTTGACAATTTTTTTATAAATATATTAATGAATGGTATGGTACAGCTTTCAGATTGATAAAGAAATGACTAACAAGAGATCAAGTAACAAAAATACTGATAACACATTAAGAAAAGCAAAAAATGCAAGTTTTTTGTAAATTCTTTATAAAAAATCTTATTTTTGAACTATTTGTAAGTTTAACTAATATGTATTGTTTACTGTGTATCATGCAGAGCCACAAAATGACGAAGCTCGATAAGATTATTTTTGATCTAGGACCAGAAGAGCATAAAAGCTTGATGGAAAAATTGCAAAAGGATGAATCAGGTGAATGAAAAAATACTATCGATCCAATATGAGTTTCTTTTTTTAATTATCATTAGTAATATACTTAAAAATTTTAGATAACATGTGTAAAACAATCTATTAATTCACATTTGTTTAATGTTCTATAGGGACCAACAACTCAGAAAAGGAATGTTGTTCTAAGAAAAGAGAAAAATAGAACATGCAAATGAAAATGAATTGTTACTTAGCTCATCTGGAGTGGTGATGGAAGTTAACGAAAGGGGGAAAAACTTTTACAAAAGTTTGAGGGATCTAGTGGAACGAATGTATACTTCTTTCCACTTACAATACAAAAATCAATCCAATGATTCCAAGAACCAAATTTTATCTAAACTACAGGAAGAGTTTCTAGAGAATTGGTCAATGAGACATGTCAGACTTTTAATAGCAAAAAAGTACAACAACAAAAAATAAGGAATGAAAAAGTAATATTCCTTTAAATGTTTGTCTAGAATTAATTATAAATATCACTTTTTTTATATTTAATTTTCAGATATCAATATAAAAATTAAATATTTTATTGTCATGTTACATTTTAAGGAAGATTATGAAAATCTCAAAAGATGAAAGAGATGATATCAGAAATATGCCAGTAGGAATGTCCAAAAATGTGTACAAGGAGATGGTCAAAGAAATGGACAAAATTGCATCGTAGGAGGAGCCATCTCAACAACAACGTGCTTCAAATGTAATATGTAATCATTGAATTTTTCAATCATTAGGTACAATAAATAAACAATTTAGCATTAAATATTAATTCTCAATAATTTTCTTGTAGAAAAGAAAATGGAACCCATTTAGCACATAAAACAGGACGACAAGGAAGAAAAGGGTTGATATCTAAGTTTGTGAGTAATTGTTACTTCCTTATAACAACTTAACTAGATTTCATTTTTGTATTTTTTATGTTGTTTTACAAAAATATCATTGAATGTCTTTAAACAGGTGCTAACATACAAAGATGAACCATTAGACGAATTGATTGAAATTGGGTTAAATATGGGTTGTGAGTATATGTTGGCATATTAGAAATTAATTGTGGAATTTGTAAGCATCTATTGATCTTGTTTTACTTAGCTCTGTCTGTAATTAATAGAACAAAAACATCTTTTATATTAAATAGATGATTTGTTATGGGGTATAAAACTTGCAAGAAACAAAGTATGGAACTGCGCCAACAGATGAAATTTTGAAAGATGGCATGGTACATGGTTTTAAAAGAACGTGTATAGTTTATGAGTCAATTGTTGCTATGGTACATTATTTTTCTTTTCTATTTACATTGATATATATTATTTAATATTGAAATTTTCAATATTCTCACCAATGTATATACACTCATTTCAATTTATTTTTATGTTTGTAGATGGAAGGTGAAGAAGAAGAAAACAATCAGCACCGTGAATAGAACATTCTTGAAAATAACCTGTCATGGAAGTAGCTCTAGCAGTGATAGCGGTTCAAGCAAAGAATGATGATCACTATGTTTGGATATCAAAGCAAGGCGTTGTATTTTTTGAAATATGTCTATGAAATCAGACATTTTGTTTAATGTAATGGACATAGTGTCCCAATTGAAAGACAAAGAGATACCAATAACTGTCCCATTTTGTATGATAAAGAATGTGTTATTCATATATATTATATATCATAAAATATGTTTTAATTTATTCTATTGCGTTCTCCATTGATGCTATTGCGTTCTCCATTTTCGTTCTCAAATGCACTAATAAAATTTTAATTCATATGAATATTGTTATGAGATATATATGTGTTGACTTTTGTTGAATAATGAATTTTAAAAAACCACAATATTTATGATACGATATAACAAATTAATCCAAACATCACATTCAAATGCATTAATAAGAATTTAATTAATATGAATATTTTTATAAGATGTGTCGACTTTTGATGAATAATGAATTTAAAACAATCACAATAATTGCACGGTCATAGGTCGATGTTTCTAAAAAATAAAAAATTAAAACCAGTGCATGTCAGTAACTGTACACCGGTGCGTTTGTATTAAGAAGCGTGTCGATGCATTTCTACGATCTATGAGCACCGTAAAAGCACCAAAGCCAATTAAAAATATCAATGCATTTATGCAGTATGATGCACCGGTGCGTTTATGTGTCTATACGCACCGGCACCATTGTACGATCTATGGGCACCGCATGAATACTGATATCAATTATAAATCTCGGTCTGTTTGTGTGATACTGCGCACTGAGGCGTTTATGTGTCTATAAGCACGGGTGCATTTGTACGACCTATGGGCACCGCACGAATAGCGATACCAATTATAAATCTTGGTGTCTTTCTATGATACTGCGCACCGGTGCGTTTCTATACATCTATGCACTGGTGCGTTGATACGACCTATGGGCACCGCACAAATCCCAAGACCAATTAGAACGGCCCCGTGCGTTGTCTCACTAACACTACGCCTGGTGCGGTTTTAAACCTTAACGGCCCAGTGCATTTTCCTTCGACCGCCCTGGGGCGCCTTCTATATGTACGCATCGGTAAATTCAAGCCAGAGTAGCGCACCAATGAAAAATACATCCGTAATAACCTCCGGCTACACATTTTTTTTTAGTTGTGTTGAATTTCTATTAAAAGCTTTGCCAAAACCTCTGTAACCATAAACGGATGTTGTAGCAAATGTTTTTTTGACAATTTTGGAAAATTTTATAACACTAAAAGCCTCCTTTATAACCTCTGCTAGAGGGTATCTTCCTTGTAGTGCAACCATACACTAAGAAGAAACAAATCCATATAGGTGTAAACCATTCTTCAAATTCTATATGATAGATCCAAGATTAAGATGGATTTACATCCTATATTCTAAGAGATTAAGCATTGAAATGTTTTTAGCTAGGTGCAGAGATATTCGCCATGGAATTAAAATATTTTATTTTAGTGAAATATGTATTATAGGCAGGGGTAAGATATTATTCATTAATATAGTTACATTGTTTCTTGATATTGACCGTGGAATAAATTATATATCACTCATAATGAGAAACACAACCTATCAACATGTTAATTGGGACTCTCTCTCTCTCTCTCTCTCTCTCTCTCTCTCTCTCTCTATATATATATATATATATATAAACCAACATAAATCCATCTTAAATCTCTATTTATGATTCTTTGGAGAGGGATCAAAGATGTAAAGGTACAAACCTTTCTTAGAGTGAAAAAATTGAGGAAGGGATTACACCTAGAAGAATTTGATCCATCTTGGTACCTGATAGATCTAGAGTTAAAATGTATGTTCATTGGTATGATATATGTTGGACATGTCTTGTAATTGATGACTCAAAAAATACCTATTACAATTAAGAGACTAAAAGATGATGAAGGGGAAAATCCAAAATTTGGGGAAAAAGGCATGTTGAATCTATTTTGATCTATGTGAGGCTTCTTCAAGAAATATGTGAGGCAAAAATTCTATGGAAATAAAACATCTAAAAAAAAGGAAATTGGATGAGGAAAATAAAATTGGAAAGAAAAATCTTTTAGCGGTGGGGAAAGATATGATGGAAGAGGAAAAACATAGAGATGACATATTAATTGGTTTACTTGTAGTTTTAGATATGGTAGTAGAAGTAATTGGTGGTGGATGTTCCACGAGACATTTTACAAATTAGAAATTGGGTTTGATGAAAGGATTTCTTGCACATTTTTCGTTGAAGCATCTTTCTCCTCTTACTGCAATTACATATAAACCAATTTTTGATAATTATTTTTGCTGTGATTGATTTGAAATGAGAATGATATAATTTAATTTAATCAAATATATAGTAATGCACATACAATGGAGGGAGGGGGACTTGGTGTGGTGTTGAATGTGGTTGGGAAAGTGAGTGAAGAATAGGAAATGTTTTTTAATACTTGGAAAATTCAAAATACTCTAAACTTTATTCTCTATGACATTTGGTGCTTGAGAAGACTTAATGTGTGTTTGTCTTCCTTAGTAATATTTCTTCACTCCTTCAACCATCTATCTACTATTTAGGATGATGGAGCAACTCTATTGGAAATTAAGAATTCATTTCATCATAGTGACAATGATCTATACAATTAGATTGATGTTATTTCTAATTATCATTGCTCCTAGACGGCTGTCACCTGTAACTATGGAATAATTGTTGTGTTCGCATTGAATCTATCTCATATGAACCTGAGATTAGAAATTTCTCCAGTGATTGGACATATAAAAATATATGTTAAAACAATTAGAACAACTAATTGTGAAGAATAACTAGTTAATGGGGTTATTCCTCCAACATTGTCTCAAATTTCAAACATGAAGAAAATGAATTTTATGGAAAATCAAATGTGTATGGATACTCCCAAGCTTATCTATTGGAATGAATTTTTACAATATTTGTGGTTTCACAACAATTTATTAGTTGGAATCTCTCTTTCCCCTCACATGTGTCAATTGACATGATTATCGTTCTTGGATGTGCGGGGAAGCTTGACTTACATTGATGAAATATATTTACACAATAATAATCTCACATGATCTATTTTGGTAGCATTAGGGAACATGCCAATGTTGGGCTACCTACAGCTGAATGAACATTTTCTTACTAGAAAAATTCTACATGAGCTTGGGAACGTAGAATAGTTATTCAAATTAAATCTTGCTAAAAATAAACTTGAAGGTCTAATCATAGAGAATATTATTTTATGTGTTGTTCTTCTTTTCTCCAATGTGCATGGAAACCATTTTAATGGAACTATTCCTTTGGATCTTTAATAAATTAATAGGCTAACTTATCTAAATCTATCCTCTAGTAGTATCAAAGTAACAAATTCTGTAGTGCTGGGGCATATTATAATTTTAGACAAATTGGACATTTCTTGGCTCTTGATGATCTTATTAAAAAAAAAATCCACTCTTCATTTTTAATACCAAAATGCCTGTAGAAATTCATGTCAAACTAATTAATGCTTTAGTTAACATTGAGTAAAGATTTGCATTTGTTACCAGTGAGAAACTACAACTTAGATCTCTTGATGATGCTCTTATAAATTCTTTTTGTTCATTGATTGCAGCTACTAACTGTGATTTGACATAAATATGACCTAGGAAACCCTTTCAAGAGAAAACCAATCTGGAAGGTGAAGCCAATCCACTCTCTCCTCTAAATAGAAAATGGTTTCGAGTACAAAGAAATATGGCATATGGCCCATGGGTTATTACCATGCAAAAATCCTATCTATGTGCCCTATATCCTATCCCTCTCAGCTATTTTTTCTCATCTATGGAAAAAATGCACTTGAAAGAATGGAGCCCCTTTCCTCCGTGTGGCTTGGTTATAACAAAACCTCATAGGCCACTAGTGGTTAGGTTTGACTAGCTCAACTCTTAACGAGAGTCACAATATGGACCCTTCGAGAGTCTTCTTCATCATAATCATATGGTTAGGTCATTTTCCATGAATAATGGGGGTTGATGTGGCATCCTCTCAAATTATGGTAGTGAAAACATGAAGGTTGACTTCTCAATGGCATAAATTTTGCGTACGGAATCCGACTAACGTGGTCTTGCACTGTTGGAAAGGTTGCTATGTGTATAATATGATAAAGAGGTGTGTAGCTAAAGTGTCAAAGTATTACCCCCAAAAAAATTCATTTGATGCCTCAAAATGGTACCGGAAGGTTTCATAACCCATTTTGCTAAACTAGGTCACGTTAGTAAAAATGACCATATGAGTTGATTCATCCACTTTTTCCATTCTAGTAAAAATAGTCCAATAGTAAAAATGGTCCAAAAAGTGAATTTTCCTATCAAATTGGGAAACTAAAATGTGAAAAAATAAATTAATATGTAGTAAATAAACTACTTGGTAATGACTCATTATCAAGACATAGTTTCCATGTAAATAAAAAAAATAGTTTAGGGAGTTATGAAAAATGTAAACATGAAATGCAATCGATTTTAAATGAAGACTGACTGTGACACCCTGTGATTTGGACGTGCAGGACAACAACACAACATTGTATAAAGATAAAGAGCACCATTACTACTTGAAGCTGTTAGAAGAAATAGTGAATATGAGAAATCAATTTGGTAACATTTTTTTTTTGAACATTTAAGTTTCTTTTTACATAACCAAAAAATCATGTTCCTCATATCAAGATGCACTAGTGTTTTATATGTTTATTATGCTCTGAAGTTTTAAAAAAATTATTTTACAAAATTTTATGTGGCTTGAGATTTCTTTTATTTAAAACTACTATGAATAAAACCACTATGATATACCATGTAGTATGATGAATAAATGAAATTATATGTTTTATAAGTACCTTGGAGCTTTTCTTAAAATCTTTTATAAAATTTAAGCTGTTTTTTTTAATTATATGCTATATGGTGTGTTTTGTATCAATGTGTCTTTGTGTGATTATATTTTTAGAGTATGTGTAATATATTTTAAAAAATATTTTTTTTATAAAATTTATGTGTAAGGGATTATATTTCTAATTGTTATTTGTAATGCATAAAAATAATATATTTATTAATAAGAAAACAAAATATATAAAAAATTATTGGCATGTATATTTCTTTTTAGGTGTTCTAGATATAAAACATCTACTAAAACCTATGCTTACTTCCCTCCACTAAAAATGAAATATAGAAAAATGCTTACACATAAGCCTTTTTTCCTCGTAATGAACACTATGATATTTTTTATTTATTCTACACTTATATCAAAATATCTTAAAATCATTTGGAAGATGTGTAAGAGGAAAAAAACGTTAATCTAAAACTAAGGCTTAGTCAAGGTCTTGTTTCTCAAATTTTAAGCAATAAAAAAAATATATCCATTATTCATTGCATTAACATTAATTCTACTATAAAACTCTCCCAACGTACATGAAAGAGAAATTTACTTAATATAAATCAAATATATCAAAATGGTAAAAATCAGAATAACAATTAAGCCTTCAAATATTTTTTAAATTGACATGATACTTATCTCCATGGAGCATTAAACTCAAACATAAACATTTAAAGTAAATAAAAAATAAAAGTGACTTAATTAACCTCATTAATAATATAGGTGAATTGAGATTTTTAAAATTTCAATAGTAAAACTTTTAATATTAAAATTGTTGGATTGGATAATGGAAAGTTGAGAAATATTAAAAATGAACGTCTAATAAAGAAATATATAATAATAAATAATTAAGCTAGAGGCGTTTTCTTTATAAGATTGTGTGGACAAACATTGTTCCCCTGATCCAATCATAATGTTTCTTTATCGTCTTTCTAACTAATTATATGTTGACATATCTAGACAGAATTTTCGGTGAGTTTAAGTAATATTAAGTAATATTCGTCCAGGTAGTCCTGGATTTCTCCACCGTCCTGGCCGTCCTTGCCTTTCCACCATCCTAGGAATTTTGGCTTGTCTGAGATATATAAAGAAGTCTGTGATGGGTTACTTTAGCTTGATTGTAAGCTATGCCTGTCGTTCAACCAAGCCTACGTGAGTTGATTCATAGCACCCACAGTCGCAATAGATCTGCCGAGTAGCCTGTCGTTCTGGTTATTCAGCCACGGTACCTGCAAATTTGACGAGGCATTGAACGATGTTGGGATCGACCCATTCAGACTATTGTAAGCCAGCATTAGCGTATGCAACCCTGCTATTTTTCCATTGCCCAAAAACTCTGGTAGCTCGCCAACAATACTGGCATTGTTGGCACTGAACGAGGTGAGAGCCACGATATTCGCAAGCCCTATCGGGATCATCCATGATGGCAGCATGTTATTATCATCTATCGCAAACATTTGTAGATTCGTGAGCCCGTTGAAGAAATCTGTCGGTATGGAATCAAACGCATTGCTCCCAAGAAACACTGATTGTAAATTCGACAATCCGCTGAAACTGGGCAACGAAATGTTGATCGAGGTCAGGGCATTCAACTTGTTTAAATCCACCAGTAGTGCCCCCTCCAAATTCATCCCTTGAATGTTGATCCCATTCACTTTGCTGTCTGAGCAAGAAACCCTAGTCCACCCGCTGCACAGATCGTTGCCCGTCCAGGAGCTATCGACTTTCAGAATCTTTGCCATTTCAACCATCACTTGAGAATTCATCGAATCAGTGGCACCATCGACTGGGCGAGAAAAGAAAAAACAAACCCACATACACCACCACAGCCACAACCAGTCACCCTTCATCGTCCCAAGTTCAAAACCAAGAGTCACACAAATTGCATTCATATTCAATAAATCTTCAGGTCCCCAGATTTTTCTGAGCAGATTCAATCTTAGCTATCTACCCATCTCTATTTCCTCCAAAACAACCACTAACAACAACAAATTTCCCGCCTAATCTTGTCACCAAAAACACGAAAACCTTACAGGACCGGTGCCCGATTCATTGCTTTCATGAGGTCTGCAACGTGGAGAGGAAGGACGAGACACTGGTGATTGAGTCGTACGTAGTTGACGTACCAGAGGGGAATAGCCCCAATGATACGTACACATTTGTGGACACCATTATTAAATGCAATCTTCAGTTGTTGGTTCACATTTGTGAGCATTTTCCCACACATTGCGAACCAAAGGCCAAAGGATTGATGGAAGGACAGAAGTGCGCCCTCCCTTGTTGTTGAGCTCTAGAGACCTAATGGGTTTTAATTATATGTGTTGATTACCAGAGTCCATCTAAGAATTAAGATGTGGAGAATGAATGAATTGTGTAACCCAATTAGTCAATTGTTTTGAAGGTCGCAAATGAATGTTGTGTATTAGCAATTATATTTGAAAATTTCAGTGGTACGGAGTTTGGTCTATATCTGTATGGAAATATTTTGGCAAGGAAAATGTTTAGTTTTGGATTTTGTATAGGGTTGTTATCCAACTATGATATTTATTTATTTATTTATTTATTTTTGTGTATGTGAAGTAATGATCGAATGTTCCTTTAAAAAAATAGACCTTATGGGCACTTACTAGCAGCGTGATCTGATTGTGAAACAAATATATGTCTTTTTTGTTTGTTTGTTTTAAATGGTGTAGTTATACTTGCGAAAAGAAAAAAGAAAAAAAAAGTGTAATTATACTTGAGAGGCTTTGAGAAAAAATGGAATCTAAGCATACTTTAGATACTTTTGCTTCTTCGTTTAAACTTTTTAAAAGTGATCTTGTGGTTTGATTGTGCACCTTAAATTTAACTGCAACAATCTCTAGTTGAATATTCAATTATGTATTTGCATAGAAGTTTATGTAGAGACAAGTAGAGAAGCAACACTATTTTTTTGGTACTATTAATAAAAATATACAATCAATCTAAGCATACATTAAAATTATAGAGTCTTATCGTATTTTTTGGGTACTCTTAACAAAGTATACAATTAATCAAAGCATACATTAAAATTCTAGAGTCTTGTCATATTTATACTAAATTTTTTATTTTCTTAATAAATATATTTTTTTATTTTCTTAATAAATGTAAATTTAAAAAAAAAAAAATTGAAATGATTAAATAACTTATTTTATTAAATTAAATTAAAAAAATGAATAACTTCCTTAAATAATTAATTTCAATTAATAACTTCCTTAATTCTTTAAAATAGTTTCCTTAATTATTTAAAAAAAAATTATCACATAAATTAGTTAAAATAAACATTAAATAAAGAAAATATATTACTAAACTTAAACCAATAATTAGAATGAACATTTATCACATGAATTATTTATTAAAATAAATATTAAAAAAATAAAAAAAATAGTGCTAAAACATTAAAAATAATTTGTTTGATTTAATTTAATACTGAATTTTGGATTTTGTTATTTTTTTTAAATATTAATCAAATTTTAAATTTGTAATATCAATTATCAAAATTTAAAGTTTAGAAAAGAAAAGACGTATGGAATCATTCATGATATCCATGAGAATATATAAGTATGATTGACTTTAAAATTTTATACAAATATTGAATTTCGTTTAAAAGATAATTTGTTTTCTTTATTTTTAATATTGGATTTAAAGTTTATATAAACATGGAATTTCTTACGAAACAATAAAATAATTTTTTTTATTTTTTATTAAAAAATAATATTATATTTGTGGAAAATTCTATAATATTATGTAGAGAGATTGGAGCTATGGTCAATAATTTATTAGAAATAAAGATAATACTTTATTAAAAAATAAAGATGATGTTATAGTTGTGGAAGAGTCTACTATCATCATCATCAAATATTTTACAATTATCACTAGTCTAATACATGCACTACTTAAATTTTCATTGAGCTTATAACTCAAATGACAAAATTAAGGATAAAAAAATGCACAATTAAAAATAACAACTCCATAAACAAGAGTACATTCATTCCTCACTCCACTTGTAATATATTTTATTATGGAAATTTGGATAAAGAGTTAATGTCAACTTATTTTGTTTCGTGTTTTATGTTTTTTATTTGTTAGTAGTTGGTGATCAAGTAGAAAGCTTTGGAATTATCTTGTTGTGAAAGAGCTTTAAAGACTTCAAAATGATTCCTCTCCTCTTAAAAATACAATTGAAGATCTTGGATAGCAAGGAAAATATTTTAATTTTCATAAAAGAAAACAATAAGAATGTTATTTAGAAAGTCATGTTGAGTTTTCTATAACAAAACTTAGTAGTATTGTAACAAGGATGCAATTTATATAAAAAATGGATATCCTTCATTGTTTCCTCAAGTTGATGTGTTAAGAAGATATTTTTAATATGAAGTAATAATGATAAGATGTTGTAATCACATTATATCTTCTTTATTGTAATTTACCCAAAAAATATTGTCTATCAAATTGTTTAACAATATATAAATCATTTAGATAAATATAATTTTAAAACATCTAAATTAAATCAATGATTAAGAAGAAAATTGTATTTGTTAAATAATAAATTTATTTTTTTATACTCGTATTACATTACTATACAATTTTAACTAACCAATTTTTAATATAAATAATACATATTTTTGGAAAAAGATCACCAAATTTTTATAAATAATATAATAAAATAATTTTGTTGGAGAGTATTTGATTTGTTTATTTTTTTCATCTTCCCTGTTCTAAGACTTTTAAATTCTCTTTCATTTATTATTGATTTAAGAATGTGTTGTGGTGAAACACAACCCTTCCTCCCCCCCCTCCCCCCCACCCCCATTTTTCATTTTTAAAAATGAAAAATGGGGACCCTTTTAAACAATTACTGATAGTACTACTATTAAAATTTGAAAATGAGGAAAAACCTAAATGGGTTCGATTTGTTCTTATTCATCTATATTAATTCATTTTGACCTCATTTAGATTAGTCGTTGTGAAATGCACTTATTTGAAGGCTTTTTATTTTTTATATTTGTTTGATTTTAGGGACCCTTCATTTTCCAACTCCCTTCCTTATTGGCATTTTGAAAAATTCTTGACTTCTTGAAACTTTATCACTTGACTCAGAAGTTTACGATCATATTGGTTCTGATCATATTTTCCATACATTTGCATTATTATTGATGATTCTTGATTCTTGGCACCCCCTTGCTTGCTTTCGCATTTGTGGAAACATTTTCATATCGGTCAATTGAAGACAAAAAGGGAACCTTTGGTGGTTACATCACCTCACATTGGACATTTGATTGCACTAGTTGGCATTCGTTCTAGATGATTTGACACATAACTCCACATTCTATTTTTGGTCACTACATCATATTACATTTATACATATTATTATAATATACTAACACATACATTTTTATATTTTTATATGTTTAATTTAAACATATAAAACATTGTAAAGTTACACAATATATTATAATTATATGTATAATAAATTTATTAAATCAATCCTAAATTAAGTGATGAAATCTCATTCATTTCTTTAAAAATAGAATTTATATTTCATAAAAAAGATATTAAAAGTCAAACCTAAATCTAAAACTTAAGTCCAAAAAAAAAAAAATCCTAAAGCGCACAATAAAACATATGCATTGGACTTAAACACAACACGTTATTTCTGGTGGGTTAATATATTCATATAAAACCTTATAAAAATCCACAACGTGTTTTTTAACCACATTTGCCACAACATTTTATGATATCATTTGCAAATGTTAAAATATGTGACAAGAAGACCGCCGTGGAAACGTTTGAATTGACATATGTATTAAACCGACATTGGAATTTATTGATATGAATCTACGTATTCAGCACCCTTCTCTATCGCCATTGCCCTCGGCTCGACCGTCTCTCTTTTGGATTGGCTTGGATTGGCTTTGTTAAGATCTTAGGTTCTCCTCATATCGGATCGTCGGGCGTTAAAATCTTGGTAGTAACTTCGTAACCGACATTGGAATTTATTGATATGAATCTACGTATTCAGCACCCTTCTCTATCGCCATTGCCCTCGGCTCGACCGTCTCTCTTTTGGATTGGCTTTGTTAAGATCTTAGGTTCTCCTCATATCGGATCGTCGGGTGTTAAAATCTTGCTAGTAACTTAGTAACCTCATGTTTTGGCTTTTTGAATGATCTCTCATTATCTTTCAGTAGTTGAGAATGTTGAACATGTACTGTTTATATTATTAATATAATCAGCGTTTTTTTTCCTCTGAAAAAAAAAATGTCGAAGTGAGAAAGTTCCACCAATTAGATTCTTAAGAAATGTAGGTTCACGATAATTGCAGTACCATTTAGAATTTAATATGGCTGTTGAAGGTTTGCGCCTTTACAAGTATATGGCATTTGGTGTCAATTGGGTATTGTTTACGTGTGATTTAAATTGTAAGTTTTATATATAAAGAGCAATCCGTAATATCAGTTTTCATTGCAGGAACCGCCAGTATATAAACCGTATGGAATTTATGTTTAATATCTGTTATCAACGCTTGAACCACCACCCGAGATCACAGATACACCAATGGAGATTACATGCGATATGTTGCGCTTAAACCACAAAGGATGAAACAAATGCACCAGGTGTAACCAGAACCACTGAAGTTTGCCCACCTCATCACAAGTAGCGGTTATCCGATGCGCTCGATTTTGGTGACCGCTAGGGGATTAGTTATACCCAAAGTTTGTTTTTGATTGACTTCAACAATAAGGTGGGGGTCTTTATCCCTAACTATAAGGAGGATATGTGTAGATAGGGATTTGGATCCCTAATCACATTTTGGGCTCAACCAAGTGCATTTTTTGGCAAAGAGAGATTCAGAAGAAATTTTATATAAGCCATCAGGAATACATTGAAGAGGGGGAAAAAAATCTTTAAATCAGTTTTTCAATGGTTTGAAGGAGACACTACAGGATCAGAAGGAGAAGGGGTCACGATCTGGCATAGGGGATTCTTTACTATCATTCAATCTACACTTTTGGCATTTCTGTTTTGTGTAGAGGAGGTGATTGTAAAGATTATAAGAGAGTTTTTGGCCTTTGTAATATTGCTTAGCATTTCTGCATGTAATAAAATCATAGGTCTCAAATTCTCAATGACTGCATATTTTGTAAGCAAAGTTTTCAAATTATTTTGAATTTCCATTCATGAGTATTTCTACCTGAATGCTGAAATTTTTTTATTTGTGTCCAAGTTTTGTAATTGATTTCGATTTCTATTCTAAGATATAATTCTATTGATACTTAACATTTTTGTTGGTTCAATTTTGATATGATTTGAAGCTTTGCAGGAGCTATCTCCAAGATGCAGAACGAGATCGGATCTATAACGAATTCACTAGAATATATTTGAAGTTAAATAATAATTTCTTATATTTAACTCGCAAATGTATTTTGCTTTTATCTCATTAATTAAATATGAATTTCTTCTTTTAGTTAATGAAAACTACATGGCGAATTCGATCATAAACCAGTCCTTCCCCCTATCTTATTATTGATTCTGATTTCTATTCTAAAATATATTTCTTATTGATACTTAACATTTCTGTTGGTTCAATTTTGATATGATTTGAAGCTTTGTAGGAGCTATCTCCAAGAGGTAGAAGGAAATCGGATCTATAATGAATTCACTGAAATATATTTGTGATTAAATAATAATTTCTTATATTTAACTCGCAAATGTATTTTGATTTTATCCCATTAATTAAATATGAATTTCTTCCTTTAATTAATGGAAATTACATAGTGAAT
Source organism: Pinus albicaulis (assembly GCA_034641835.2). Classification (NCBI taxonomy): domain Eukaryota; kingdom Viridiplantae; phylum Streptophyta; class Pinopsida; order Pinales; family Pinaceae; genus Pinus; species Pinus albicaulis. Next base: position 952,088,838 of record CM076573.1, read on the forward strand.
TTCAATCATAAGCCTGTCTTTCCCCTATTTTTTAATTTTCTCTCGGATTAAGAGAGGGCTATCCCATCTTAGTCCGAGATAGGATTTTCGTTTTAGATTAATTTTGTATCTGTAAATGAAATCTACATAAAAGGCAAACATTTTTTTTGTTCTGAGTGGCACAATTCAGTTCTTATATTAGTCAACTCTTTTTGATTGATTTTAATCTTTATCCAAAAAATTTAAAAAATCAATCATAAAGATTAATGTAATATAGTGTATATTAGTCCATTTATTTTTTAATAATTAACATTAGAAATCATTTTTCTTTTTCTTATTAGAGTTAGCCTTAACATACTAATTACTCATTAATTTGTAACATACACTTTCAATAAATAATAATTAGAATAATTTTAACTTTAATATAGTAGTATAAGTTAAATAAGATTTTACTATTGTTTACTAAGAATAAATAATAGTAACATTTAGTTAAACTTTCATCTTATAGGTTATCATAGATTTCTTTAGAGTTAATTTTAGCATATTAAATATTAATTAATATTTAATATTTAATAATATTTTAATGTAATTAGAATGATTTTAATTATGATAATGCATTTAATAGATCTTATTAAATATTTACTTAGAATAATAATAATAGTAGTTATTTAACTTCATTTTATAGTTTATTATATAGATATATTATAATCTTATAATAAACTAGATTAAATATTTAGAATTATTATTAGAACTATATTAGTGATATTTAGGAATATATTATAGTTTAAGGTATATAGTATAGTTAGTTAATTAACATAATACCATAGGATATATTAGTTTAGATTTGACATATGAGATAAATAGGAAGTACTTTAATACTTAACATAAAGACTTTAACAATAGTGTAGCATTAACAGTGTGTTATTTTATAAATAGTATTAAACTAACAAGTTTCATAGGAATAACATTATCATAGTTTCATTTAGGATTAACAATTAATAGTAATTTAATAATATAAAATCAATTAGGTTAGAATAGTTAGGCTAATTGTAAGACATAACTTAGTCGTGGCTTGGCCGAGCCCCAGATCAGCTTAAGAATCAACTCTCTTGCCTAATCAGCAAAAGAGTTGATCTGATATCTCTTCTCCTTTAATGAATGAAAGTTGTATTTTAAGTAATCGGAGTTTGGGAAAAAGTAACATGACCTAATTTAACCAGTTAGAGCCACTACTCCAAATGGAAAAGGAGCAGCTTTAAGCTACGGACTGGGTGGTTATCCCCCAATGTTGTTGCAACGATTTTTGAGGCTTCAACAGAATGATAGAATCAAAATTAAACCCATAAAATGTAAACTTGTTGTTTTGTGTGGTGCCTAGTTTCCATTAAGATTGAGGTTCAAATCTCATAAGGAAAGATTGACTAGGATCAAAGTCACCAGATGGTGCACATAAACTATCCCAAGAATTGTCTCCAACCTAGGATTTTCCTAGATAATTAAAAAACAAATATCAAAGTAGCATAGTGAATACATGGATTTTAAAAAGAAACTAGAATCAAGATTGAGAAGGAAAAACAATAATTGGACCCCATATCTACATTTCACTGAGATAAATAGATAATCATGCAAGATACTAGTTGTTTGAGAATATTTTTCACAAGAATAAGAAAAAATCCTCACTACTATAAGCAAATTAAAATATCATAAAAAAAATAAATGTGAATTAAATAAATCCAAATAGAATTATGGTTTTCAAGCTTCTGTGGTTATCTTTAATTGCGGGAATCTCCGGATTATCCACACTATCGAAAAACAATGATCGACGTTTCGAATCCCAACGGGGATCCAAATATAATTAGAAATTAGAATTCAAACTAATATAACATATATATATATATATATATATATATATATATATATATATATATATATATATATATATATATATATATATATATATATATATATATATTCCTAGGTGAGAATGCTGGAGCAAATGAGCTCTCACACCTAGCTTTGGGAGTTGTTTCTCCAAAAAAATATGTGAGGACATTGTTTGTTGCAGATGTCTCCCTCAATAATAGTGAAGCAAGGAAGAGTTATAGGGTGGCCACATCCAGGAATAATCTTGGACACTGGAACCTGGAAAGGAGGACAATCTATGGGAAAATGTCATATTTTGCTGCATTGATGACCACATGTAGCCTCGAATTTATGTGGACAAGGCTTGGGGCAGGCAATGGAGTCATGGTCAAATGGATGGCACCTCCTTGGACAAGCATGGTCGCATTTTAACTGATATTCATAAGGTCTATTGCACCCCTCATCCTCCACTCGCCTGAAATCTTTGGTTATAGAGATTTTGGTTTCTGTTTGTGGATGGTCTTGGCAAGCAAGTGTTAGTGTTGTCCCAGTGGAATTGGAACTATTTAATTTTTGAATAATTGAGTACGACAAATTACTTTTAGAGCCTAGAAGCTCCGCATAGCGAAGAATGTACAACCCAATCTCAGCTTTCAATAGTGCCACACAGACCATGTTTGCTACCTTGAGAAAAACCAATATTTCCTCTGGACCCTCCAATTCCCAAATCTCTATTGCTTCTAACTAGAGATAATTTGATAGTGTTGCATTCTTCCCCCTGATAGTTATCCACGGAACAAACTCGAGGAGTAGCTGGAGGGGTATCATTTACCTTTTCATTCTCAATTTGCCTTAAAAAAACACTTGTTCAGGTCTCCTTGAATTTCATTCATCTGGCCCTTATACATTGTCAGAATTGTAATGTCACTATTGTTGTATCCTTGTTTGAGAAGATAAACACAAAGTTCCATAACAACTCGCACTTCACTTACGTTAAATTTATTGTTTGTTGTTTGCTTCACCAACTGATAATTAAAAACATGAAGTATAATAGAGAAATTAAGCAAGATACAATTTTATAAATAATAACTAAAAACTAAATTTAGGGAAACATTTTCAAACAAAGTTGATTTAATATTAATGTTTTTCTTTAATGTTATGATGAAAAAAATGAAAATTAACTATCACTCTTATCATCATCATTACTATGAATAAGATAATGTTGTTAAGGTTTTATTAAAAAAATTAAAGAAAAATTGAAATCTAAATTGTTCTAATAATAAGCATATTATAACAACTATAAAATAATGTAGTCAACATTATTACTTGATTTTGTGTTCAGTGTTTGTTATAGTAATTGTTATAGGTGTATTAATAACAATTATGGGTTGCAGTCATACTTATATAACTTAATACAAATTTGAGGGGGTTTAGATCTCTCACCTAGTCTTAAGGGAAAAATGGTTGCTAAAGGAGTATTACTTTTATGAGCTTATTATTTTATTTTAAATTATGAAACGACTTGAGAATTAATTGATAAATTGTCTTTACACAATGAAAAAAAGATACCTTAATTGCAAAGGAATTTCACATAGAGTAGCCAAATTTGGCAAGAGATGCTTTGAGCCTAGTGTTATATTCAAATGAGCATATCTTTTTCAAGTTTTTTTTATTTTTTTCCAAATCTATTTTCTTTCTTATGATTGGCAAGGAGCTCCATGGTTTTTTTATTTGATCCAAGAGATGAGGGTATTCATGAATCCATTTTGTATGATTCTTGAGTGGAAAGGGTTTCATTTCCTTCATTTTCTCTCTTCATATTTGTCATTTATTAATTCTTATTCTACCCTGGTACTTTCTTGCTTCTCAAATGTCATATAGTAAAGCATATGGTGAGAAGAGAGCACACAGAGGAAGGATACCATCATTACTATGTCATTATTATGGGACAATTATGTTAGTATTACTTTATGTTAGTGTAACTTTCTTTTTAAATTTAACTTCTTATTACATTCTTTAAAAGACATATAAAAACTAAAATTTTCATATATTTCACTTAATTATTGTTTTCCACATTCTTCATTTTCTAGTATTACTTTGCATCTCTTAAATCCAAATGCTAATTAAATCAGAATTTTATCTAGAATTTAATTTCAGCAAGTTCTTATAAGAAAAATATTTAACATTGCCAGACTAAAGGGGAAAAAATGTCATTATTATATTGTTGAAGAATCATTTCTTCTCACCCCCACATGTATCACTGAAGCTAGCAAATAAAGAAGGAAAAGTTGCGTCGGAGTCGCTGTACCATAGGTTTCCACTAAAACCACAAGGCAGGCATCATAAATGTATGACTGAACGTGAAACATGTATAGCTTAGGCAACCAATCACCCAATTCGAACATGATTATAGAGCACACCCCACCTCGAAAACTCACTTTCTTGATAAATTGTGATAGTAAAGTGTCTCGTTGATTTGTAGTGGAGGGTTGAAATAAGGATAATGATTTTTGTAAGATTGAGTTACTTTTGAGATATGGTTTAGTTTTATTTGATAGGCAATTATTAGATTATAAGTCATTATTGTATTATAGTGGTTTATAAGTCATTATTGTATTATAATGGTAGGGTATTGGAGGTAGGATATTTTGTTGGTATTGTAATATTAATCACTAGGTTATTGCATTATTTTGATTGTTATAGTTGTAATCATTAAGTTTATGGCTTATTGGCTATATTTATGGCATTATAGTGAGAGTGAATTTTTCTAGATACTTTAACAAATTATTGATTTACACTAAAAATATTAAAAATTGAAGAGAGAGCAGAAACGCACAGGATTCACACATAAAATAATAATTTCTATATTTAATAATCAGAGATACATCAAATATATATAGTTAACCTAATGCTAATCTTAGAGAGAGAAGTTGAGAGAATCTCTCAACTTCCTCAACAACCCAATCCAAGATATACTAAAGTAAGCATAATCCTAACTAATCTCAATACCCTCGAAATAATGCTTACTACAAAAAACATAGTAATAATTTAATCACAATTACAAATACTTGAATGCTACTTTGTCTCATCTCGTCTTCATCAACACTTAAATCAATTTTCAGATCTCTCATAGAAACGTGCTTCTTCTTTTCTCCCCATTTTCTTTGTTTTTACCATTCAACCTATTTAAAATACATTTGTTTCACCAGGCACAATGAACTTTGGAAGATCAACAAGATACAACTCCTCACTATTTGTGGCTTCCTTGCTGATAGAGCCTACATAAGTCATAAAATCCATCCTATGGACCACACACCATCCCCAAGCCTATATTTCGCTTTCGGCTATCCATCAGTGGCTAGGCAAATGGTCTGAATACTGAATGTGTTCAAGAGCTAATCTAACAACTTGACGTGCTTGTAACCTGTAACTGATGCTCTTTGGCCCGTAGCACAATAATATCAGCATATAACAAATTCACACAATCAAATTAGCCAATTGTTCTCTCGTCCCTGTAGAACGTCAAGAACGACTAATTTAAATAATGCTAATTTGTTCACTAATTGGTTCTCTTCTACACAAATCTCATAACAATAAATATAAGGCTTAAAATCCACACTATATTCCACACACTTGCAAATCACAAAACATGCTTCATTTTGTTGGCTCGATCCCCCAAAAAGCCCAGTTGTCTTTTGTTTCTGTCAGGAAAGAGAAATTAAGATTTCATAACTCCTTATATAGAATCCATCCTTTTGGCTGTGCTGCACTCCGAATTACGAAAATAATTGGCTCAGCGCCACACTCAATATCTATCAAATTCAACCATCTAAACACTATAACAGAAGAATGCATGCGTGGATTCTCATGATGAAGCAGTTTCACAACATTTAAGGAAGCGTAGTCCAAAAAATTGTAATGCATAATCAAGTAAAGGAAATGGCTCGATGTATTGTGAGAGAAGATTCACGCGAGCCACTACGCCTTAGCTGTGCAGTAGATATCGAAAAACTGGTGCGGGTGCAGGTATGCGCAGTTTTGATTTCTTTGCATTTCTCAATACAGTCGACAGGCATCCGTCTTCTTATGAAATTCGTTGCCACTTTTGAGAAGCACGGAGATCTACTCAACGGAGATCGATCTACCCATGTGAGATCAATTCAACACTAGCATAAAGCTGCGTGTCCAATACTGAATGAATTCAAATCACTTAACTATGTAAAAAGCTACCAAACTTATACATCATCATACAAATTTTATTACTGGCTAGTACGAACCAGCTGGGTGCAAATCACTTAAACTTGTTTAACTGGAACGGATAAAAAACAGCGAACGGGCTACTTCATAGCGTATATCGTTTACAGCGCGGTGAGCACCAACGTAACAATTTCCCCCACCAAAGCTAAAGCTTTCCACAGCGATGAGAAATGATCCCTCGCAAGCTCTGCAAAGTACACCTTGAATTTAATTTTGTAGTGTGCAATGATATTTTGTTTCAGGTCTTTGAAGAGATCATTCCTATTGACGACGAGTTCCTTTCCTAGACCATTGAAAACGTCGACAGCCTCTTTGTCACTCCTGAGATAGTTTGACATGATGCCCATTCTTCTCAGCAAAGCCACGTCTTCTTCAGAGTCGATCATGCCGTCCATGAGAGCCACGTAAGAACTCACATAATTGATTTGAGATGGCTTGCACATCTCATAAGCTATCAAGTTACGGAATAGTATCTCTGTCAGATCGTGGACAGAGATCCGAGGAAGGAAAATTGTGGCGTTGTTCTCGTCAAACTTAATGTTAACGCACTGTTCAATTTCCAAGGAACAAGAAACACACGCAGATGCACACACAACACTCTTACAAACAAACACTCCTAATCTACGTATATACAGAGAATCTCTCTCAAACTATGTCATTTTCGTGGGCACTCCCGTGAGGGATTAAGCCCAGCTATGCTCCGATACCATATTAAAAATTGAAGAGAGAGCAGAAACGCACAGGATTCACACACAAAATAATAATTTCTATATTTAATAATCAGAGATACATCAAATATATATAGTTAAACTAATGCTAATCTTAGAGAGAGAAGTTGAGAGAATCTCTCAACTTCCTCAACAACCCAATCCAAGATATACTAAAGTAAGCACAATCCTAACTAATTCTAATAAAAAATTAAAAAATAAAATAAAATGCAAGTTAAATAGTAAAATAAAATAAGATGATTTGACAATTTAGTAGCCAACATGTTACTAAGGCCACTCAATCATGATAATTAAATTTTTTAGATTTTTTATTTTTAATATTTATAAAATTATATAGTATTTTATATTATTATATTTTTATTTTGTATAATATTTTAGGTTAAAGGTGATGAGCCAACTTGCATCGAAGTATAAAAATTAAAACTAAATGTTCTTACTTTTGATTTAAGAACTAAAATATAAAAAAAAATCTTATATTAAATATTTTACATTATTATATTTTATAAAAATATCTTATATTAAATAGTTGCATGTTAAAACACCAATGTAATGTAGGTGACTGAACCAAAAAAAAAAAAAGCCCACCTCAACCCAGCTATTTGACTTTTAAATCTATAGAAACATACCTAGTGACTTTGAACCTATAACCCTTGGAAAAAAACACATATTCTTAATATAATAGTATAAACATTAAACACTTTTTAAGGCTGCGTGTCGAGTGCTTATATTAAGCGCTTTGTAAAGGCCGAAATCACACGTGACTCACTCATTTGTCCTAAACATTGGATGCGTGGCGAGTGATTATCATGTTTGCCTGTCAATCCCCAAGTAAAATAAACTATAATCAGCTCTGCGGTACACGATATTGACGCAAATGCACCTCTCTATTATCAAAGGAATGCCGTGTTGTTCACAACTTCTCACTGGTCAAGCACGTTATGAGCCTATTGCTCTGTGGTCAAGGACGTTATTACAATAATCCTCAGTGCAGTGTCTGATCTACACTGAATTGCCATGGGAAGCCCAAAGCCTCGTGTCGTGATCTTTCCGAGCGGGGGATTAGGCCATCTCATACCCTTCGCCGAGCTCGCCATCCGCCTGGCGGACCAGCATGGCCTCTCCATCACCTTCATTACCTGCAAATGGATGTTCTCCGCTCGTCACATGGCACTTTACTCGGACCGCATCGCCTCCTCGGGTCTCGACATCACCTTCGTCCAGTTGCCACAAGTGGAGATAGAAGGCGCACAACACATGCACCTCGAAACTCACGTTTCTAAGCTTCTCGAGAAATCCAAAGAATCGGTTGTAAGTGTTCTCAGAATCCTGGTTGACTCTGCCCCGCCCTTCTCTGCTTTTATCACGGATTTTTTCTGCTCCACTATGTACGATGTGGCCGCCGAATTCGGCATACCCGCATATGTATTCTTCACTTCCAATGCTTCTCTGCTTTCTTTCATGTTATCTATCCCCAAGCTCGTCTCAGAGATTCCAATTTCGTTCAAGGACGCCGAGTTCCCAATAGAGGTTCCGGGAATTCCACCGATTGCTGGCACGGATCTTCCGCCTCCGTTTCGGGACAGATCCGAAGAAGCTTTTTACTGGGTCGTGCTCCATTCCTCGTGCTTGTGGAAAGTCACAGGGATTTTGACAAACACCTTCGAGGAGGCGGAGCCTGAAACGATCAAAGTTATTGCAGAAGGAAAGATAGGTAATCCGACTGAATCTTATCGAGTTCCCCGCCTTTATCCAGTTGGCCCGCTCATATCATCGTCACCTCTTCAATACAATGACAAACATGTCGAAGACGAACGGGTCGATTGCCTCAGCTGGTTAGACAACCAACCGCCTTCGTCGGTTCTCTTCATTTCGTTCGGGAGCGGAACAGCTCTGGCAAGGGAGCAGGTCACCGAACTCGCGGTGGGCCTGGAAGCAAGCAGACATCGCTTCCTGTGGGTGTTGCGTAGTCCTTCAAGCAGCTTTCTCTCCATAGAGGAGACGAATCTTTCCCAACTGTTACCCGAGGGATTCGAGAATCGAACCAGGGACCGAGGACTTGTTGTTGCTTCCTGGGCGCCTCAGATTCCTGTTCTTTCCCATCCAGCCACCGGCGGTTTCCTTTCTCACTGCTGTTGGAATTCTACGCTAGAAAGCATCTCACATGGAGTGCCCATGATCTGTTGGCCTATTTTTGCGGAGCAGAGGATGAACATGCTTTTGCTGGTTAACAGGTTGAAGGTGGGGATAGCAGTGAAGATGGAAAACGATGAATTTGTGAGGAGAGAAGAAGTAGAGAAAGCAGTTAGCGAGTTTATGGAAGGAGAAGTGGGCCGGATGGTAAGGGCGAGAATGAGAGAATTGAAGGTGAAGGCCGTGAGTAGTGTGGAAAAAGGGGGCAGTTCTTACAATGCCATGGCCGCTGCAGTCTGTGAGTGGGAAACAAATGCAAACGCGAAAACCACCTCGGTCTCTGTGATGCCCGATATGTCCAGTCGGCAACAACAAATTGGAATTATTGAGGCTGTACTCATGTAGTAGTTGTCTATGTTCTTTCCTTGATGGAGTGTGTACTGATGTAGTAGTCTGGACACTGGAGGGGTCAGTCTTGAAATGATATATAGCGGTTGGTGTACTGCTGGAAAAAGCGTGGTGTCATATTTGGTTTTCTTTCAACATGGTCACTGTATCAGATTTTCTTTATGTTTTTATTTGCTCTGGAACAGAGTAGATGGTAACAGGACCCATTTTATACTGGCTATTGCAGTAGTGTGGAATATGTATATTTAGATTAGAAGCCACATTCGACATTAGGGAGTTTCATTATTCCTTCAGGTTTAGAAGCCACATTCGACATCAGGGATCTTCATTATTCCTTCAGGTTATTTATTTTTGGATTGGAAGATTGTGCTACAGCGTTTTGTAATTACTTATTTTTATGTAACAACTTATTTTAGTATAAGAATGAAAGATTGAGTTACGGAAGTTTGAAAGATTGAATGTGCAAGAAAGATAGAGATGTGGTTTATTATAATTATGAGATAGATGTGGTTTATTATAATTATGAGATATATATTTTGAGATAGAGATGTGGTTTATTATAATTATGAGATAGATGTGGTTTATTATAATTATGAGATATATATTTTGAGAGTATAATGTTTAAAATTGTGTTTTTTTATTTTAATTTTAATTTTAAAAGATAGAATATATCCATTTTTATAGGATATATTTTTATAAAAAAATGTATATATTAATTAAATATTTAATTTAGCAATGATTTTTAAAATAAATTATTATTATTATTATTATTATTATTATTTAATTTGTAAGTGAAACTAATATATAATTAATCAATAATAAATTACTTTGGTGAAAATAAATATAAATTAGTTTAATTTAAATAAATATATTACAAATAGAATAAATTTGAAATTTGAATTCAAGTGAATTTTGAACTAGTTTCACTCAAATAAATATAACTCAAATAAATATATTACAAATAAAATGAATTTGAATTCACTCAAATAAATATATTGCAAATAACTTGAATTCAAATTCAAGTGAAATATAACTCAAATAAATATATTACAAATAAAATGAATTTGAATTCACTCAAATAAATATATTGCAAATAACTTGAATTCAAATTCAAGTGAATTTTGAACTAGTTTAACTCAAATAAATATATTACAAATAAAATGAATTTGAATTCAAGTGAATTACTTTAATGAAAACAAAAATTATTTTGATGAGAACAAATATGAACTAGTCTAACTTAAATAAATATATTACAAATAAAATGAATTTGAATTCATCTATTTAATTAATATATTAAAACATTTTTATTAATAACTATAGATTTTAATTTATTTTTTATAAATATATATTTAAAAAACATATTTTATAAATTATTTGTTAAAAATAAATATGAACTAGTTTAACTCACATAAATATATTACAATTAAAATGAATTTGAATTCAAGTGAATTATGAATTAGTTTAACTAAAATAAATATATTACAAATAAAATGAATTCAAATGAATTACTTTGGTGAAAACAAGAATTATTTTGGTGAAAACAGATATGAACTAGTTTAACTCAAATAAATATATTACAAATAAAATGAATTTGAATTTATCTATTTAATTAATATATTAAAATATTTTTATTAATAAATATAAATTTTAAATTATTTTTTACAAATATATAATTAAAAAACATATTTTATTTTCAGATTCAAGTTGTTGTGATCTCTATTTGAATTATTGAGAAAAATTTCTGCACTAATCACATCAGAATAGTATTTTAAAATATCTAATGTGATTCATGAAGAATCGAATTAGATCTTGACTTTGGATTAAATAAAGCAAGCAATGTAGAGATAGTTATTTTTAATAGTTATAATATTTTTTTAATAATATTTTATATTAAGAAAAAAAAAATTAATATAAAATTTAAACAAAAACCAGTAATAAAATATAAAAATAAAACTAAAGTTGTGACAGCGGAATTTGGTAAGACTCATACATTTATTGTTTTATGGATTTTTTTTTTTGTTATTATGAAAAATAAAAATTGGTTATGGAAAATAGTTCCATAAAATGTAAAAACATTGATGGTAAAAGTATTCCAAGAACTGAGAGGTGGTTGGGAAAGTTTGAACAGTTACCCGCTTCGTTGAAGATAAAAAACATATCCCAGTGAGGAATAAGGGTTCTATTCATAAACTAAAGGAAGAGTGAGGATTTTCCTGAGCTGGTAGAATTATTTGTAAACCCTGTAAATTAATGTTGAATCTGAAAATATGACTGTAATAGGAAACTGTTACAATATGAAAACTGTATGCGGTCACCTTATGTAAATACAATAGTAATTGTGAAAAATTGTTTTATAAACAGTAATTTGCTAATGCATAGGTTGAAATCTGTGAAAGCTATGTAAATCAAGAATTAGCAAGTAAAATGTTGATAAGTATTTTGAACTACTGTAATAAACGAGAAAACCCTGCCATTCTTTCCTAAACTGTTGAAGAGCTAACTGTCGGTTTTGGGTACGAGGTGAACCTCAACCCAGAACACGTCGTTACTCACAAAACCAAATATACACTGACAAGAATTTTAGGTGGCCCGGTCGCCTAAGCATAACAAAGATAAATTTACTGTATAGACAATATTGAAAGAAAAATGGAAAGTAAACAACTATACAGGGATAAGAATATTTCGTCATCAAAGCTATTGAAACACAGAAATCATCTAATCGCTAGAGAAAGCAAAGCCAAGTTTCATTGAAAAAAATATAGAATAAGTGTAAGAAAATACAGGGATCATATATAAACTGTAAACGAAATCATGAATACTAAAACAATAAGAGTTCTTGGTAAAATTCCAATATAAGAGTTCTTAGTAAAATTTCAATTTAAGGGTCTAATTGTAATACATAGAAAGGAAAGAACCAATATGTCTACATAGTGTTTGCTCTTCCAAAATTAGGAAACACATAAACTGTGACAGGGTCCACCGAAACCGAAAGGACTGGTTTGGAGGAAATCCCTTCCAAAAACTACTAATATTACAATTACAGGAGAAATACAAACGTTTTTACGATATTGAAATTCATAAATCCAGAAATGACTTTGGCTCTCATAGGCTAGAGGCTTTGAGCTACAGTCGGGATTTTAAACTTGACATAAGCCATGTAGTAATACACAGAGTACTCCAGAGAAGAGAATGAGTAACCCTGTGGATAAAGGGGAAATTTTGATATGGAAATACCTGGAAAAGAAGTAGGACTGTTAGCCATGATAAGAGCTTTAGCACTCGACCCTGGGGAACAAACGAAGGTCCTGGTCTATGAATAAAATGGTACCTGCAAAAACAAGCAAAGAAAAACAGTAAGTAGGAGCACAATGTAAAGTAAACTAGGGATGCAAGCTCAGGAAAATAACTTAGACAGGAAAACATTATAAGCTGAATTACCTATAAAGATAAAAACTACAAATTGTAACGCCGAATGCCAAGTTGGAGGGCGAAAGTCCAGAAGAGGAATAGGGATTAAAAATCGTTACATTTAAACCAGGAGCAGAGGGTCGGAAAAAATATAACCAAAATTGAGGAAAAAACCAAAGTGTGACCAAAATAAACAAAATTACTTGTGCCTGGAGCTGGGTTGGGTTCGGTACTGCTGCGTTGACACCATGGCCAGAAGAACTTCCTTAAACCTTCGACGAGGTGCAAGCCAAACATAATCCATCCTATTTTAAGGAAAATGCAAAGATAAAACTCAATCACGACCATAAAGGGAACATATTACATCTTGTACAACAACCCCATTGTCGGGATTACAGTGCTAGCAGAAAGAGGTGTCGAAGTCTGGCACCCAAACCCTGATGGTCGCAGACTTGAAACATCGCGTGGCAGACAGAGAAGAACTGAGGGGAAAACGGTCAGGGTTCAGGGTTATACCTCGCCATTCCTGCCGAAATTTTCCACCGTTGATCACAGTTACAAGAATCAGACAAAGAGGAACAGGGCAGGTGGCCCAACGGAAGTGTGAAACAGATCCCATAAAATCTAAACACTTGCAGCGAGTAGTGAATTTCCAGTACTCGACTAGATTTAAGTGGTACGAGAATAAAATTCGAGATAGATGTCTGTAATACATGAGAGGACAATGGAGGTGTAAAAACCTTAATTTACTTAACCTTGAATTTATGCGGAAAAGACTAAGTTATTTTCCAAGGACCCTTCATCATTAAAGTCTTAAAAAAATTGAACCCTAAAAATTAGATGCGGTTAGTGTATTTTATTTTTTATTTTTTATTTTTGTGGTAAAATTTAAGTGATAGATGTTATAGGTGGTATCAGAGCAACATTCGCATGCTGGGACCCTAGGGGTCACCCAACGAGTTTAAAATGTGGGGATATTGATGCACAGGAAGGAAGTAGTATTGTAGAAGACGAAATGAGAAGGGGATCGACATAAAAAACACCTCGAATTACTAGAGAACCTACACCCCAAGCACAACCATAAATTAATCCTGAGATGTGGATTTAGTTGAGCGTAGATCAACACCAGTAGACTAGTAGACTACTGGAGGAACAAAAACACCATACCAGCGTACTGTTAAGTACTGTGTAGAAGTTGCAGGAGGAGATGGCCCGTGTGAGAAGTGATAATGAACATCTTATGAAAGAGCATGAAAGAATACTTAAGACCCTTTCCGACAAGCAGAATCAAGGGGTGTTACAACCAAGCCTCGATAGGGGTATGCAAGAAGAAAATGAACGACAAACCAAGGACCAAACCACGGACAGAATGAGCAGGAGCCCTTAACAGTGAAACAACAAGAAAAGGAACTATAATGAAGCAGAGTCTGGTAATGTGTCTGATCAACAAGAAATTAAGAAGAAAAAATTGGAGCTTCAAGGTGAGTTTCGGAAGATAAAACCACCTACATTCGATGGAGATGTTGAAGAGGTGGCAGAGGCTTGGTTGATAAATATGAATAAGTACTTCCAACTGTATGAGTAAAACAACAACCTTAAAGCCAGATTGGCCATTTATCTGTTGAGAGAAAAAGCCACCCTATGGTGGGAGGAGGTAAATAATGTTCGTAGCATTGAAGATCAAGATGTTACCTAGGATTCATTCTTGCAATACTTTAAAGATAAGTATTTGACAGAACGTTTTTATGACAAAAAATCCAGAGAATTTCATGACTTGAAGCTGGGTCAGATGACTATAGACGAGTATATTACCAAGTTCACCTCCTTATTGAGATACGTTCCTTATCTCAGAGATGAAAAGGCTAAGGTTCAAAGGTTCCTGAATATTCTGCCAACCCACATGAAGGAACGAATTGAATTCGTAAATCCTAGGACCATGGACGAAGAAATTCGTAAGGCTCGAATGTGCTACCAGCAGTCCACAAAAAAAAGGGAGGTGGGAAAGCCAAGAAAAGGACAGAAAAACAGTTCAAACTTCAAGGGTGCTAGAAGTAACAATTTTAAAAATTCTGCGCGAAGTTCAGTAAGCAAGCAGTTCGGCAGAAATCATCAAAGAACCAGATGGCCTATTGAAGAGAGGCCTACAGAGGCTTCTAGCAAACCTGAGCAAGGACAAATATCCAAACTGCCCCTGCAGTTTTGGGGGTGTGGTGAGGTGCATTATTATAAAAATTGCCCACAACGAGGGAAAAGTGAAACAACTTCTAACTTGCAGGAAGCTTCTATAGTGGATGATGTGGCTCGAAACATACCTCGAATCAATGCAACATTGGAAGATTGTCAGGTATATTATCATCCAACGATGATAGAGTTGGAAGGTAAGTTACTGTCTCAGTCTGTTTCTATTTTAGTTGACCCAGGTGCAAGTTTAAGTTATGTAAACCCCAAAATAGTAGAAGTATGTAAATTAAATGTCAGAAATTCAAAACTCCTTGGCTGGTACAGCTAGCCACAGGAGCTAAAAGAAAATTAAGTGCCAAAATTCCAAACTGCACATTGGAAATTGTAGACCAGTAGTTAAACGTGGACCTGAACATACTGCCATTAGGGTCCTATGATGTTTTGCTGGGTATGGATTGGCTAGAGAAACATTGGACTTTGGTGGAATGTAAAGAAAAGATTATATACTATAGAATGAAAGATGGAACACACAAAGAGATTTAGGAAATCAAGAAACCATTATAGTTGCATCCTATTACAACATCTCAAATGAATAAGTGTATAAGGAAGGGATGTCATATTTATGCTATCCAGGTGGGATATGCCAATTCCAAGGAGAAGTCTCCTATGATGGAGAACATACCAATGGTACAAGATTTCATGGATGTATTTCTAGAATATGTACCTGGATTACCACCAAGAAGAGACATTGATTTCACCATTGAATTAATGCCAAGAGCATCACCAGTGTCAAGGGCTCCTTACAGAATGAGTGTTCCAGAACTAACTGAATTTAAAATGCAGTTGCAAGAACTACTGGACAAAGGATACATTCTTCTAAGTGTATGCCCTTGGGGAGTAACAGTGTTGTTCGTAAAGAAGAAAGACGGAACCATGCGAATGTGCATGGACTATGAACAACTCAATAAGTGAACAGTAAAAAATAAATATCCTTTACCACAGATTAATGTCCTGTTCGATCAGGTGAGAGGGGCCACATTATTCTCAAAAATAGATTTAAGGTCTGGATACCACCAAATCCGGATCAAGGATGAAGATATTTATAAGACTAATTTCCATACTAGGTATGGGCATTATGAATTTGTGGTGCTACCCTTTTGGTTAACAAATGCACCAGCAACCTTTATGAGGTTAATGCATGGTATATTTCACCCCTTCCTAGATAAATTTGTACTCATATTTATTGATGATATTTTAATCTATTCTAAGAATCAGGTTGCACATAGAGAACATCTAAGAATAGTGCTGCAAATGTTAAGAAAACACCAGTTGTACGCTAAGTTTAGCAAATGTGATTTCTTCAAAACATAAATCCCTGTACTTAGGCCATGTTATTTCAGCAGAAGGGATCGTTGTTGATCCAGAGAAAATTAAGACAATCATGGAATGGTGAGTTCCCAAAATGTGGCAGATATCCGATCCTTTATGCAATTTGGCTAGGTACTATCGAATATTCATTGAAGGATTCAAGAGAATTTCTTTTCTAATCACCTCCTTGCAGAGAAAGGAAAAAGTATTTAAGTGGACTAATGAGTGCCAAAATAGTTTCGATAGGTTGAAGCAGCTATTAACCACTGCACCAGTGTTGAGGGTAGCTGACCCCAACAAAGAATTTGAGGTTTGTATAGACGCTTGTAAGGAAGGAGTTGGGGCAGTTTTATCTCAGGAAGGAAAGGTAGTAGCCTATGAGTCAAGAAATTTAAAATAGCATGAGCAAAGATATTCAGCGTATAATCTGGAGTTAACAGTAGTGGTACATGCACTCCGGGTATGGAGACACTACCTGCTGGGAAAGAATTTTTTGTTAAAGACTGATCATAGTAGCTTAACCAGTTACTTCAAGCAAGCTGATTTAAAATCCCGACAGGCAAGATGGAATGCCTTCCTAAGTGAGTTTGATATGGAAATTCAGCACGTGAAAGGTAAGGAAAACCGTGTGGTGGATGCCTTAAGTAGGAAAGTGCATTGTGTTTATGAGCTTTTCTATAACTACCTTGAAGGCAATTTTTTAGATCAAGTAAAAGATGAAGCACAGAAGGATCTTGAATATCAATTCCTATGGCAGCAAATGGAAGAGACCAGAAAGCAAGGAAACATTTTTGAATATGGAGTTAGTAAAGAGAAAATGCTAACCTTTAGAGGAAAAATTTATATACCAAACCATGTGGATCTAAAGGAGGTAATCATGAATGAATATCATCGAAGTAATTATGCAGGACACCTAGGATACCAGAAAATGTTAACTGCAATTAGAAAAATATATTTCTGGCCTGGTATGCGACGAAACATTGTTGAATAATTAAACGAATGTTTGGAGTGTTAGCAGGTCAAGGTGGAGCATCGACATCCGGCTGGATTATTGCAGCCCATACCAATACCTGAGTGGAAATGGGAGGTCATATCCTTGGACTTCATTACGGGATTGCCACGATAAAAGAGGCACAATGACTCTATTATGGTGGTGATCGACCAATTGAGTAATTCTGCACATTTTATACCTGTATAATCTACTTACAAGGCAGTACAAATAACAGATATTTTAATGAGAGAAATTTTCAGATTGCACGCTATTCCAAAGACTGTTATTTCCGATAGAGATGTGAAGTTTACTTCAGCATTCTAGAAAACTTTGTTTACAAGTCTGGGGACCCAAATAAATTTTAGCACTACTTATCATCCCCAGACATATGGTCAAATAGAATGGGTAAATCAAGTTTTCAAAGACATGTTGTGCATGTACGTGATGCAGTAGCTGACAAAATGGGAAGAATATTTACACCTAGTGGTGTTTGCATACAAAAATGGTTACTAGGAATCACTTAAGATGAGTCCTTTCAAAGCTCTATATGGGCGGCAATGTCGCACCCCCATTAATTGGAGCAACCCCAAAACTAAGTTAATGCTTGGACCATAAATGCTAGCTGAGATGGAATCGGAAGTAAGGAAGATCAAACAAAACCTGAGAGCTGCTCAAGATCGTTAAAAGATACACGCAGATAAGAGAAGGACTTATCAAGAGTTCGAGGTGGGTGATCATGTGTATGTGCGGATCAAACCAAAGAAGAGTACTTTGAGATGGGCCTCTTGTGCCAAGTTGGCTTCTAGGTTCTGCGGACCTTTCTGTATATTGGAAAGGGTGGGGCCTGTGGCATATCGGTTGGCCTTACCTAGTCATATTCGGGTACACAATGTGTTTCATGTGTCCCTTCTAAAGTGATATGTACATGATCTGAAACATGTAATTCATTGGTAGAACATTCAGGTAGGATAGATTTATAAAATCCTAACATGAAACATAAAATTTTATGAGAATTTGACAGAAAAATTTGCTGTATGCAGGTAGAACCGAGTGGCAATTTTCTGGTCGAGCCTCAACGTATACTCGATCAGAGAGAAATCATGCTCCGGAAATGAGTCATCACCCAGGTTAAAGTGCAATGGAAGCACTTCATCCTGGATGAGGATACCTGGGAGGACGAGGGGTTTGTACGTGAGGCTTACCCAAAGCTATATCTTGAGTTGGAGTGAAACACCGAGGAAAATGTTACTTCCAGTGGGGAAGTTGAGATAGCTGAATTTGGTATTAACTAGTTTTTAACTAGTAAATTGACATTTTAGTTATTATTTTAAAGAAAAGACTAAAACATTTATTCTTTTCTGGAAAAGTTTATTTCTTTTTTTTTTTATTATGAAAAATAAAAATTGGTTATGGAAAAACAGATCCATAAAAATTAAAAAGGCTGATGGTAAAAGTATTCCAAAAACTGAGAGGTGGTTGGGACAATTTGAACATATACCTGCTCCTCTAAGGATAAAAAACATATCCCAGTGAGGAATAGGGGTTCTGTTCATAAAATAAGGGGAGAGTGAGAATTTTCTCGAGCTGGTAGAGATCAGTGGAAACCACTCAGTATTCCTAAAAAATTCTGGTACTGACTGGACTTGGGGTCCTGAGGTCACAGCAGAAAACACTTTCAACCTGCACCTCTCAGGTGTGGAGCACGGGGGAAAGAGAAGGTTGTAATCACCTCTCTTGAAGGTTGGGTGGATATCATCATTAGATTGCATAATTCAGATAAGTAATTGTGTATTTCTGTAACTTTAGACAGAAAATATTATAAGGAACTTGTACACATGTATGTGTTAATTAATTACAAGAAGAACAATTCAGTGTATGATAAATGTATGGAGGGAACGAGATCTGAAGTATGAATGAATTAGCATTTATTATGAATTCTTTGAATTATTTGTAAAACCTATAAATTCATGTTGAATATGAAAAGATGAATGTAATAGGAAACTATTACAATATGAAAACTGTATGCAGTCACCTTAAGTAAATACAGTAGTAACCGTCAAAAATTGTTTTATAAACAATAATTTACTAATGCATAAGTTGAAATCTGTGAAAGCTATGTAAATAAGGAATTAACAAGTAAAATATTGATAAATATTTTGAACTACTGTAATTAACGATAAAACCCTGCCATTCTTTCCTAAATTTTTGAAGAGCTAACTGTCGGTTCTGGGTACAAGGTGAAACTCAACCCAGAACACGTTGTTACTTAGAAAACCAAATATACACTGACAAGAATTTTAGGTGGTCCGGTCAACTAAGCAGAACAAAGATAATTTTACTGTATAGAAAATATTGAAAGAAAAGTGGAAAGTAAACAACTATACAGGGATAAGAATCTTTCATCATCAAAGCTATTGAAACAAAAAAATCATCTAATGGCTAGAGAAAGCAAAGCCAACTTTCATTGAAAAAAATGTAGAATAAGTGTAAGAAAATATAGGGACCGGCTAGAGGCTTGGTACTCTCAAAATAAACATTTAAAGTGGTATTCTTTAACTAGAAAATGATAGCATCATATATAAAATGTAAATGAAATCATGAATATTAAAACAATAAGAGTTCTTGGTAAAATTCCAATATAAGAGTTCTTCGTAAAATTTCAATTTAAGAGTCTAACTGTAATACATAGAAAAGAAAGAACCAATATGTCTACACAATATTTTCTTTGTCCAAAATTAGGAAATGCATAAACTCTGACAGTGTCCACTGAAACTAAAAGGACTGGTTCAGAGGAAATCCCTTCCAAAAACTATGAATATTACAATTACAGGAGAAATACAAACGTTTTTACAATATTGAAATTCATAAATCCATAAATGACTTCGGGTCTCATAGGCTAGAGGCGCCGAGTTACAATTGGGCATTTTAAACTTGAGGTAAGCCATGTAGTAATACACAGAGTACTCTGAAGAAGAGAATGAGTAACCTTCTGGATTACGGCGAAATTTTGATATGGAAATACCTGGAAAAGCAGTAGGACTGTTAGTCATGAGAAGAGATTTAGCACTCGACCCTGAGGAACAAATGGAGGTCCTGGTCTATGAATAAAATGGTACTTGCAAACACAAGCAAAGAAGAAAAGTAAGTAGGAAAACAATGTAAAGTAAACTAGGGATTCAAGCTCGGGAAAATAACTCATACAAGAAAACATTATAAGCTGAATTACTTGTAAAGATAAAAACCCCAAACTGAAACGCCAAACACCGAGCTGGAGTGCGAAAGTCCAGAAGAAGAATGAGGATTAAAAATCGTTACATTTAAACCAGGAGCAGAGGGTTGGAAAAACTATAATCGGAATTGAGGAAAAAACCAAAGTGTGACCAAAATAAACAAAATTACCTGTGCGTGGACCTGGGTTGGGTCCGGTACTGCTGCGTGGACACCATGGTGGGAAGAACTTCCTTAAACCTCTGAAGGGGCGCAAGCCAAACATACTACATCCCAGTTTAAGGAAAAACATAGAGATAAAACTCAACCACGGCCATAAAGGGAACGAATTACACCTGGGACAACAACCCCATTATCGGGATTACAGTGCTTGCAGAAAGAGGTGCCAAAGTCTGGCACCTAAACCCTGATGATCGCAGGCCCAAAATATCGTGCGACGGACAGAGCAGAACTGAGGGGAAAACACTTAGGGTTCAGGGTTATACCTTGCCCTTCCCGCCAAAATTCTCCATCTTTGATCGCTACAAGAATTGGATGGAGAGGAAGAGGGAAGGTGACCCAACGGAAGTGTGAAACGAATCCCATCAAATCTAAACACTGACATCGAGTAATGAATTTCCAGTACTCGACCAAATTTAAGTGGTACGAGAATTAAATTTGAGACAGATGTCTGTAATACATGAGAGGATAGCGGAGGTGTAAAAACATTAATTTACTTAACCTTGAATTTATGCGGAAAAGACTAAGTTATTTGCCAAGCACCCTTCATCATTAAAGTCTTAAAAAAATTGAACCCAAAAACTTAGATGCAGTTAGTGTATTTTGTATTCACATAAGTGTGGTATTGTTAAAATAAAATGTGTATAAATATTTTAGTCTCATTGTAAGAGATAAGTTTTTTTAAATTTATTTATTTATTTATTTATTTTTTATGATAATATTTAAGTGATAGATTTTACAAAAGTAGTCATACTACTAAACAAGATATTAAGTAAATAAATAAATAAAGTAGTCCAACTCACAATAAATTAATTAAAATTTAAATAAAATTAAAGTAAATAGATAACTCAAAATGTAAATCACAAATAAAAATATGAATTAGTAACAAAATAAAAAATCCAAAATAAAAATGAAAATTAAATAAATAAACTAAATTAAATTAAATTAAATACAATTATATTATACTAAAAATATTAAAAATATATTATATATTATTATTATTATTTAGAAAAAATAAAATAAAATAAAAATAAAGAGATAAATTAAAAAAGAAAAGTAAGAAGAAGATTTGAAGAACATAGGGCAGTCACCTAATAATTACTAATTTTCCAACCATTGTTTCTATTTACATTAATAAGCTCTTTTTAATCTCTGTGGCTTTCCTAAACTTGCGGTGATGGAAATGACTAATCCTAACAATGACTTATGCCTCTTCAATACAAATGTAATGTAGCATATTCTCTCAAAACTAATAATATTTATTATGATTAAAAATGATATATAATAATAATAATAATAATTATTATTATTATTATTATAAATAAATAAATATATTGGAAAAATATTATATGTTACTTTGATATTTTTCACAAATAAGTATTTAAAATATTTATTTTATATTTATTATGATTAAAAATAATATATATTATTTTATAAGTTGAAAAAATTAAAGATTATAAATAAATAATAATTTATTAGACAAGAAAAAGATAAATTATAAATAAATATTTTTATTAACCAATATTATTATATATAAAAAAATAAGCATTGTACCAAGTGTAATGCTAGAAGCCAGGAAAGATGTACTAAATTATATTTCGCTTTCATATTTTTTACAAATAAGTGTTTAAGAATATTTATTTTATATTTATTATGAATAAAAATAATATATATTATGTAACATTCATAGACCCATGTGTTTACCTTTTTTTGTTGATGAAAATATTATTAATTTAATGAAATTACTTTTTCAAGTAGTCGTTAGGGTTTTGTGTAGTTGGGATCTTGGTAACTAATTCGAGGAGGTTACTTTCCATCCTTCTTAGTTTTTAGTACGGAGAGGATGATCTGAAAATGGTCTGGATAACTTGTTATGTATTACAAGAGCCTCCCACTCAGTTTAACAATTAAATGATCTATCTTGTACTTGACATTATGCGGAATTATTACTTGAAAGTGGTGTATGATTTTTAACTGTTTATGTGTCTTAAGTTCATTTGTTCTTTCTGAAATTTAACATGTATAATAAAAACATAATGCAACAATAAAAAATTTAAACACAACAACAAAATTAATCTAGGATTTCACCCAAATCTCGTGGGCTACGTCTCCTTTGAGTTTTGTCATCTTGGCTCGACTCTTTGGGATTATGGTAAGGTTTCTTTTACAAGTTCCACACTTAACTCCAATGGATAATAAACTGATCCAAAGGGCTGAAAATACCATCTATATCCCTCTCATGGTTGTCCAAACTCTGCAAACATCTTTAGGCTCCCTTTGACACGATTCCTTATGTCGGTGCTCTGAGCTACTTTGAGCTTCTAAATGGCACAAAATCCTTCAGAATTCTGTTTTTGTCACTGAAACCACTCCTTCTGTATCCATCACACATGAGACACCAAACATCAATTGATAAATTTCTCAAATCCAGCACTGCATCCCCAAGGTAGGCTATCCTCCACAGTTTTCCCAGGGCTGCCCAAAACTTCACATCAGCTTCTTGAGCTCTAGAAGTTCTCAAAATGTTCTGAAACCACTTTCATTGGTTCCAAAATGTCTTAAATAGTCAAGATATACTATTCATTAATAAAAAATGGCCTTCGGATGCTCCAATTTCGCCTCTAACTCCTGTCGGTTCCCAATGGCACTAGGGTCACTGAAAACTTCTCTGCTGGATTTTCGACCTCTATAAGCACTCAACACTTTTTGAAACCTCTGTCATTAGATTTATAATTATTTTTATAGTCAATAATGACTATTGGTTCACTGCATATGGTCTCTAGCTGCTCTGGCTAGGCCCTGCATTGCTGCTGGCAAAAGCTGACACTAATGGCCCCTGGAACTTTACTGAAGATTTTCAGCCTTCAAAAGTTCTCTATATGCTCTAAAAACCATACCATCAGATTCAAGACATCTAAAATATCCAATTTTGACTATTGGATCTCTGGATAAGGCCGCTAGCTCCCCTGGCTAGGCCTCAAACTGATTTTGCCTCTTGGTGGCCCTAGTGGCCCCTCTAAATTCATGGAAGCAAAAAATTACTTAGAAGCTCTTTGATGTCTCTGAAACATACTCCATTGAGTCCAGAAGGTCTGATATAGTTGAAATTGACTATTTTTGCACCCAATTTGGTTCAATAATGAGGGATTTATGGAAAAAAACAATTTTTTGCCCAATATCCCTTGAAAACCTCCTCCAAAACTGGAGGAACTCCAGTTAGTGCTCCAAAATCAGCGGAAATGCCGAATTGGTGGAACCGCGTGCTAAAATGGCGGAGGCAATAAATGTCAAGGTTGAGTTGGTTAGCGCATTCACATGCGCGATAAACGCTAATGGTCAATTGCTGGGCGGGTAAGGTTTAGTCGTGCCCTTGGTCACTGCATGAAGGTCACATCAGAAGGGGGCTAGCCCTTTTAAACTCCACCCGAAACAAAAGGTAATTTGAAATATAACCTGAGACCATAGATAGTTAAGATTCAACGCACAGCCCGGCTGGTCGGGCCTGTGCGCTCGCGGGCGGGAGGTCCGGGTTCAAATCCTACAGACTATGCAAAAATTTTGATATACCATCCATCTTTGGCCCGAGGCCACGTGGCGGCCTCCGAGCCTACCACGTGGCAACTTGTGATAGGCCACAAAAATCTGAAGTCAACCAAACTTTGAATCAAAATCTGCCAAGTGTCAACATCTGATACACCCATATGGAATATTATTTTTAAAAATTTTCCAAATTAATAAAGTCAAACTTGGTCAACTCATGTTTAGAGTTCACTGGGTTTTTCAAACCTCAATAACTTCTTCATACGACCTCAGTTTTGCAAACTGTTTGCGACGCCAGAATCACAGCGATGAGACCTTTCTGTTCGTTCAGGTTGCAACCAATTCTAAGCACTTTCATTTTGAGCATTTTTTAAAACTTGGGCATGATCTCCTGATCACACCTCCCCAATGGGAATCTTTTGGACCCCAAAAGACTGATATATTGATCTGTACAGTAGATGAGAGTGAAACACCCTCTTATTTTCAGCCTCCAAACACTTTCCTTGCATGGTTAGTGACTTTAAACCACAACTAGAAAGCAATTGACACTTCCCTTCCTGGATGCACTTGTCCTCTTCTCTAGAAATGTCTTTGTTGCACTCACTCATAAATTTCTAGGGAGAAATTTGCAGAAGGAAACTAAACATCGCTGCCTTGATCAATGATCCAAGGTGTCTCAAACAAACGAGAGATTACATCATAAAATACATGCATACAATCGAAATTTGCATATGTACAAAGGAATATGTCTTACTGTGCTAAGAAGTCCATACACTTCTTACCAAGCCACTTCCATGGCGACTTTTGCTGCTGCAACTCTTCTTCATGTGAAACTTCTATTTTCACATCAATAATGGAATCCTTGGTTCCACCTTTTCCAGTATTTCTGTCCTCTTGCTACATGTGCTTGGGACGACTAGTTGGATGCAAAGTCCAATAATGGGAAACAACATGTCCCCTGTTATGGCAATATGTGCAAATCTTATGCACCTTCTTTGAAAGTTGCCTTTGCCTCATCTTCTTCTTGTATGCTTTCTTCCTCATCCAGCATCTCGAAACATCATGGTTAAATCGACCACAATATGTACAACAAATATTTCTTCCATTTAATCATGCAAATTATCGTGCCTTGCAGAAACACAATCAAATTGATCATGGGAAGATTTATACCTCTTGTGCTGCTTTGCATGTTCATCCTTTTTGCCTTCATGAGGAGATGAACTACTAGAGGCTCCAACTTTCATTTTCAAACTAACCATCATCGTTCTTGTCTTGAAAACTGTCTGAACTCGCATGCTTGCCATAAATTGCACGTCTGCCATCTTCTTGCTGCAACAAAGGCTTAAAGAAATGGCAATCATCTTGGAAAAAAATTTGACATATTTGCATCTTAGAACTTGGAACAAAATTTCTCTTTGAAGTAGCCTCGCATGCTTTCATGGTTTTGGAGTCTTCACCATTAAATTGCACATAACCAAGACCAAGATTCTTGGGTTGTTCCTCAACCAAAATAGGATCAACCGTGCCTTATGCATGCTTACCTAAACCCTTGCCTTCATAGCCCATTTTAATCATTAACTTGGACCCTATACCTCTCATATGCTTTTCGAAAGAACCAACACATCTTTCTAAAGAGGAAACTGAAGACAAATTACAGTGGATTACCTCTTCCTCACGCATGTTCTTGGTCAAAGCCTCTTGGGCTTGATGGAGTTGCATCTCCATATCATGCAATATTTGAAGAATTTCTTCCTTCTCTTGCTTCATGGAAAACCATTTCTCACAAAGTTCAGTGCTTTCTCTTCTATCTTCAAACAGAATTTGCACCATGTCCTTCAATATAATAAAGTCACGCTTCATATATTCATCGAAGAATCTTGTGAAGGAGGAAACCTCACTTGTAGAAGTTGTCATTATGACGTCAATGAACAAAAGTGACTTCAAAAAAGTTCACAAAGCTTTCAAAAACTATAGACAAATCTTTTGAATAAAATGGCTGTAGAGACAAACTCTTATTCAAGCAGCCAAACAACAAACAAACTCCAAGAGCTTCTTAACAAACAATCGTCAAGAGGGTTTGTGTTCCAAGGGTGACCTTGAGGTTATTTGGGGTAAGGAAGATTCCTTCAACCCTTTCTTCCTTTTTTTCCTCTCCAGGACTTAGCTAACAATAGCTATCCCTTCACCTCTAGCAAACTCAAACAATCGTCAGTTTGCAAACAGTAAAACAATCAATCTTTTACACTCTTTAAACACCTTTTCAATTTATACAAGCAATATCTTACTCTTGCCAATCAAGAAACCAAGTGCTCTGATACCATCTTGATCTGAAAATGGTCTGAATAACTTGTTATGTATTTCAAGAACCTCCCACTCAGTTTAACAATTAAATGATCTAGCTTGTACTTGACATTATGTGGAATTATTACTTGAAAGTGGTGTATGATTTTCAACTGTTTATGTGTCTTAAGTTAATTTTTCTTGCTGAAATAACATGTATAACAACAACATAATGCAGCACTAAAAAATTTAAACACAACAACAAAATTAATCTAGGATTTGACCCGAATCTCATGGGCTACGTCTCCTTTGAGCTTTGTCATCTTGACTCGGCTCTTTGGGATTATGGTAAGGTTTCTTTTACAAGTTCCACACTTAACTCCAATGGATACTAAACTGATCCAAAGGGTTGAGAATACCATATATATCTCTCTCATGGCTGTCCAAACTCTGCAAACAGCTTTAGGCTCCCTTTAACACGATTCCTTTTGTCGGTGATCTGAGCTACTCTGAGCTTCTAAATGGCACAAAAACCTTCAGAATTATGTTTCTGCCACTGAAACCACTCTTTCTCTATCCATCACACATCATACACCAAATATCGATTGATAAATTTCTCAAATCGAGGACTACATCCCTAAATTAGGCTATCCTCCACGGTTTTCCCACGGTTTCCCAAAATTTCACATCAGCTTATCGAGCTCTAGAATTTCTCAAAATATTCTGAAACCACTTTCATTGGTTCCAAAATGTCTTAAACAGTCAATATAGACTATTCATTCATAAAAAATGACGTATGTCTGCTCTGGTCTCGCCTACAAATCCTATCGGCACCCCTTGGTACTAGGGTCACTGAAAACTTCTCTGCTGGGTTTTCGACCCCTATATGTCCTCAAAACTTTCTGAAACCTCTGCCATTAGATTTATAATTCTGTTTACAGTCAATAATGACTACTGGTTCGTTGCATATGGTCTGTAACTACTCTAGCTAGGCCCTGTACTGCTGGTGGAAAAAGCTAACACTGATGGCCCTTGGAACTTTACTGAAGCTTTTTGGCTTTCAAAAGTTATCTACAGGCTCTTCAAACCATATCATTAGATTCAAAACATCTGAAATATCCAATTTTTACTATTTGATCTCTGGATAAGGCCTCTAGCTCCCCTGGCTAGGCCTCAAACTAATTTTGCCTCCTGGTGGCCGTAGTGGCCCCTTGAACTTCATTGAAGTAAAATCTTGCTTAGAAGCTCTCTGATGGCTTTGAAAAATACTCCATTGAGTCTATAAGGTCTGAGATAGTAAAAATTGACTATTGTTTCACCTAATTTGGTTCAATAATGAGGGAGTTATGGCAAAAAACAAATTTTTGCCCAATATCCCTTGAAAACCTCCTCCAAAACTGGAGGAACTCTAGTTAGTGCTCCAAACTCGGCGGAAATGATGAATTGGTGGAGCCATGCGATAAAATGGAGGAGGAAATAAATGTCAAGGTCGATTTGGTTAGCACATTCACATGTGCGATAAACGCTAACGGTCAACTGCTGGGCGGATAAGGTTTAGCCGCGCCCTTGTTCACTGAATGAAGGTCACATCGGAAGGGGGCTATCCCTAAGGGGATAGCCCTTTTAAACTCCGCTTGAAACAAAAGGTAATTTGAAATATAACCTGAGACCATAGATAGTTAAGATTCAATGCACAACCTGGCTGGTCGGGCCTGTGCGCTCGCTTGCGGGAGGCCCGGGTTCGAATCCTGTAGACTATGCAAAAATTTTGATAAACCATCCATCTCTGGCCTCGAGCCACATGGCGGCCTCCGGGCCTGCCACATGGCAACCTGTGATAGGCCACGAAAATATGAAGTCAACCAAAATTTGAATGAAAATCTGCCAAGTGTCAACATATGATACGCCCATATGGAATATTCCAGGGAATATTCTTTTTAAAATTTTTCTAAATTAATAAAGTCAAACTTGGTCAATTCACTTTTGGATTTTACTGGGCTTTTCAAACCTTAATAACTTCTGCATACGACCTCGGTTTTGCAAACCATTCACGGTGCTAGAATCACAGCGACAAGACCTTTTCATTCGTTCATGTTGCAACCAATTCTGAGCACTTTCATTTTTGAGCATTTTTTAAAACTTGGACATGATCTCCTGATCAGAGGAGGGAGATACGTGGAGGGGGGTCAAGTGGGCCTAAAATTTCTGCCAAAATTCCTTCTTGGAGCTTGAACCTGACTTGACTTGCCAAAAATAATGTTGAATCGAAAGGGCAGAGTTGACGTGAGAAGAGGTGCTTGCTTCGACGTGTTGATGTATGTTTGGTTATTGAGAGTGGAGAGCAGTAATCAATAATGTTGAATCTGGAAAGAAAGATTCAACTTGAGAAGAGGAGGTGTTGTTGTTTTCTTTCTTTGAAGTATTGTTGTTTCTTTCTTTAATAAGAGCCAAGAGCGGTTTGGTAAGAATTTTTTTAGAGTATTCGTACTTCATGATAATAGTTCTTGGGAAATCTCATATGAGTACACACTCTTACCTTAACCATTTCATATTAAATATGCATTTATACTGGAGGATAGCATTTGATTCATTTTCCAAATTAATACTAAATTATTGGCATTTATTATTATACCACCAATGCAATATAAAATAGGCATTGAATTGCAACTATTAAGGCTTTTGAATTTTAAATTCAAAAATAAATATAGAGTAAAAGGTGGTTTACTTAATATGTAATATTGTGTATTTTCATACCAAAAGTCCTTGCGCCATGATAGGTAGGCATGCATATGAATTTTTATGTAAAAGATAAATAACCATGTGATTTTCTGGTAAAAGACAAAATTACGGTGTAAGTTCTTGAAAATATTGCTAATTATGTTAATCTTTTAGAAATATATTATTCTTAGAGATATACCATGGTAAAAGACAAACTTACTATGCTAGTTTTGTGGAGAAGAAACCATGTGAGTTATTGCACAGATTGCTATTATGTATCTTGAAATATGTTAGGAGTGTTTTCTAAATAAGTAAATGTGCTTGTCTTTATATATATGCATCTTATGTAATAAAAGATACGTTTCTTGTTCTTTAAAAAAAAAAACATTCGAGTTATTTCTTGAAAATGAATATAGATTAAAGAGGGTAACTCTTGAAGATATTTCATGAGTTGGGAGATAACTTGATGAGTTTTTTTGGAAAAGAAGTCATGAAGAAACCATGTTAGTTTGTCATAATCTTTTCTTTGGAAAAAATTATGTTGTTATATATATATAACCTCTTGAAAAGATGAATAACCTCTTGAAAATATTACCTGGCTAGACGACTTATGTCAACTTCTTGATTTAGGTGTATTAAAGGTTAAGTTAACCTTGTTAGTGTTGCCTAGTTTTTATGCATCACTACAAGGAAAAGACCCTCTAGCGGATGTTTTTGAGGAACCCCTTATAAAATGCCCCATACATTCATTTATAGTGGAGGTTACTAGAAGAGGTTGGCGGGCGGAGGGTTTTGCGGATGTTTTCCGCTCGGTGCACTTATCATTCAACATCGCACCGGTGCTCCTTACAAGAGAAAGCATCGGTGCTCACAAAACATTTGCACATCGGACACCATGCGCTCCGTACACACCTGCCAAAACACCGGTGCCTCATCATAAAACACTGCGCCAAAACCGAAACCGCCTTGTGTGGTATTAAGAAACCACACAGAAACTAACTGGTGTGTTTGTAAGAAACAGCACCAGAGCACCTATAAACCACACGCACCAGAAAATGGTTAAATAAAAAAAAATTATGGCAAAAAATCCAGTTTTTTCACTTTTTTCAGTGCTCTAGAGCTCTCAACTACTAGTGCGCTCTACAAGAGAAAGCACCGGTGCACACAAAACATTGGCACACTGAACACCGTGCACTCCATCCACACCCGCCCAGTGCATCTTATTACTCTAACGCATTGGTGCTTCACAACTCTTCTGCGCCAGTGCATCATAAAACACCACGCCAAAACAAAAACCGCCTGGTGCAATGTTAAGAAACCGCACCGGTGCATCTTAAAACACAGCGCCAAAACATAAACAGACCAGTGCATTCATATAAAACAACACCGGTGTGCCTATAAAACACGCGCACCAGAATAGGGTTAAATAAAAAAAAATTACAGCCAAAAAACTGCATTTTCACTTTTTTGCTCTCAATCACCAGTGCGCTCTATAAGAGAAAGCATTGGTCGCACAAAACATTGGCACACCGGACACCGTGCACTCCGTACACACACACCCGGTGCATCCTAATACTGTAAAGGACCTGTGATTTACGACTATTCCGCCCCGGTGCATCATAAAACACCGCGCAAAAACTGAAACAACCCGGTGCGTTGTTAAGGAACTGCCCCGGTGCATCATAAAACAATGCGCCAAATCTGAAACCGCCCGGTGCTGTCTTAAGAAACCGCACCGGTGTGCTAGGTTTTCCTATAAAACTTGGCGCATCGGAACATGGTTAAATAAAAAAAAATCCATTGCAAAAAAACTGCATTTTTCACTTTTCTCAGTACTCTAGACCTCTCAAGCACCAGTGCAATTTCTCCTTCTCTGAGCTGCCTTGACATCGATGCTCCCATTACACCCATTGCACACATTTTTGCTATGCATTGGCCACCAATCTCGAGCGTGCATTTTTCAAAACGGTGGGAAATTTTTCTTTTGAAAATTCTACGGCCAATATGCCTCCTCGATGGCGAAATGTACAAGTATTTTTCTAGTTTTTCCATAATTAAGCTTTCTAGCGGATTAGAATTTGAAATAACCTTAAAATTAACCATTAAAAAAGATTTTTTTTTTTTTGTCGCGCGTTGTGCACGAGCCATTCGGCTTGCACCGGTAAGTGGTGTTTCCTATAAAATTTATAGGCCACATTAACCGGTGCTAACAGTATCCGCACCATGTCTGGGGCGGTACCGAAAGGCGCCCCACATTATTTTAAAATTTTTAAAAAATTGCGATGCAGTCATGTTGCTCGGCGCACCGTTGACCATGAGAATAGAAACGCAGTGCGTTGACGGATATATCCTCCTCGGTGTCTGTCAGCGCACCACATTCGGAATTCTGATAGGGTCAACGGTGCGGCTGGGTAAAAGACCGCACCGTTGACTATGTAATTTGTCAGTAAGTCGGTGCGCTGACATGACTATACACGCCGGGGCATATATTTTAGTCAGCGCACTGCTCTTCTGATACTATATATAGTCAATGGTGCTTGAGAAATTTCAGGTGCACCACATACGGTGCGTTTTATGTCATCTAGGGCACCGCCTCTGGTGTTCTACAAACAAAAGCTACACCGGAACCGGTGCATGACCGTTTTTGTGGCGCACCGTCTGGTGTGTTTTTTTTTCCAAAGAGAATTACATATGTATATTCCTAAATACATGTCTGATTTAATAAAAAAAATTATTTAATATGTCAATGATTCAGAGAGAAGAGGAGGAGAAATGGCAACAACAGGTGGAGCGATATGACATGCTTCGCCAGTGGGTGGCACCAGAGAGGGAGAGAGATGCGCATCCTCGCCCTATTACAGCAGATACCCAGGGGCTCCTAAGGCAGGT
Source organism: Pinus albicaulis (assembly GCA_034641835.2). Classification (NCBI taxonomy): domain Eukaryota; kingdom Viridiplantae; phylum Streptophyta; class Pinopsida; order Pinales; family Pinaceae; genus Pinus; species Pinus albicaulis. The sequence continues at coordinate 952,121,025 of CM076573.1, forward strand.
AGGCCTCCTCAAGTTCTATGAGGAGGCTACTTCCTTAAAGGCCCATAGTGTGTTTTTGAGACATCTTATCCGCAGGTGGAATGCCCACCAACAGGCTTTCTAAGTTGGTCCTGACCAGTGGTACACACCCACTGAGGAGGATATTTATTTCATTACAGGGCTATCAAGGAGAGTGGTGGATTTTCCCTCATTCCCAAAGGTTACAGCTGGTTATGTAGCAGGGATTCAATTAGTTTATTCCTAGAGATACATTGGAGCAAATGTATTGTCTCCTTCAAAATTTCAAGTCCCCAGAGGTCAGCTACGTATTGGTGCATTTGGTAGACAAGATGTGCATTGCCCCTCACTTCTCATTTCGACCATTTCACATAACACCAATGACAGGCAACGCATTAGTTGTCTGCTTCTATATTATGTTGATTCTTTAGTACAGGAGCCATGACTTGTCAGGTGGTATGCCATTTTTTGCGGCAGTTTTGTACGACCTTAGATAGATGCCATGCACATGCACAAGGGAGGGTCAACTTCCCTTTTGCTTTAGAGCTTTTGTTTTTAATTTTTTGAGAGGTTTCGAGAGATGAGGCCTGCTTTTGTTCGACAGCCTCGTAGGCCAATGTTGGAGGCCCAGATGCACATGTGGGGGTAGATGATGCCCAAGAGGGGAGAGACTATGTTTCCGGCCAGGATATCGCATGATGAGCCGCCAACATCTTCTTCACAGATGATGAGCCAACATATGATAGAGGTAATATTATTGTTTTATTTATATTTATTCTAACATGTTATTTAACTTTTTTTTATTAAATTGTGTAATGAAATTGTCTAATTATTGTTTTGTACTTGTATATATTTTGTATACATTGGCTCTTTTGATGGCGAGGAGATGCCGGAACCACCACATGATCCAGGTGTGGATCCTGATGATGATCAGGACATGGCAGATTCCGAGGATCATGATCAAGAGGCCGGTGCAGAGAGACATGCTCTTGCTGGTGCGTCGGTACCACCTTTTACTAGGCGCAATCATCCTGATACTAGATACAAGATGGAGTTGGGCGACCAACTCAGTGCATTGATTGTTGAGGCGAGCATCAGGCCCGCTCATTATAGAGACATACAGGCCAATGATAGGAAATTACGGATGTGGAGAGGCATGCCACGTAACATGTACAACCTGATGTGGCATGTCGTAAAAGCTACGACAGCTGTTATGTGACTAAGACAGATTGTTGCACGTTATAGGCGTGGTCGAGCCGTAGCATGTGATGGACAGTACGTGAGCAGCGACTCATCTCATGATCGTTCACCTCGTGTTGCACCTGATGAGCACGAGGCTCCACTAGCATCTAATAGTCATCATGGAGATGAGGCTGGACCATCGGCCACGTTCAGTCAACAACCTGCAGCATCCATCAGTACTAGTCATGATCATGAGCAGGCTGGACCATCGAGCATTGAGGCTTCACCATTGACTGAGTGGGCCTCCACTAGTACTGCTTATATTGATGTTGTACTACCACCAACTGATCTATCCATCAGTACTAGTCATGATCATGATCAGGCTCGACCATCGATCGTCGAGGCTGCACCATTGACTGAGCAGGCCTCCACTAGTACTGCTATTGATGTTGTACTACCACCAGCTAATCCATGACATTTATATTACAGTTGTATATTTTTAACATTATTCAGTTATATATATATATATATATATATATATATGGTCCATGTATTTTATGTTCATGTTGCAGTTGTACTTAATTTACATGTTGGTGATCATCATGATGTGGCCCATATTGTTAGGTCATGTTAGATATGCTCATTTAATATTTATCTTGCAGATAGATGTGTATATGTGATAGCATGAGTTATTTGACATGAGATGTATATTTGATGTTTGAATGTGTTTTTTAGTCAAATATGATGTTTGTATGATGGTTATCATGATCATGAAGTTTATTAATTAATTTAATATTAAATGACCATGATATTTATTAAATATAATGTCGTGATTGTAATTGAAATTGAAATTGAAATTGTATGTAAAATTGTAAAATTGTATTTGTATTTGTAATTGTAATTTTAAGTGTAATTGTATGTAAAATATTTGATGTAAAATTTTAATTGTAATTGTAATATTTAATTTATTGTGAAATGATTGTAATTGTAATTGTATATATGGCAAATTGTAAAATTGTAAAATTGTAATTGTATGTAAAATATTTGTAAAATTGTAATTGTAATTGTAATTGTAAATGTAATTCTAATTCTAATTTTAATTGTCTATAAAATATTTGTAAAATTTTAATTGTATTACTGTGAAACGATTGTAATTGTAAAATTTAAATTGTAAATGTAATTGTATGTAAAATTAAAATTTTAATTGTAATTCTAATCGTAATTGTATGTAAAATTGTAAAATTGTAATTGTAATTGTAATATTTAATTTATTGTGAAATGATTGTAATTGTAATTTTAATTGTAATTGTATATATGACAAATTGTAAAATTGTTGTAATTCTAATTGTATGTAAAATTCTAAAATTGTAATTGTAATTGTAATTGTAATTGTATGTAAAATATTTGTAAAATTTTAATTATATTACTGTGAAATGATTGTAATTGTAAATGTAATTGTATGTAAAATTAAAATTGTAATTGTAATTCTAATCATAATTGTATGTGAAATTGTAATTGTAATTGTATGTAAAATATTTGTGAAATTTTAATTGTATTAATGCGAAATAATTTTATTAAAATATTTAAATTTGTAAATTTGTAAATAATTGTAAAGTAATAAATCTAGAATAATATGATTTTTTGTAACATAATAAAGTTTAGAAAATAATGCAAATAAATTCATGTACTTTAGAATTATCATTATTTTATTATGATCTTACATACAAAAAAAAAGAACTTTATACAGTCCGGTGCACTTATCATCATAACACGCATCGGTGCATCTTATTACTTAGACACATCGATGCTTCACAACTCTTTTGCACCGATGCATCATAAAACAAAGTGCCAAAACAAAAACCTCGATCTTACAAACCGCCCTGGTGCGCCTATAACACAGCGTGCACCGAAACATGGTTATTCTGTAAAATGCAGTATTGGAGTAGCGGAGGGTTCGAATCACAGGAAATAATTTTTATGAGGAGATGAGAGTTTGAAAAGACGAGAGTTTGAATTTTGGCTGAGAATTTTATAGCAGATAAAATGAGTGATTCAAACAGAAAGAAGGAAAAAGACGCTTACAGGGATGCAGACGGCTACATAACTCGATAGAGTACAAAAGGAGTACAGGTTGAGATCGACAGAGAGTATTCGATTGAGGTCAGCGATAGGGATAAGAGGTCCCATGATGGAGAAATGGAGAACAAAGTTGATGGCAGAGAAAGATCAATCGAGGCAGTTGATAAAGCCAAGAGTCACCATGAAAGGAAGGATTCTCATTCCCTTAAGGACAGCAGAGAAAGATCAATTGACGTTGTTGATCGGGTTGGTAGGTCCCATGAAGGGAAATATTCTCTAGAATGCATTTAAAAGCAGTTGGGAATGTTGTCTGAGATTCGATTGGCTTACATAAAATTTTACCGGCAAAGCTGACGTCGCATAAAATCACATCTTCGACTTTCAATTGAACTTGAATGGCATCTCTAACTTGTCTGAGTTGTGGTCCTGTGGATGAAGCCAGTAAAAAGTTGGCTTGTATTATAAATGGAAATCCAATGACCATTTCTATGGGAAGAAAAGCATAGATACCTATAGCTACCATATTTCCACCTGAAAATTAGTTTCACTTTGGAAAAGCTAATGTAATAGCATATTTTGCAATATCTTTCCTCTGCTAAACCCTATACTCATTTACTATGGGAAGCCATTTCCTCCACATGTAACAACTGCATCGTCTAATCGAAAAACAGTCTTCTTCTACTAACAAATGCAGAATGAAGGACTCACTGTCATTGCTCCCAAAACATTACCCTTTTGCAGATTATATGTACTAATTGCTGGCAAGCCATCCATCTATCTGTAGATTATATTCTAAAACATATTGATTGCAAATAGTTAAATGCCAATTATAACAGGTTCATATGCCACAATTGCCCACTTGGGCCCTGTAGTATTGCATCTTCACACGCCCGCCCCACATTGCATTCTCTCCACATAATCAGTGGGGACCTCTTGCAATAAACAAAATGCATTGGAAGAATAGTTATTTCCATCAAGAATTTATCCAATTCCAATTCTCAATTTTAATTCTAATTCTAATTCTCAAGAATAAACAAAATTCTAATTCGCAATTTCTATGGTTGGAGTTCACTAAATTTTGGTATACACACCTAAAAGTAATTTTGGTGCCTTAACCGCAAATCAATGCTACTGTACATATAATAGCACCAGTGTCGGTGTTACAAAAAGACACACCCATGCGGTTCTATCAAGTGATGCACCGGTGACGAATAAATGCAAATAAAAAAACGCAACTCTATTTTATTTAAGTGAAAAAAAGCAACAAATTGAAAAATGGGTGGAAAAATATTTTCGAAAATTTAATTTCATAAAATAATTCTTTAAATACTAAACACTTTTCATTATTTCACTATTTTTGCTAAAATTTTCAGCCAGATATTTGCAAGAGACATACCTAGAGCAAGAGAGCACCCTGTATCATAGAATTTCAAACCATCTCGTGATTAAATTGGATTATTTTTTTTACTTTTTCTACAGTTTTTTTACTTTTTTCTACAGTTTTATCCATTTTTACCGTAAAACCTTCATTTTTTTGTTTTTCCCCTTTCTTCTCCTTGTTTCTGTGATTTCAAAATTACGGCCTTTCATTTTAGATTAACATCCAACCCACGAGACAACTTGCATAGTTAGATCCCAATCCATTCGGCCATTGCGTGAATTTTTGGAAAAAATTGTTTTTTTTATTATCGGTCCACCTTGAGTAACCTAGTGCACCAGTCCGTTGTATTATAAAGCACACTGCGCAAGTACTATGTAATAAAAAATTTGAAAACAATTTTTTTAAATCAGTGCACCATATCTGAAATAGGGTACCGGTGCTCCATGTTACGAGGATAGCACCGTACGGTCTATTACACTATTTGTGTGGTGCGTTTATATTACCCCATGCACCATACCATCTATTATATTGTTTTGCGGTTCATTTGTAATACCCCCACGCACCGGTGGTGGTGCGTACATCATTAAAGGCGCACCGGTGTCTTGAGATTTATTTTTTACCTGAAAAGTTGATAATTTATTTATAAATATATTAATGAATTATATGGTACATGTTTCAAATTGATAAAGAAATGGCTAACAAGAGATCAAGTAACAAAAATACTGATAACACATCAAGAAAATAAAAAAATGCAAGTTCTTTGTAAATTCTTTATAAAAATTATTATTTTTGAACTATATGTAAGTTTAAATAATATGTATTGTTTAATGTGTATCATGCAGAGCCAGAAAATGACGAAGCTCGATAAGATTATTTCTGATCTAGGACTAGAAGAGAATAAAATCTTGATGGAAAATATGCAAAAGGATGAATCGGGTGAATGAAAAAATACTATCGATCCAATATGAGTTTATTTTTTTAATTATCATTAATAATATACTTAATTCACACTCTATTAATTCATATCTATTTAATGTTCTATAGGGACCAACAACTCAGAAAATGAATGTTGTTCTAAGAAAAGGGAAAAAATAGAACATGCTCCTTAGCTCATTTGGAGTGGTGATGGAAGTTTACGAAAGGGGGGAAAACTTTTACAAAATTTTGAGGGATCTAGTGGAACGAATGTATAGACGTTCTTTCCACTTACAATACATGATTCCAAGAACCAAATTTTATCTAAACTATATGAAGAGTTTTCAGAGAATTGGTCATTGAGACATGTCAGACTTTTAATAGAAAAAACATACAACAACAAAAAAGAAGGAATTAAAAAGTAATATTCTTTTAAATGTTTGTCTAGAATTATTTATAAATATCAATTTTGTTATATTTACTTTTGAGATATCAATATAAAAATTAAATATTTTATTGTCTTGTTACATTTTCAGAAGATTATGAAAATCTCAAAATATGAACGAGCTGATATCAGAAATATGCCAGTAGGAATGTCCAAAAAGGTGTACGAGGAGATGGTCAAAGAAATGGACAAAATTGCATCGCAGGAGGAGCCATCTCAACAACAACGTGCTTCAAATGTAATATGTAATCATTGAATTTTTCGATCATTAGGTACAATAAATAAAAAAATTAGCATTAAATATTAATTTTCAAGAACTTTCTTGCAGAAAAGAAAAGAAAATGGAACCCATCCAGCACATAAAATAGGACGACAAGGAAGAAAAAGGTTGATATCTAAGTTTGTGAGTAATTGTTACTTCCTTATAACAACTTAAATAGATTTCATTTTTGTATTTTTAAAGTTTTTTTACAAAAAATTATCATTGAATGTCTTCAAACAGGTGCTAACATACAAAGAAGAACCATCAGGCGAATTGATTGAAATTGGGTTAAATATGGGTTGTGAGTATATATTGGCATATCAAAAATTAATTGTGGAATTTGTAAGCATCTATCGATCTTGTTTTACTTAGCTCCATCTATAATTAATAGAAAAAAATACATCTTTTATATTAAATATATGATTTTTTATGGGGTATAAAACTTGCAGGAAACAAAGTATGGAACTGTGCCAATAGATGAAATTTTGAAAGATGGCATGGTACATGGTTTTGAAATAATGTGTATAGTTTATGAGTCAATTGTTGCTATGGTACATCATTTTTATTTTCGATTTACGTTGATGTATATTATTTAATATTGCAATTTTCATTATTCTCACCAATGTATATACACTCATTTCAGTTTATTTTTATGTTTGTAGATGGAAGGTGAAGAAGAAGAAAAAAATCAACACCATGAACAAAACATTCTTGAAAATAACCCAAGTCATGGAAGTAGCTCTACCAGTGACGACAATTCAAGCGAAGAATGATGATCACTATGTCTGGATATCAAAGTAAGGCGTTGTATTTTTTGAAATATGTCTGTGAAATCAGACATTTTGTTTAATGTAATGGACATAGCATCCCAATTGAAAGACAAAGGGATACCAATAACTGTCCCATTTTGTATGATAAAGACTATCTTATTCATATATATTATATATCATAAAATATGTTTTAATTTATTCTATTGTGTTCTCCATTGTTGATATTGCGTTCTCCATTGTCGTTCTCAAATGCACTAATAAAAATTTAATTCATATGAATATTGTTATAAGATATATATGTGTCGACTTTTGATGAATAATGAATTTTAAAAAACCACAATAACTATGATATGATATAGCAAATTAATCCAAACATCACATTCAAATTCATTAATATAAATTTAATTAATATGACTATTATTATAATATGTGTCGAATTTTGATGAATAATGAATTTAAAACAATCACAATAATTGCACAGTCACAGGTCGATGTTTCTAAAAAATACAAAATGAAAACTGGTGTGTGTTAGTAACTGTACATCGGTGCGTTTGTCTTAAGAAGCACGTCGGTGCATTTCTACGACCTATGGGCACAAGTACCAAAACCAATTAAAAATATTGGTGCATTTGTGCGGTACGATGCACCAATGCATTTATATGTCTATACACACTGGTGCCGTTGTACGATCTATGGGCACCTCACGAATACCGATTCCAATTATAAATCTTGGTGCATTTGTGTGATACTGGGCACCGAGGTGTTTATGTGTCTATAAGCACCATTGCATTTGTACGACCTATAGGAACTGCACGAATACCGATACCAATTATAAATCTCGATGCCTTTCTGTGATACTGCACATCGGTGTGTTTCTATAAGTCTATGCACCAGTGCGTTGATACGACCTATGGGAACCGCAAAAACCCTAAGACCAATTAGAACGGCCCCGTGCGTTATATCACCAACACTATGCCCGGTGCAGTTTTATACCTTAACGACCCGGTGCGTTCTCCTTCGACCACCCCGGGGCACCTTCTACATGTATGCACCGATGTGTTAAAGCCAGACTAGTGCAGAGATGAAAAAAAACATCCGTAATAACCTCCGACCACCTATTTTTTTTTTAATTGTGTTTAATTTTCGTTAAAAGCTCTGCCAAAACCTCCATAACCATAAACAAATGTCGTAGCAAATGTTTTTTTGACAATTTTAGCCAAATTTATAACACTAAAAACCTCCTTTATAACCTCCGCTAGAGGGTCTTTTCCTTTTAGTGCATAACATGGGTTTATCTATGGTAATTACTTGGAAGCCAAGAATGAGCAACTTGCAAGTAGAATTATAGAGAAAGAAGGTTCTTTGCACGAATATAATATCTATTGAGCTATATTTATTTCAAAAAAAATTATACATGATTAGTTTATGATATCATAATTATTATGTTAGTTTCTTTCGGAATAAGATCATGTATAAGCATGTAATATTTGTATTATATTTCATTGGGAAGAATATACATTTGTATGTGGGAAATGATAGCATGTTTAGTTAGCCTACATTGGGAAATATTCTTTGGAAAAGAAGGTGGATTACATGCATAAAACCCATATTAATGTGTTGGTTTCCTTGGAATATACAAATGGTAATGTTAGTATAATATTTGGAAAATAAGACATGTAAACATGTGTTTGCATGCTCTATTGGGTTAAGTATTCTTTTGGGAAATTATTGTAGAAACTTTATGCATTGTATGCATAGGAAAAACATTCATCATGTTAGCTTTAGTAGCACCAAAAGAAATAGATGAAGGGCTGGTGATTCTATTAAAGTTTAAGTAACACGAATGCACATTGTGTCATTTTCCATTGAAGTAATTCCTGGATAGTTGTAGTGATTTGTCTTGTACGAATGTGAGTGTGTGTGAGAAGTGTTATAATAATGTGGGGATTATTTGACATGAATTGATAATTACTTTCTCGCACTAAGATAGAGATGTTAGAAGAAAACATGTTGTGATATTGTATTCACATCTCATGTATGCACATGAATAAGTGTTAAAGTATCACTTAAAGACTGATTATTTATTGATTAAGGCTTTATCTAATCATGCTATAAAATCTTGTTGATGACATCAATGACAGGAAATGATGGTGACTTATGAGAAGGAAATATTATGCTTAACATGGTGGCAGGTAAATGATTAATGGTTCATGCAGATGAGTGCGAGCTACAGAATGGTCCATTGTATGATGGTACATTGTAGGTACATCCATGCCACAGATATATGAATATATGAATATTAGTGGGTAAATGTTATCGTAATTATTGTAATGGCTTTAAGCTAGATATTTGTATATTTCCTTGTAAGATTTATAACAATGGTTAAGGGATGGTCTCCCTTATAAGCCATTGAGTGAGGGTTGAACACTCTCATGAGCATTTAATAATAAAATTAAACTTTTGCTGGTTTTCACCCTACGGGGTTTCCAGGGTATATTGGTGTTCAATGATGTAATTGATTATTGTGCCATAATGATGATGTTGATTCCTTTCTTGTTGTTATGTTCATAATTTCAAGTATGCAATGACTACATGAATAATGAAATGAATGTAAGGTTACATCATACAATTTTATGTTAATGTACTAAAATAGAGGTTGTTAATGGTTAAGCAACTTACTATTCTTATACTAAGGTTACACTATGAACTAGTGAACATTATATCTAATGATTAGTAAGGAATATTTAATAGTGATATGGATTGTTACTCGTGGGTAAATTGTATAAAAAAATTTAACTCCTTGTATTTCCATGTGAAGTTATCGGTGTATGTTACAAGTGATATCAGAGCTAAAGGTTGCAACACTGGCACCTTTTGGATTTATTAAGTGAAAATAAATTGAGGTATGCTACCAATGGACATCAGTTAAGGTATGATTCTAGCAATCTACATAATGATTGATATATGCAGTAGTCTACTTTTGACATGAGATGTGTGATCCATGTTTATTACTACATTAAAGAGTAATAAATAATAAATGTTTCTGCAAAACGGTTTTCATAACATTGGAATCCTGTTGAGGATAAAATACAATAAAACCTTTGTTGTATTTATGAACAATCTGAGTACTCACTAGTGAAAGTGAGAGTTGACTATTAACATTTGGGTATATGACATATTACTCATACATTTAATGAACATAATTAAAGCTACCATGCACTACTTGAAAAACATGAATGTGTATAGTGATGGTGTGTGAAACAATGCAAAATATGGGGAAAGTCTTTCAAGAGGATGATAGAGTGTTTTAAAATGAAATTGAATGAACCCTTTCAGATGTTAAAAATACACATTGGGTCAAGTAGTGAGACTTGACTATAATGAGTAGTTGTTGAATGACTAGTTTTTGAATGAGTCGTGTCATGTATGCATTAATATTATTAGTGTCATTGATTAGTTAGTGTTGTATGACTAACTAATAAAACCTATATGTATGAATTGGTTTTGATTAAATATTATTGCATGTTGTGAACAAGTAGTTACTTCATGTGTCAGATTGTTGGTAATAGTACACTATTGGTATTGGAAATGTTGGACTGTTACCTGTGGGACTGTTACCCTAACCATTATTGATATATACACATTAATGGATATTTTTATATAATTTTATGCATGAAACTAAAATTATTGTGGAAGAGAATACTTGTTTAAATAATACATATTTATGACTAGTGTTGTTGATGAGGATAAGCATGGGTAGCTTAATGGAAAAAAGAAAACATGTGAAAATAAAACATTGTAATATGAATTGCAACCGTAAATGTTAAAGTATAATGTTATAATGTGCATGATTGTATTATTTGGGAAATAATAATGTATAACACATGTATGTTATTCATGTTCCCTGTTAATCTAGATATTATTGGACTTATGTGGTGGGCCAAGTATGATGTATGATGTACATAAAGTTTCTTTTTCTTTATGTATAATGTGCATATAGTTCATTATGTAATTTACTATCAGAAATAATGTTAAAAGAGAAATTTAACATGCCAGACAGTTTTCAAAAATTGTGAAAGGCTAGAAGGCCTTGGGTTGATGGTAATTTCCTGCCCGAAGGAGTTGATGGCACTTACCTACCTAAATTTCCTCTCCCTAGAGATATATGATCTCAGTAAGGGAAAAGAGTTGGCCAAGATGGTGAAGAGGGGAAAACCTTAGGAAACTCTATTGATTTTGGATCATGTTGGAGGAGGTCAAAAATTCCTCATAGATGGGACGCTGTCAGAGGAATAGGCATGATGTTTCCAAGAGGAATCCTATACTGGAACTTGGGTGGTCATTGGAGTTCTCGATCTAGTTTACCAGTGGAATTCCATATTGGACCTGGAATGGGTTTTTGACATATAACTATCTGGATGTGAAAATGACTCGATTTGGTTGTGGAAACCAACTCCCATGGTTTGGGAGGAGTATTTTTTTTCCATTGTAGTTCTCATAGCGGAACAAGTTAAGTAATCATTTATGTGTTAAATTAAATTGAATTTTTATATGATTGTGTAAATATCTTATGTATATATTGAGAGGAAAGGAGCCTAGCACTTGGAAAATGAATTATTGAAAGTATAAGTTCCTCTATTTTATTACTATTCTTTTGAATGTCTTAGCAGGGGCCAGGAAAATATGCAATTGGTGTATTGATTGAGCATTTGTACGATTATAGAGCTAGGTGCTCCCTGAGTACTTTTTGAAATATTGTGTGGATGTCTTTAGCAGGAGTAAAGATAGTGTGCATGTGGTACATCTAGTTATAATTTTGATGACTAGAGTATTGGTACTCTCTAAGTACTTGTAGAAGTACTGTAATTAAAAATTCACTCGACGTTACATAAATAATTGATATCTAAACATATTTCATTTCATTGAAAATTTTGTGACTAATGTGATAATTATGGATTTTTTGATCATAAATCACATGGTGCTTTTTGTTGGGTTGTTAAACCATTGGAGCGCTTGTGTAAAAGTGACCATGAATTCCAAGAGTAATTGGTAAGTAATGGTAAGTTGGCATTGAGATTTTGTTTTGTTTCTACAAAATTGAATGATGGCTAGGTGATGGAAAGCAAAAGTTTCTTATTTTCCAATTGTAATCCTTATGGCTATTAATAAAACTTTGTTGTTTTTTTGGTAATAATTATTTTCCTAGAAATAAAATTACTCATTTTGAAGGGAAAGAGTCCCTTTTCTGTTGTTTCGAGATACATGTCATGAATAAAAGTGAAGTCCTAGTAAGGGATGAACACCAAGGACGTCTTTCTCTTAAGGGGCGGAGTATGTAACATCCATAGACCCACGTGTCTACCTTGTTCATTAATGAAAATATTATTAATTTAATGGAATTTAGTTTTTCAAGAAGTCGTTAGAGTTTTGTGTAGTTGGGATCTTGGTAACTAGTTCGAGGAGGTTACTTTCCATCCTTCATAGTTTTTAATACGAAGAGGAGGGAGATAGGTGGAGGGGGGTCACGTGGGCTTTAACTCTCTGCCAAAATTCCTTCTTGGAGCCTAAACTTGACTTGACTTGCCATCAATAATCTTGAATCGAAAGGGAAGAGTCAACGTGAGAAGAGGTGCTTGCTTCGACGTGTTGTTGTTTTTTTGGTTATTGAGATTGTAGAGCAGTAATCAATAATGTTGAATCTAGAAAGAAAGTGTCAACTTGAGAAGAGGAGGTGTTGTTGTTTTCTTTCTTCGAAGTATTGTTGTTTCTTTCTTTCGTAAGAGCCGAGAGTGGTTTGGTAAGAATTGTTTTAGAGTATTCGTACTTCTTGATAATAGTTCTTGGAAATCTCATATGAGTACGCACTCTTACCTTAACTCTTTCATATTAAATATGCATTTATACTGGAGGGTAGAATTTGTTGCATTTCCCAATGTGTTATTAGCATTTGTCTTGATTTGGATACTTTATATACATGAGTTTTCCAAATTAATAGTAAATTATTGACATTTATTATTATACCACCAATGCAATATAAAATAGGCATTGAATTGTAACTATTAAGACTTTTGAATTTTAAATTCAAAAATAAATATAGAGTAAAATGTGGTTTACTTAATATGTAATATTGTGTATTTCATACCAAAAGTCCTTGCGCCATGATAGGCAGGCATGCATATGAATTTTTATGTAAAAGATAAATAACCATGTGATTTTTTGGTAAAAGACAAACTTACGATGTAAGTTCTTGAAAACATTGCTATTATGTTAATCTTTTAGAAATATATTATTCTTAGAGATACACCATGGTAAAAGACTTACTTACTATGCTAGTTTTGCGAAGAAGAAACCATGTGAGTTCTTGCAAATATTGCTACTATGTATCTTGAAAGATGTCAGCAGTAGTAAAACATAAATAAGTAAATTTTCTTGTCTTTATATATATGCATCTTATGTAATAAAAGATACGTTGCTTGTTCTTAAAAAAAAAAGAAATCCGAGTTATTTCTTGAAAATGAATATAGACTAAAGAGGGTAACTCTTGAAAATATTTCATGAGTTGGGAGATAACTTAATGAGTTTTTTTTTGAAAAGAAGTCATGAAGAAACCATGTTAATTTGTCATAACATTTTCCAAAGAAAATATTATGTTGTCTTATATATATAACCTCTTGAAAAGATGAATGACCTCTTGAAAATATTGCCTGGCTAGATGAATTATGTCAACTTCTTGATTTAGGTGTATTAAAGGTTAAGTTAACTTTGTTAGTGTTGCCTAGTTTTTATGCATAAAAGAGGTTTATCTATGGTAATTCCTTGGAAGCCAAGAATGAGCAACTTGCAAGTAGAATTATAGAGAAAGAAGGTTCTTTGCATGAATATAATATCTATTGAGCTATATTTATTTCAAAAAAATTATACGTGATTAATTTATGCTATCATAATTATTATGTTAGTTTCTTTCAGAATAAGATCATGTATAAGCATGTAATATTTGTATTATCTTTCATTGGAAAGAATATACATTTGTATGTGGGAAATGATAGCATGTTTAGTTAGCCTACATTGGGAAATATTCTTTAGAAACGAAGGTGGATTACACGCATAAAACCCATATTAATGTGTTGGTTTCCTTGAAATATACAAATGGTAATTTGTTAGTATAATATTTGGAAAAGAAGACATGTAAACATGTGTTTACATGCTCTATTGTGTTAAGTATTATTTTGGGAAATTATTTTAGAAACTTTATGCATTGTATGCATATGAACAACATTCATCATGTTAGCTTTAGCTCCAAATGCAATAGCTGAAGGGCTGGTGCTTTTGTTAAAGTTTAAGTAACACAAATACACATTGTGTCATTTTCCATTGAAGGAATTCCTGGACAGTTGTAGTGATTTGTCTTGTACAAATGTGAGCGTGTATGAGAAGTGTCATAATAATGTGGGGATTATTTGACATGAATTGATAATTACTTGCTCACATTAAGGTAGAGATGTTAGAAGAAAGCATGTTGTGATATTGTATTCACATCTCATGTATGCACATGAATAAGTGTTAAAGGATCATTTAAAGATTGATTATTTATTGATTAAGGCTTTATCTATTCATGCTATAAAAGCTTGTTGATGACATCAATGACAAGGAAATGATAGTGACTTATGAGAAAGAAATATTATGCTTGACATGGTGGCAGGTAAATGATTAATGGTTCATGCAGATGAGTGTGAGCTACAAGATGGTCCATTGTACGATGGTATATTGTAGGTACATCCAAGCCAGGGAGATATGAAGATATGAAGAATAGTGGATAAATGGTGTCATAATTATTGTAATGGCTTTAAGCTAGATATTTGTCTATTTCCTTGTAAGATTTATAACGATGGTTAAGGGATGGTCTCCCTTATAAGCCATTGAGTGAGGGCTGAACACCCTCACGAGCATTTAATAATAAAATTAAACGTTTGCTGGTTTTCACCCTACGGGGTTTCCAAGGTATATTGGTGTTCAATGATGTGATTGATTATTGTGTCAAATTGATGATGTCGATTCCTTTCTTGTTGTTATGCTCATAATATCAAGTATGTGATGACTACATGAATAATGAAATGGATACAAGGTTACATCATACAATTTTATGTTACTGTACTACAATAGAGGTTGTTAATGGTTAAGCAACTTACTATTCTTATACTAAGGTAACACTATGAACTGGTGAACATTCTATCGAATGATTAATAAAGAATATTTAATAGTGATTTGGATAGTTACTTGTAGGTAATTTGTATAAAATTTAAACTCCTTATATTTCCATGTGAGCTTATCGGTGTATGTTACATATTATTTTATATCAGTTAAAAAAATTAAAAATTAAAAATAAATAAAAAT
Organism: Pinus albicaulis; assembly: GCA_034641835.2. NCBI lineage: Eukaryota > Viridiplantae > Streptophyta > Pinopsida > Pinales > Pinaceae > Pinus > Pinus albicaulis. The sequence goes on from CM076573.1 coordinate 952,136,447, forward strand.
TTATTAAACAAGAGAAAAATAAATTATAAATAAATATAAATTTATAAATAAATTTTTTTATTAACCAATATTATTAAATATACAAAAATAATCATGGTACCAAATGTAATGCTAGAAGCCATGAAAGATGAATTACAGTGTCATTAAAAAAAATTCCCTTTAATATCCTAACAAGCACAAAATTTACCTATTTTCAGCCCTAAATAAAACACTTCTTTATAAAACACATTTTCATAGCAAACTTTTATATGTATATGTATATATATATATATATATATAATAGACTTTATATAAAATATCAGAAAAATACATTCTTAAAGTTAATGATTAAATAATTTGTATAATCAATCAAATGACTCACCAAAAGTTATGAGCGGCTTTAATATATTAATATCATTATAAAATTAAAACTTTTATACCCCACATAAGAATTATCACTTTATAACTTTTATACCCCACATAAGAATTATCACTTTATAATAGACTATCTCTGAAATATCAGAAGAAAAGACATTCTTAAAGTTAATGATTAGATACTTTGTATACCGATCATAAGACTCCCAAAAGTTATGAGCGGCTTTAATATATTAGTATGATTATAAATTAAAAAAAAAAAAAAAAATTATAACGGTGGACTATTCACCACCCACCGCTGTGAACACGCAGAAGCCAGAGCTCTCGCTTACAACGACGGCAGAGCCCTTTAAACTGTAATCTGTCAACTAAGAGAGGAAGAACTCTCGCTCACACTTCCGGCAGAGAATGCGCAAACCTCATCGGTAAACATGCAAAGGTTAATTAGCAACCTCATATCTAATAGTGGGCAAGTCATTATGCCTATTTTTTAGGGTATTCATAGTATTCACTTGTGAGTTTTGAAATAACATCTCAATAAAACAACTACTTTGTAAATGTGAAAGACAATTTTAAAATTACAGTGATATTCAACAACTACTTTGTAAATGTGAACAACATTTTTTAAAATATAGTGAAATGTTTAAGAACTTAATGTGATCAAACATTCATCGTCTTAAAAATAGAATGAAAGTTTTAAAATAATATTTGATATGTTTTGTTTGATATAAAATTTAAATATTTAGTTTCTAATAAAGTGTGTATATATGGCTAAAATTAGTTTTTTTTTATAATATTTTTTTTGGGAAATTATATAAGAAATTTTAGAATCCACGCGTTTTGAATTACTAAATGTAGTTTATCATCAAATGTTTAATGGAAATGTGTATATATGGCTACATCAAAAAGTAGAAGTAGGTTTCTTTATTAAATGTTTAATGGAGAGATGATATGAGTGGATTAGAATATACAATGAAGGGAAAGATATCAAACTTCTTCATTCCACATTCACACTCACCAATCATATAATGTTATTTCATTATTAAGTACATATTAAAAAGATTATTCATTGTCTGTTTTTTCTGGTTTCCAATAGATATAAACAAACCTAATCATGAAGCTCAACATATCATTGTAATAATATAAATTTTATGCTCCAAAAAATGAGTACAATTGTGATCAATGTTTTAATAATTTATTTATTAATAAGAAAACATGAAAGTAGCATGTTGGTAGTTTATTTATTTATTTATTTTTGTGTATTTTAAAATATTTTGTATAATTGAATATAATATTATAATATTATTTTTGCATTTTAAATATTTTATATGTTTGTTTTGTCAATTTTTTTTAAATATTTTATAGGTTTGTTTTTCTCGTCTTTTTTTTAATATTTTATATGTTTTGAAGTACAATGTTATAAGTATTTCTAAAGTTGTTTTTGTTTTGTTTGAGATGGTTAATTTCTTTTTCTTATTTAATCATTTTCTTTGAATACAAATTGTGTTTATTATGTTATTTAATATTCATGTCATTTTCTAGTTGTATTGAGAGATGTTTTATAGTTCAATATGAGAAAAATATTGTAATTATTATACATAATTGTGAATATTTAAGTATAAAATTAAAAAAATAATAAAAATTAAGAAGTAATAAGACTAATAAATTGATCCAATTTATCATATTAGTGTTTTTTTTATTAATAAAAAATACACACGTTTTTTCAATAAAAAAATCATAATATGCATATAACATTGAAATAAATTTAAATAATAATAATTCATATTTTTAACATGATATTTGAAAACATGATCATATAAAAACTATTAAATTATATATATAATGGCTAATAATTCATATTTGTAATCATTATATTTCAAAGGCAGAGTATGTCTTCACCTCCCACCCTAACATTATGAAAGCTCACATATGTAGGTGCCATGACATCTAGGCTATCTAGTGCACTACTTGCTCATACGTTGCCTTAATAGTTCAAGTTGGATTCATGCCTAGATTAAATCATAAGTTAATGAAATGGGTTGGTATTATGCCACACAAACATATTTTATGGTAGAAGGTGGCAACTTTGCACACTCCCCCGGGCATGATTGAACATATGGGCTTTTGGGACACTCTTGATCAGTCCTTCTGGGAGATGGAAATTATGGGAATTACTCACCTCAAGTTTGATGGTACTTTGTGTCATTACCAATGCAGCTTGGGCAGTGCCCTCGTTTTCCACATAATTTATCCCCAAGTTCTTCTAATAGATTCCAATTTCGTTCAAGGACGTCGACTTCCCAATAGAGGTACCTGAAATTCCACCAAATGCTGGCATGGATCTTCTGCCTTCGTTTCGGGATAGATTCGATGAAGCTTTTTATTGGGTCGTGTGCCATTCCTTGATCAGAATTTGGAAGGGGGGCAAAAATTTGCCAAAAAATTGAAGTGCTCAAAATCACACCAAACCAAAACAATCGGATAAGGCTCATCTCCAGGAATCTGACGCACTTTGTTTCACTCAAAACAAACTCCGTATGTGAAATTTAGAGCCCGTTGTTCTTCGTGCCAAACAAGTGAATTTAAAAAAAAAGGTCAAATAGGGTCAAAGGTCAAAATTTTGGGTTTTCAAAGGCCAATGAGGTGTTGACACTTGTCTAATGGTGATTGGCCCAACTTTTGGGCACTTGTTAGTTTTTATTTGGTTTGTGGAGGACCAATAGGACGCTGACATGTGGCTAGCCTGAAGGTCTCCACGTGCCCCCCCCAAAGGCCGAAATATTTTTATTTGGGCGACATTTTTATAAGTCCAAAGTTTCTAAACCATATGAATTGGGTGGAAAAAATTTTGGGCGGAGGTCGGGCTCGAGCCCACGACCTCCCCCATACAACGCGCCCACATAACCACCATACCACAGCATAAATTAGCTCCTTCAAGCTTGTCTGGTTTGGAATACATATCTTCCCTTGAAATATCAAAATTTGTTTATCATTAATTCCATAATCTGATTTATTTTCTTGTTTTTCTACCTCTCTTACTTGCTTCCATAAAAATTGATACTCGGGGTCTCTCTTTGCTGCCTCCATGATTTGATCCTGGAACTTAAATTCTGCTTGATTAAAGTAAAGTTGTAGATGCAATGTAGTTTCCTACTTAAAGAATCAGCTACATAGTTCTCCTTACCTTTTACATGTTGAATGTCAAAATAAAATTCACTTAGGAACACATTCCATATTGCTTGGTGGGCACTCAAATCAAACTGTTTAAAGTAGCTAGTCAGGCTACTATGGTCAGTTCTTAGTGCAAAATTCCCCCCCAATAAGTAATGTCTCCAAATTCGAAGGGCATGTATTACCGCAGTAAACTCTAAATCATAGGCAGGGTATCGCTGCTCATGGTCCTTTAGCTTCCTGGATTCATACGTTATGACCTTGCCATCTTGTGTCAATACTGCTCCCACGCCTTCCTTACAAGCATAAGTGTAGACTTCAAATTCTCTATTTGGGTCTGCCACTTTCAATACAGGGGCAGTAGTTAATAGTTCTTTTAATCGTTCAAAACTTGCTTAACACTCATTAGTCCACTTAAAAACTCACCCCTTCCGCTGCATGGAAGTAATGGGAAAGGCTATCTTAGAGAAGCCTTCGATGGATCGCCGGTAGTAACCAGCTAATCCCATGAAAGAACGTATGTCTGCTACATTTCTAGGCACTCTCCATTCCATAATCATTTTTATCTTTTCGGGGTCTACCGAAATCCCTTCAGCAGATATTACAAGGCCCAAATATTGGATCTGTTCTTTGTAAAAGTCACATTTGCTAAATTTGTCATAGAGCTAATGTCCCACAACATTTTCAACACCAAACGTAAATGTTCTTTGTGTTCTTAAATATTTTAGAATAGATCAGTATATCATCTATGAATATTAAAAAAAAAATATCCAAAAATGGGTGAATGATACCATGCATTAGACTCATGAAAGTTGTTGGTGCATTGGTTAATCCGAATGGTAACACCACAAATTCATAATTTATGTAGCTGGTACAAAAAGTTGTTTTGGATATGTCCTCATCCTTAATCTGTATCTGGTGATAACCAGATCTTAGGTCAATATTTGAAAATATCGTTGCTCCTTTTACCTAATAAAAAATATCGTCTATACGTGGCAGTGGGTATTTTTTTTTTACAGTCAACTTATTAAGCTGTCGATAATCCATGCACATCTGCATCGTACCGTCTTTTTTTTTAACAAACAGCATCGGTGCTCCCCAAGGGGACACACTTGGTCGAATATACCCTTTGTCCAATAGTTATTGAAGCTGCATTTTTAATTCTGTCGAATCAGGCACACTCATTCGGTATGGTGCTCGCGACACAAGCACTGCTTTGGGTAGTAATTCTATAGTAAAGTCAATATCTCGTTTTGGGAGTAATCTTGGAATATTTTCAAAAAACAAGTCCATAAATTCTTGAACAACTGGAATATTTTCCAACATAAGGGTCTTGTCTTTGGAGTTAGTAAACCCCATCTGAATAGGATAAAGTTGACACCCTTTTCTAATGAATTTACCCATTTGGGATGCAGTAATGGGGTGCAATTGAAGTGGTTTCTTAATTCTTTGTAATTCTTGGTGAGTACCATCTCCTTCCTTAAAATGGATGATTTTCTCCTTGTAATATACTAGTGACCAATGTCTTTCTAACTAGTCCATTCCCAACAAAATATCGTAGGACTCCAAAGGTAGAATATTCAATTCTACAATTATATGATGTCTGCCTATTTCTAGGATACAATTTGAGATTTTAGCATTAACTCTCCTCTTTGCTCCAGTAGCCAATCGTACCAACCAGGCGTTGGGTGTGGAGCCCAATTATCTTTTTTATATATATGTATCACAGCGTTGGACCCCTGTTCTTAATGAGGCAGCAATGTTGCCCATCGTTTAAACGTTGCCTGGGGGGTCCAGGGGGGCGACGCCCCCAAAGCTAAAGACAAATGTAAAATTTCCTTGTAAAAGTATTGTAATTTCTAGTCAATTTTGACTGTTCATTAGGCTGATGATCTGATGGTATAAGTTATGTTTAATTTAAGGTTTTTTTCCCCCTATAAGGAACCCCTTTGTTTTGTATGAGGGTATTTTATTGCAGCTATGTATTGTATGTGTATTCTCAGAGCGAAAAACATAAAGAGAGACTGTGATAGAGAACATAGGATATTACAATGGATCTATTATAGGTTGTGTCTCTTAATTTTGCTGGGTAATAGAAAGGAAGGATTGGCTGTTCAGGGTGGATGTAGCCCAAATTAGGTGAACCACGTATATCTGTGTCTCTCTGGTTTTATATGTTTTCGGTGTTTGTGTTTTTGCATATTTTATGTGTTTCATTGCTCTGTAATATATAATTTTCTAACACCAGGGGATTTTAAATCTCTCGCTTTGCAGTTTACAGTTTTCAACTACTCGGGGATTTATATAACTTAAACTAAAATGAGGATCAACCAAAATAGAAAAAGTTTGGGAATATAACTTACCTTCCAGTTCTATCATAGTTGGCTGGAAATTTGCTTGCCGATATTTTAGTGCAGCATTTATCCTTGGTATATTTCGTGCAATATCCCTACTATATATGTGTCTTGCATATTGGTTGTAACTTAATTTATTCCATGATGAGGGAAATTCTTAAAGTAATATGCCTCACCGCATCCCAACATTGTAGCGGTGGTTTCTCGATCTATCCATGATCTAGCCTGCTGGATGGTAGGCCTTTCATCAACTGACCATTTGGCATTTTGCTGATTTTTCCCAATTTGTCTATTTGTTAGGTTCCTTGCAGCATTTTTATAATTTCCTGGTCTACTACTTTTAAAATTTGAGGTACCCTTCTGCCCTTTCTTTGGTGGCCAACTTCTGCCAACTTAACCTTTCACCTTGGACTGCTGATAGCACATTCGTTCTTTTCAAATCACCTCATCCATAGTCTTTGGGTTCACAAATTTGATCCTCTCCTTCATGTGAGTAGGCAGGCTACTCAAGAAATGATGTACCTTTTCTTTTTCATCTCTCAAATACGGTATGTACCTTAACAAAGAGGTAAATTTAGTGATGAACTCATCCATAGACAATTGACCCAACCTTAAGTCATGAAATTCTCGAGATTTTTCTTCATAAGATCGCTCTGCTAGGTACTTATCCTTAAAATACTTCTGGAACTCATCCCACATCACATTCTACTCTTCAATTCCCCGCACATTTTTCACCTCCTCCCACCATAACGCTGTTTTTTACCCGCAATTGATAAATACCTAAGCGAGATTTGAGCTTGCTGTTATATTCATAGACTTGAAAATATTTGTCCATATTAATTATTCATGCTTCTGCTACTTCCTCAGCCTCTCCATAGAAAGTAGGAGGTTTAATTTTCTGAAATTCACCTTGTAACTCCACTTTATGTTTCTTCATCTCCTGTTTTTCTGAAGCATTTCCAGACTCTCCTTCATTGTAAGTTCGATTTTTGTTACTTCGTTGAGTACAACTCCCTTCCAGATTGTCATTAACTTGCTACTGTTGCTTTCCTTCTTCGTGGGTGTCCCTTTCTGGATGGGGTTGTGCTATTGGATGATTATGTTTATCCTAGAGACTCTTGAATATCCTCTCTTGTTCCCTCATCAAAATTTCATTGTCACTTCGTACTCGAATCATTTTTGTCTGGAGCTGTTGCATTGTATATTACAATCGGGTTGTTTGAAACCACTGTTCCTCCAGTAACCTACTAGTTTGCTGGTGCCGATCCACGCTCAATTGTACCCACATATCTGGGTTAATTTATGGATTAAGCTAGGAATGGGTTTCCCCTGCATATTTCGGTGTCTGATGACTAGATCCTCTCCTCATTGGAACTTATCAATAATTCTTCTCACCGTCCACGTAATTAAAAAAAATTAAAAACACCCAAAGTTATTTAGTTGGCCCAATCTGGCTCAGCGTGCAAACCACGCTTTGATACCACTAGTCACCACTATCAAAAACTTAACAAATCATTTACTTACCATGCATGCATGCATAAATAAATAAATAATTATTACTACTCCTACGAACATTAGCACATTTAATATCTATATTTTTCAATGATAACATAATGAAATTACATATTATACTTATCATCATGACTCCCTTAAAAGAGCACTACTTTGGAATTCAAATGGTGACTATACTTACCTTAACATCACAAAAATTCACATTATAGTATTGTTGGTGTATTTAAACTTTATAATACTATGGTTACAGTGGATAATCCATGAGTATACATATCATGTGGGATTTGAATTCTATGATTATTGCAATATTTACAAAATCTATTCATAACAATGGTCCAGCCTGCCGAAGTGCTTGGAAGTTGTCATCCACCGAGACTTACTGATAAGTGTGTTGACCTTCAATCTGGTGATACCTAGATCTGAAGGTGGAGGTTGATGCAGATGGGATTATGGTAACTACGCATCCCAAGTGCCACGCATAGAGCTCATTTGATTGTGGTTCCTTCATGGCTTTGCTCTGCAAGCTACCTCAAACCCACAACTTCCTTCCTCTGGCAGCTATGGTGCTCAACCTTTATCCATGAATGAAAAATCATTTGTGGTCCTTTTCAGAGTTAGTAATGGTTTTTGCTCCAGAATTATGGTTGTATTTGCGTTTCTGTCATGTAAAATTTTCGCAGTAAAGTGTTAGTTCAGTTCTGCATGATGTCTGTTTCCATTGCTCCTGAAATACACAACTTGAACATGCAAGTAATGCCCCCCCATAATATTTGTTGTTCGTTCTTTTCTCTTTGCATAGGTTATAAAGATTGTTCAGATAAGTGTATATACAAGGTCTTTAAATCCTTTGCGCTCTTGTCCAAATTTGTTCAGGAAGATAACACTGTTATGGTTGAGGGTTTTTGGCTCTGCCAACATTTTGTTTTCTCCTTCCTCGACAAGTGAAGGGTTAAACCCTCCCAGTATACCAAGAGCGACGGGTTTAGGTAAAGGTTTGTTTTTCTTATTTAAACCCCTATTATTGCAGTAAATCTTTAAGAATTTCTCTCATTCTTAAAAATTTACTCACAATATTTGTTTTCTTTGATTTATTTACAAGATGTTGTTGGGTACTGGGGTCTTGGTGGAATGGGGCGTCCTCCATAGCTCTGAAGCGTGTCCTTGGATGACCAGGTAAGTTGAAATCCCATCTTCTGCATTCATTTTTAAGTCTATGTGAACTTCTTGCAGGGTTATTGAGGGTAACACGCTCTATATGCACAGGAATTCAGATTCCAACCTTGAAATTCCCTTGCATGACTGACCTTCATGCATTCCTCCTTGTGAAGGGTGTAGACTAAACTTCTAGAGTTTTTAATTGTTAAATGTTAGTTACTTGTTACAACCGTTTAATTTGGTTTATGGGATGACTGTGTAACTCTTACTGTTCGGCTCTATATAAAGTTTCTTTAATTCTATTCGCGTACCTAAATATTATTTTGATTGATTGTTCACATGTATCTCAGTGTTGGTACTATTTATTGTAATTTATTTAGCTAGCCACGTGCTCGGTTCTGACATTATGGAGAAAGTCTGCCTTCTGTTATATTTTCTGCATTTTCTATAATGTTTTAATCTTGTGATAATTTCTGAGTTTATCAGTTAACATTCGAGCCTCTAGGTATTTTTATTTTTTCTGAAATGGATAATTGTTTTTTAGTTCATAGTTTATACCCTTCTTGGTGTAATAAGGTTCCCTAAATACTTATGGATTCAGTGGCCAAAGGACCCTAATCCTTGCTCTGTTTACCTCAGAGCTCGACTTCTAATTCTCTGAGCCTTATTGAGTCTTTTCACTGAATCATGAGAATGAAAAAGTGTTTATGCATGCTACAACTTGAACAAAATTATTTTCTCTTGTTTGGTTCTTGATACCCCACCTATGTATTTTACTGTATTCATTTATTCAATGTATTTTTCAGTAAAATGTGGAAAGAAACTCGATAGTGTATGAATGATTGAATCTGTTAGAAGAAGCAAGGCTTATTTGTTGATATTTTCCCATTGTTGTTACCTTATATTCTTTTTATATTTGCATAGTTTTAGAGTTGCGCCATTTTACAGTACTTAGACAACAATAATAACTATAATGTATCGTCTGTATAGCCTTGTCTCAATAATTTCTTTGCTACTGTTTTTATTTCTAGTTTTACGTCATTTTTCATAAATAAATAGTTGACTGTATATTTTCTAGTTAATATAATTAATATACAATTCCAATATACTTAATTTAAATGACATTTTATGATCATCTCCTATAAATTAAAAAGTAAACTTATATACTTATCTTGGTATTTGTGCGGTGCCCATAGGTCGTAGAAACACGTCGGGTAAGCAACAAGAAATATACAAATGCACCAATGTACAAAGAATCATACACTGTTCATTTTGTATTTTAGAAACACTAATTCGTGATGCTACACATCTTATAACAATATTCATATTAATTAAATTTTATTAATGCATTTGAATGTGATGTTTGGATTAATTTGTTATATCATATCATAATTATTGTGATTTTTTATAATTCATTATTCATCAAAAGTCTACACATATATACCTTATAACAGTATTCATATGAATTAAATTTTTATTAGTGCATTAGAATGTGATGTTTGGATTAATTTGTTATATCATATCATCAAATTCCACATCTCTTCATTATAATATTTAATCATCCATAAATTTAATCAATGGTGTTACATTTCATAGCGACAATGGAGACCACAATAGAATAAATTAAAACATATTTTATTTTATATATATATATATATATATATGAATAAGATAGATTTTTTCATACAAAAGGGGATGGTTATTGGTATCACTTCGTCTTTCAATTGGGACACTATATCCATTACATTAAACAAAATGTCTGATTTCATAGACAAATATTTCAAAAAATACAATGCCTTTCTTTGATATACAAACATAGTGATTATCATTCTTCGCTTGAATTTGTGTTATTGCTAGAGTTACTTCCATGACTTGGGTTATTTTTAGGAATGTTTTGTTCACGATGTTGATTGTTTTCTTCTTCTTCACCTTCCATCTAAAAACATAAAAATAAACTGTAATAAGTGTATATACATTGGTGAGAATAATGAAAATTACAATATTAAATAATATACATCAATGTAAATTGAAAAGAAATGACGTACCATAGCAACAATTGACTCATAAACTATACACATTCTTTCAAAACCATGTACCATGCCATATTTCAAGATTTCATCTCATAAGGAAATTTCTCCATACTTTGTTTCCGGTAAGTTTTATACCCTATAACAAATCATATATTTAATATAAAAAGATTTTTTTGTTCTATTAATTATAGACAGCTAATTAAAACAAGATCGATATATGCTTACAAATTCCACAATTAATTTCTGATATGCCAACATATACTCACAACCCATATTTAACCCAATTTCAATCAATTTGTATAATGGTTCTTTCTTCTTTGTATGTTAGCACCTGTTTGAATACATTCAATGATGATTTTGTAAAACAACTTAAAAAATACAAAAATGAAATCTAGTTAAGTTTTAATAAGGAAGTAACAATTACTCACAAACTTAGATATCAACCCATTTCTTCCTTGTTGTCATGTTTTATATGCTGAATGGGTTCCATTTTATTTTCTTTTTTGCAAGAAATTTCTTGAAAATTAATATTTAATGATAAATTGTTTATTTATTGTACGTAATGATCGAAAAATTCAATTATTACATATTACATTTGAAGCACGTTGTTGTTGATATGGCTCCTCCTACGGTGCAATTTTGTCCATTCCTTTGACCATTTCCCTGTACACCTTTTTGGACATTCCTACTAGCATATTTCTGATATCAACTCGTTCATCTTTTGAGATTTTCATAATCTTCCTGAAAATGTAACATGACAATAAAATATTTATTTATTTATTGATATATGAAAAGTAAATATAACAAAAGTGATATTTATAAATAATTCTAGACAAACATTTAAAAGAATATTACTTTTTCATTCCCTCTTTTTTGTTGTTGTACGTTTTTGCTATTAAAAGTCTGACATGTCTCATTAACCAATTCTATAGAAACTCTTCCTGTAGTTTAGATAAAATTTAGTTCTTGGAATCATTGGATTGATTTTTGTATTATAAGTGGAAAGAACATCTATACATTCGTTCCACTAGATACCCCAAACTTTTGTAAAAGTTTTTCCCCCTTTTGTTAACCTCCAACACCACTCCAGATGAGCTAAGGAGCAATTCATTTTAATTTGTATGTTCTATTTTTTTTCTTTTCTTAGAACAACATTCCTTTTCTGAGTTGTTGGTCCATGTAAAACATTAAACATATGTGAATTAATAGATTGTTTGACACATGTTATCTAATAATTTTAAGCAAATTATTAATGAAAATTAAAAAAAGAAACTCCTATTGGATCGATAGTATTTTTTCATTCACCCGATTCATCCTTTTACAAATTTTCCATCAAGCTTTTACGCTTTTCTGGTCCTAGATCATAAATAATCTTATCGTGCTTTGCCATTTTATAGCTCTGCATGATACACAGTAAACAATACATATTAGTTAAACTTACATCTAGTTCAAAAATAATATTTTTTGTTAAGAATTTACAAAGAACTTGCCTTTTTTTCTTTTTCTTTTCTTGATGTGTTATCAGTATTTTTGTTACTTGATCTTTTGTTAGTCATTTCTTTATCAATATGAAACTTGTACTATATCATTCATTAATATATTTATAAATAAATTGTCAACTTTTCAGGTAAAAAAAGAAATCTCAAGAAACCTGTGCGCCCTTTATGGTGTACACACCGACGTCGGTGCATTGGGGTCTTATAAATGTACCACACAAAAAATATAATAGAACGTGCGGTGCTCTATGTTAACAAGGAGCACCAATGCCTTACATGTTAACCACCACACCGATTAACACAGAGAAAATAATAAGAATCGTCTAGTGTTAGTTTTTATAGCATAAACACCGCACGCAAACAAGAGACCACCATATGGTGCTCTCTGCCAACTAGGAGACTCGGTGCGGTGCGTTATATGTTACATGGTGCACTGATTAACACACTAATTATTTTTTTTTGGAAACAACAATTCACGGTGCGCCATAATGAAATAGCACACCAGTGCCCTATTTTACATATGGCGCATTGATTTTTAAAAAAATTGTTTTTTTATTTTTTATCACATGGTAATTTCAATGGTATACTGGGATCCAACATTGCACTTTCAAAGGCTCTAGGCTACGTCACACCGATGAAAAAAAATCTATTTTTTTTAAATTCACGCAAGGGCCGACATGGATTGAAATCCGACTATGCAAGTCGTTCCGTGGGTTGGATGTATTAGGCCTATATTTAGCAATACAAACCCTATAAATATAAATTGAAAAGCCCTAATTCTGAAATCACAGAAAGAGGGAGAAGAAAGGGCAAAAAACAAAAATAATGTAGGTTTTAGGTTAAAAATGCATTTTTTATTTTTCTTCTGAAAATGAAAAATATATTGAATTTTTTTCTTACTGCATAAAAAAACTGCAAAAAAAGTAAAAAAACAATAAACATTGAATTTTTTTCTTACTGTGTAACAAAAACTGCAGAAAAAGTAAAAATAACAATAAAATTTAATCACGAGATCATTTGAAATTCTATGCTACAGGGTTTGAATCACCAGAGGTTTGGAATTATGATTGTCTGAATAGTTTTGTTCGAAAGTATTTCGTTGCTCCATAGTGCTCTCGTGCTCTCTTGCTCTAGGTATGTCTCGTGCAAATCTCTGGTTGAAAATTTTTGCAAAATAGTGAAATAATGAAATACATATTTAAAGAATTGTTTTATGAAATTAGATTTTTGAAAATATTTTTCTGCCCAGTTTTCAATTTACCGCTTTTTTTTCACTTAAAGAAAATAGAGTTGCGCTTTTTTTATTTGTGGTTATTCATCACGAGTGTGTCACTTAATAGCACCGCACTGGTGCGTTCATTTATAAAACAATGCTGGTGCACAGTAACGAAAACACACTGATGTGGTGATCTGTACATTAGCACCGATAACAAGAAGTCTGATTTTAAGGCACCAAAATTACTTTTAGGTGTGTGCACCAAAATTTATTGTTGGTTTTGCTCAAATGTAGGGAGAAAATATCATAATTATATCGAATCGACAATTCTTCAAAATCCAGCTCATTCCATAATATTTCTCAAAGTCCATCGCGGAGTTCTCCCTATCCATCTTGAGACGTAATATTTACTTCAGATTTTATTTATATTTTCATTATCTAATTGAATTTATGTTTTTTATCCATGTCAATCATGCACAAATTAATTAAATTTATAATGTATACAAATTTGCAGGTTCATGTAGATTCAAAATCAAGTTCAGATGCACAAAATATTCAAACAGCTCCAAAACGTCGGAAGCTCTTATCAGGAGCAGCATACCGCAAGGCGCATTTGGTAGATGAAAATGGACAGCTGCTTCACCCTGCCAATTGTAACAATATTGCATCTTCTAGCCACAATCCTGAGACAATGATGGTAATAATTATAATTGTTTGGTATATTTATTAATGTAATTATTTCAACGTCAAACCAATTAATCATGAAATATTGTCAACGTGGTTACTAATTGATATCATATATTTTGTACTAATCATGTTCCAATTTTTTTTTTTAATTATTAGGATTCTAATGATGATGAGCGACCTACCTACCATCTTCCGTTGCACCCCACAACAATGTCAAATCGAGAGAATACCGAATTAAGAGAAAAAATTGGAGAGGAACGATACCAAGAATGGTTGAATCAACCACCGATTCAATTCTTGCTACTTTCAGATTCACCAATTAGGAATGACTAAAACAATATTAGTTCTTCACAAGATGGCAATGGAGGAAATCAAATAAAGGTTGGTATGTATGATTACTTAAGGTATACGACTGCCATGGAGTCAATGTTGTTAGATGCATTCCAAAACGATGATCATCTAGGGGATGATGCTCATATCGCTGACACCTTTTTCGAAAGCCTTAAATTTTCTTCCACAACCCCTCTCTTTGGACTTGGAGGTCAATCAAAGTCTAGCTAGTTGGGGACAACGATGTTACTATACAACTTGAAAGAAAATTTTGGCTTGTCGAATGCATGTTTCTCGGAAATTGTGAGGTAAGTTACCATAAAGTCCTCCCTTATATAAATTTGAGAAATATAATCAGTACAAAAGGAACATTACAAATGGTAAATTTTATGAACGTTAATAATTATATCGACATCAATGTACATTTATTAATGTATTTTTCCATGATCACCAACTACAAGTGTTCAAAGATAAGGTTCTTTCGAGTGATAATGTCTTGCTCGGTAGCTGCGAAGATGCAAAGAAATTGTTGAAAATGTTGGGTGTTGAGTACGTATTATATCATGCATGTCCAAATGATTGTATTGTATATAGAGGAGAATATGCAGATAAAGAGATGTGTTCGAAATGTGGGCATGAATATTATGATAAATCAAATAGAAGGGTAAATCATGTACTGGTCTTCCTTTTAAGATATTGAGGCACATGCCTATAATCCCAAGGATTCAAAGGCTCTTTCGTTGCAAAGAATTAGCTATGTTGCAAAGATGGCATGCTTAACACAAAATTGCGTTGGAAGTTATGTGAATCCCAACTGATTCAATAGCCATGAAGTATAGAGAGAATACATGGCCCAAAAAATTCAAGGATGAAGTACGAATTCTACGACTTAGCATAGCCATGGATGGTGTCAACCCATATTCCCTCCAGAACACGAACTATTCTGTTTGGCCTGTAGTAGTGATCAATAACAATATCCCCCCATGATTTTCCGTGAAGAATGAACATCTTATGTTGGCTCTCATAGTCCCTGGTAAAAGACAAGTGAAGAATATGGATGTCTACTTACAACCACTGGTAGATGAATTGAAGGAATTATGGGATGGGATAAATGCATACGATATATCAAGACTCATCGCAACAGAGAGGAGTTTTACGTTGTATGGCATATGTGCTTACATGACACATGCTTATCCAGGCTTAGGAGTTTGCTCTGGTAAAGTGAAAATGTGAAGTTGGGTTACACTTTTTGCCTTTTTTTGAGAGAAAAATTTCATTTTTTTCTGTTTTTCAACGTTCTGCAAACCAAAACAATTTTTCTGTTTAGAATTTCATTTTGCGATAAAAATAAAAGTTGTCAGAAATTTTATTAGCTTTCTATTACATATTTTTTGGAATTTTTTTTATACACTTTTGATATGTCAACTTAGTGTTTCTTTCAGTGTGTGTTTTTTAACAATCAAAGGATTCATAAGAAGTCATGTTAATATGCACTGTTGTATTCTTTGAAACTTTGTGTTTTTTAGAAACAAAATGTGTTACAACAATCTAGACAGAGTCTACTTAGGTTTCGTCATATTTACAAAGCCAATGGATGCATATCATAATTATTAGAATTTTTTGAACTGGTCCAATATGAAAAAACTGCATATTTTGAATATGTTTCGCAACGCAAAATTTTTTTTAACATATAAGTTATAAATTAAAAATCTAAAAACTACCCATTACACACGACAGACCAATGTAATGCACCATAATTTTTTCAATTTTTTTACAGCGTGTTTTGGAAGATACAGAATTATGATTTCACTGAATCATAATGACCTTCAGAAATTGTTTGCACCCGTTTTATTACAAAATTAATTAAAATTAGTAAATATTTATGAAATTCCATAAAAGTTATATTTCTTGAAAGTAGCTTGAATTCTGAAAAATGCTTGTCTTAGTTTCGACAGTTAATTCAAAATGTTTCCTGGAGTTTAATCAGTCCAAAGTTGAAGATATGTATTCAGAGCTTGGATCTGCGTAATTATTGCGTGTTAGTTCGGCTAAACTCTTAAAAAAAGATCGGTTGAATTGTTTTTGTGCGGACGGCCCGTCAAGTCTAACGACATAAAAGTTCGGCCGGATTTTTTATAAAAGTTCGGCCGAATTTTTTATAAAATTTTGGCCGAACTTTTACCTGACTTTCCGTCGGCTGGAAAATGCCACAAAGCCCCTCCAAAAAAATTTTTGCGGCAATATAAATTGCCGCGAAAGCATTCATTATTTTTGCATATTTTTGCACATTTGGTCTAATTTTACAAAAGACTTGGTCTGATTTTGCAAATAATTGTTTTGGGCTTAAAGACTTTTCTTGGAGGTACATTCAAAGAACATTTTTGCAAAGGATTGTTTTGGGTTTAAGGACTTTTATTGGAGGTACAAATAAAGGACATTACATTCAAAGGACATTTCTTGGAGGTATCTGATACATTTTTTGGATGTTTTTTGGGCTTCATTTTTTTTGAAGGTATGGATTTGGACTTAATTTTCATTGTTTTTGAAGGTATGGATTTGGACTTAAGTTTTAAAAGACTCTTTTTAGGCTTAATTTCAAAAGGACTCTTTTTAGGCTTAATATTCAAAGGACATTTTTGGACATTTTTTGGAAGTATTTTTTAAAGTGATGTTTTTTTAGAGGCTTTTTTGAAGTAATTTTTGCAAAATTTTTAAAATGAGTTTTTTTTTAAATTAAATATTTTGTGATGTTTTTTTAAATTGAGTTTTTGTCTAAATTTTGAAGGAAACTTTTTGAACTTCATACTCTATTATCATGGGAAATCGAAGGAATTGTGCGATAAAATATGATCGAAAAAGAGACCCTAAGGAATGTAGAGAACAGACGAGACAATCTCGCAAAAGAAATATAGAAGAACTCTCAAATATTGAAGGGGAAAATCAACCTCAACTAGAAGTTGAAGCAGGTATGTAAATGTAAATATTATGAATTTGATATATTTAAAATTTTCCTAGTGTAAAATGTGAAGCTTAATTTTTATTTTATGAACTAATTTGAAAAATATTTTGCAATGTAAACAGAGAGATATTCCTCAAAACATTGATGATGATATACAAAATTTTGAAAGAGAGAGTGAAAGAGATATTGAACCAATGATTGAAGATGGTGAAAATTTTGAAAGAAATTGAAGTGAAAAAATTAAATCACAAGATATATATATATATATATATATATATATATATATATATATATATATATATATTTTGAACACATGCACGTATTATTGAAATTATACATATTTATTAATTTATTTATTTATTGAATATGTAAACTTATTATGTATTATTCATTCGAATATGTACAAATGAAATCAATGTCGATGATGAGATATTAGAAAATGTTGATACTCACACATATGGAGATACAAGAGCTGACCATACTATAGGATATCATGTTAATCGCATTTTTAATATGTACTTCATAACGGAAAATGTGACAGTTCAAGCCCAAATGTTGAAAGGTCTCCTATCATTAAGGAAATTAAAAGAAGCTACGACTTTATTGGGTATTCGAAAATCAACCAAAGATTAAAAAAAATGAAGGAAAATGTGATACAAAATATAAATAGTGCTATAAATTCAATTAGAAGATCTAGACAGAAAAATGTTTCAGTTGTACGTAGAGCAATACATATGGCAGTGATTTCATCAAGTACTAAAGAGAATCTCTTGGTAAAATCTATGGCACGAGCATTAGGAACCTCATGAAAAACTTTGCACAAACATCAGAAATTTCGGTTGCAAATACATGTAAATGATGAACTCGCTTGTTGGAGAACTATTTGTAGGCAACCATACAAAGATAGACTTGGAGAAAATGTTAAAAAAATAATATATGAATATTGGAAGAACAATTCGCGTGTTTCACCAACTGCAAGGCATGTTATGCGAAGAAGAATAACATGAAATCAGTACGAAGAACATGAAAAACATTTCTTGGAAACCACTCAGACATAGTTGTTCAACAAGTTCAAAGAAGAGAATCGTGAAATTCATGTTTCAATCAGTGCTTTTGTTCAACAAAAACCATGGTATATAAAACCTATCACCGTACGCGACACTTGTTGTTGTCGTTATCATGTGGAATTTGAGTTATATTATGACACATTCCTTGATTTTGGTAGAACATTTTGGAAGGATTCACCTCCTCCTTCCACTATCCGTGATTTCATATCTCAAATTCTGTGTGAAAGACAAAGCAATGAAATATTTTACGAAATGAAATGTGTTGGTGGTAAAAAATGCGATGTTTGTGGAAATTATGGAAAATGCGATGCGATGGCAAAACTTGCAAAGTTTCAATCCATGAGCTATCCTACGAAGCATGGGGAACCTGTACACAATGCACGTACAAACATTAAAATTTGATGTTTTAAAATTGAGTGAGAATATATAGAACTTCATGTAAAAAAAAAAATATAAAAAAAAAATCATGCAATACCTCATGAGGTTCCCTCTCCATTTGTTGCTCGTCATCTACAACTTCCCCCATGGGAGCATCTCCAATAGTAAACCGTACAATATACATATACAATTATATATATATATATATATATATATATATATATATATCTTATAAAAAATTTCAAATGAAAATGCATATATATAAACTTATTTTAAATAATATTAAAAAAAATAGACAACTTGTTCAAATGGTTGAAATGGTGTGGATGTTCCTATCTCCATCGCTAGAGTTCGTGGAGAAAATAAATCCTCTATAGAAACCTAAAATTAAAAAATTTAATTTAAGTATAAAATAACTCAAGGTCAAGATCTCAATTTATAATAAAACTTTTAAACTTCAATTTATAAATGATAAATTAAAAACATATATATTTAAGTAAAAATTTTAATACTTCTGCAGGTGGATTTGGCACATCTCCTAAGAGAGGTTCCAAAAGAAAATCTCCAAAAACCTAAAATTCAAAAAATTTAAAATAACTCAAGATATAGATATATCTCATTTTTTAATGGAACTTTTTAAGGTGGAACATACAACTTAAAAACATAAATTTTAAAATGAAAAATTGTCCATACTTGTTTTGAATCTGTCACATCTCCTAAGTAAGTAGAAGGTACATCTCCCAAGGAAGAAGAAGGTACCACCATCCCAAAAACATCAGATGGAATCGGAATATGTTAAAAAAATTTATTATATATACATGAAAATATACAGGTGTGCACAATTATTTATTTTAAAAATATCAAATTTAAAAAACACTAACATTTGCCAATATATCTTGATGGTGAGACCCATTTTGATTGTTTGAACCAAAGGCTCCGAACGTGATATTAAAATTTTCGTCATTCATCAAGCATGCAACTAGAATGGTGTTAACATATAATGATACATTTTTGTTAGATTAATGTATACAAATAAATGTATGTATATATGTATTTAATACAAATTTTATGTATGTGTTAAAATAATTGAACCCTAACCATTAAAACATACCATTCCATGCCCTCTTCCTCATGGAAAATTAGGTCATGCCAACCATTGCGACAATTCTTTGCATATGTTTTGAGATCTTCAACAATAATGTTGTCAATCTCTTCATCTGTATAATACACAAAATTGGCGTGTGCATTCTCACATGCCCTTTGTCGATTAAGAAAAACATCGACTCCACTCAATCCACTGTGAACGTTGTCGATGATGGCATCCATTGCTTCTCGACTAAATTGAGAAGCGGCTTCCATCTCTGACCGCAAAATTTTGACACGAACATGTTGATTAACAAATCGTGGCTCAGGACGAGGACCTTTCACACAATCGACCTTTCCCAGGACCAAAAAATTCAGAGGGAATGTCATTGTAATTGGGTTTCATTTGCAAAAATAATTCTGCATCAAATCATTTTTCAAAATAAAGAGGAACCTCGTTGTTCCATGGGAGTCTTCCATAAGCCGCAAGGTGTCTATCATACAAATAGTGAGCTATATTAGGGTGCTTGAAATATTGCACCTTCAACATCTTTCTTTTCGACCCTTCTTTGAAATTAATCATAGACTTTGTCATTGTTGTTGTAACTCTTTCTTTAACAACCTGCCATTTATCGGGACTCATCACTGTTTCCTTTCTTTTTCTCATGACATTCACAAAAGTATCCATGGTTGGCCCAAGCTTTTGGTACACATATACTAGTTGGCCTAAAGACTGTGTAACTATTTCCAAGCTTTGTCGACTCTCAGCAGGTATAGTCAAAGACACAAGATCTCTCTGCAATTTTGCATGAAGAAGTTGACACATTTCTAAGGTGCATTGCTACATGTTTCTTTCCCACGGTATATCGAAAATGTCAGTTGGATAAGTTGTGGTGGGTAGACAATCTTCTTCTTGAATGAAGCGTTCTACCTTACGTATTTTTTAACCAACATTTGAAGCATTTTCAGCCTCTACATCAATATATAAAATTTTGTATATTAGAAAAAACACATGTAAACAAATTTGTACAAATTAAATGAAAAAAATATTCAAATTGATGGCACCCTCGATGTGATTGGCTAGCATCTTTCCCACCTTGAAACTGTTGAGAACCAAAACAACCCTACTGAGAACCAACACCACCATCCATTGATTGGCCTCCGAGGGAATAAATATCATCACCTTCATGCAACCTGCTAGCACTTATTGATGGCCCTCTAAGGGGATTTGAACCACCACCAACCTCTCAAGACGAGAGAGAAGCTTCATAAACAAATACGAATTTATAATCAATTGAAAAATACATTCATACATATAAATACACGTACATATTCATTAATTAAATTGTGTGAACCATACCACAAATGGGTGAACCATGGGCATGTTCCATTGATGCAGTAGAGACCCTTCTCCTCTTAGCTCCTAAAAAATAAAAAATGGAAATTATTAACAACTAATTTAACTCACAAAGTTGATAAAAAATCAATTCCATATGTACACACATGTATGTATATGTATGGATATTTAACATTATATTTAAATACCATGAACATACCTCGATCCTTGATCCCCCTCTCTCATAGAGATATGGGATTGTGTTGATATTCGTCGTTCATCCTCCATGATATATATATCTACGATGAACATTTAAAATTATTTTTTTAAATGACTCATTTAAAATAAATTTAAAATAAATTTAAGAAAATTAATGTAATTTAGTGTACACAAATTATGTAAAACACAACTTTCAAAGCACTAATTGAACATGTGTGAAACTCAATTTAAGCAAAAAAAAATTACAAAAATTTTAAGTTCACCAAATTGTGCTTTACATGGTGGGAGCACACTTGGTATAAAATTGAAAAAAAAACATTGTCATTAAAAAAGAAGTGAAACTCCATTTAAACAAAAATTTGTTGAAGTCCATACAATTTAATTTTATAAAAATGTGAAGTTCATCACTTGTTGCAAATGTGAAGTTAACCAAGTTGTGCTTTACATGGTGTGGTGGGAGCACACTTGGTATATAATTGAAAAAAGCATATGGTCATTAAAAAAGACACATTTATAAATACAAAACACACACATATCCAAGATATGTTACAATGTCCATCAATAAATTTTGAAGGAGTGCGTCTCAACACTAATTCATCTTTGAGAGATGAATCTTAAATTATTGAAGAAGAGCGTCTCAAAACTAATTCATCTTTGAGAGATGAATCTTGAATTTTTGAAGAAGAGTGTCTCAAAACTAATTCATCTTTGAGAGATGAATCTTGCATTGGCATTTCCCCATATAATTCTAATTTATCTATTAGTTCATCTTTGATAAATGAATCCTGAATTGGCATTGCCCCACTCAATAGATCAACAGACATTTTATTCACATTTGTACAATGTCTTATACTAAAAAATTGAAATTGGCTAATAATATTGTTTGTTATTCCATGCAGTTCTTTTAGCCTCTCCTTCTTAACTTGGTACACGCCATTCATCTGGTTTTACACAAGTTCATAATTGGTGAAAACTAAAATTCCATTTGATCCATACTCCACAGCGGTTCCAAAGCTTATATCAGTCCAATATAATATGCCTCGTTGTTTGTTGTTCTTCTTAATATATTCATTTTCCTTTGGATGACTTTGCTAGTCGCAATATTGTAAAGCACATATGTAATCACTGCTTTCCCTAGATTGGGATAGCAAGAAACATCTATGTATAATTTCCATTTTTCAACCATACTTAATGGTTTTTTTTATCCCTGAAAAAAAAAAAGTAAATTCAATAAAAATATATATTAAATTGACATTTGTTACAAATGCATGGGAGAAATGACACATGATCATGAGATAAATGACATGTGCATGTTTTATCTTAAAGTTTGACTTAAGAAGTTTATGGTAGAATTCACATCTAGAATTAATGGAAGGAAGCCTCTAGTTTGTGGGAGAAATGAATTAGAAATGACACATGCCTTAAAGTTTGCCTAAAATTTTATGGGAGAAGGGAGAAATGACACATGTACACAATTTTCCTTAGAGTGGTTGAGGTTTATGGATATGAAAATGAAGAACTTCTATTTAGATCTGTTACAGAGATTTGACTGTAGGGGAATTTACTAGATATGTCACCTTTGAGAAAAGATGAGATCCAGAGGCTACTTGGCCCTTTACAAACTCTACCTTAGAACTTGTAGAAGTTAACACTCAACAAATAGACTAAAATCCTATGAAAGTTCAAAATCCTATGAGAGTTCAGCCACTTTAGGTTCAATTTTTAGGCCTTAAAGCTTGAGAGAAATGACATTTACATGGTTTGCAAAATTATTTTATGCACTTACAAAAAACATGCTTTAAAGTTAATGGGAGAAAGCCAACATGACATGTATGCTTTAAAAATTTTGCCTAAGAATTTATGGGAGAAATGACACATGTACACAATTTGCCTTAAACTAGTTGAGGTTTATGGATATTAAAATGAAGAATTTTTATTTAGATCTGTTACAGAGATTGACTGTAGGGGCATTTAATTGTTATGTCACCTTTGAGAAAAGATGAGATCTAGAGGCTACCTGGCCCTTTACAGACTCTGCCTTTAGAACTTGTAGAAGTTAACACTCAATAGACAGATTTAAATCCTATGGAAGTTCAAAATTCTATGAGAGTTCAGCCACTTTAGGTTCAATTTTTAGGCCTTAAATCTTGAAAGAAATGATATTTACATGGTTGAAAAATTATTTTATGCATTTACAAAAAACATGCTTTAAAGTTAATGGGAGAAAGCCAACATGACATGTATGCTTTAAAAACTTTGCCTAAGAATTTATGGGAGAAATGACACATGTACACAATTTGCCTTAAAGTGGTTGAGGTTTATGGATATTAAAATGAAGAACTTCTATTTAGATCTGTTATAGAGATTGACTGTAGGGGCATTTACTGGATATGTCACCTTTGAGAAAATATGAGATCCAGAGGCTACCTGGCCCTTTACAGACTCTGCCTTTGGAACTTGTAGAAGTTAACACTCAAGAGATAGACTAAAATCCTACGAAAGTTCAAAATTCTATGAGACTTCGGGCACTTCAGGTTCCATTTTTAGGCCTTAAAGCTTGAGAGAAATGACATTTACATGGTTTGCAAATTATTTTATGCACTTACAAAAAACATGATTTAAAGTTAATGGGAGAAAGCCAACATGATATATATGCTTTAAACACTCTGCCTAAGAATTTATGGGAGAAATGACACAAGTACATAGTTTGCCTTAAATTGGTTGTGTTTTATGGATATTAAAATGAATAACTTATATTTAGATCTATTCCAGAGATTGACTGTAGGGGCATTTACTAGATATGTCACCTTTCATAAAAGATGAGATCCAGAGGCTACCTGGCCCTTTACAGAATTTTCTTATAGAACTTGTAGACGTTAACACTACCTGTCCCACTTATACCCTATGAAGTGTGTAGAGGACCCGTGGAATCACTCACACTACTATACGTAGACATAAGGGTGTATAAGAGTGTACTAAGTTCAAAAATATGGTCATATTATTGGATATCTTTCCCGAGAGCCCAAATGTACTCCTTAAGTATATGTGAGGTCTATTTAACCATCTACAAAAACAAGTGATTCTTTCCAAGCTAAGGATATAATGTATTCCATGTGTATACACACATTATCTAGAAACCATCTTGGCCAAAATAAATGGTACTTCAGTGGTTTGAAGAAAAAATAACACCAAGAAGATTTGAAGGAGGATAATAAGAAATGGAAACAGAAGGATAAGAATAAAATAACCACTACACATCCATGCAAGGGTAGTAGAAATAATTCTAACCATTTCAACATTGATGGTCACATTAAGGAGAATTATTGGATGTTTGGTATGTGTTATATTCTTTATGTGAATACCCCCATGCACTATATATTTTTCTAAGCATAGTGGTGGGAATAAAATGGGAGGAAAGGACCCCCACTTTAGGTTTTCGTATAGATGAAAAATTCCCCACACACAGGTGTTCAAGGGTAGTTCCCCAAAAAAAAAATTTGGGAAAAAAAATTCTCCCTTTACGATGGTTTTCAACACATGGTTTTTTCTTTTAGCATTTTTCTAGTGCATGGTAGTGTACGCCATGGTTCTACAGTTTCAGTTAAAGAACGAAAGTTTTATCTGATCCAAGGTAATGGATTGGTAGTTTATAATTGTCATGGGATATATGCATATATACATACATACATATGTGTTTGTGTGTGTGTGTGTGTGTGTGTGATGGTCTAAAAATTAATATACTAATAAAAAAAATGATCTTCTCATTTTGGGTTTCTCGAGTAAATTATATGTTAATGCATGTGTTTTACATTGAATATTTTTCATTTTATTAAGAATCTATTTGAAAAAATTAACTAAGGTTAAAACCTATGTTTTGTATCAAATTACTTTTGGTTTCAATGGGAAACTTTTATGCCTAATGTGTTTTTTTCGAAATGTGATAGATCCCATTAAAATGAGAGATATATCGAAATGATTCCTATGGTGTAATAAAATAGTTGATTTGTTTAAAGATATAGATGCATAAATTCAATGAGCATAGTTTTGAGATATACAAGTCCAAAATGGAATAGTTGTTGGTGAACAAATATTAGTGGATCATTATGGATATATCTGCTTCATTAAAATGGATTTTTCTAGAAGGATGGACTAAGTTGGAAAGAAGGGAAAATATCACAATAAAATGTTAATGCATGTGTTTTACAATGAATATTTTGCATTTTATTAAGAATCTATTTGAAACAATTAACTATATAAGGTTAAAACCTATGTTTTGTATCAAATTATTTTTGGTTTCAATGGGAAAATTTTATGGCTAATGTGTTTTTCTCGAAATGTGATAGACCCCATTAAAATGGGAGATATATCGAATTGATTCCTATGGTGAAATAAAATAGTTGAGTAGTTTAAAGATATAGATGCATAAATTCAATGAGCATAGTTTTGAGATATATAAGTCCAAAATGGAATAGTTGTTGGTGAACAAATATCAGTGGATCATTATGGATATATCTGCTTCATTAAAATGGATTTTTCTAGAAGGATGGACTAAGTTGGAAAGAAGGGAAAATATCACAATTATATGTTAATGCATGTGTTTTACATTGAATATTTTTCATTTTATTAAGAATCTATTTGAAACAATTAACTATATAATGTTAAAACCTATGTTTTGTATCAAATTACTTTTGGTTTCAATGGGAAACTTTTATGGCTAATGTGTTTTTCTCGAAATGTGATAGACCCCATTAAAATGGGAGATATATCGAAATGATTCCTATGGTGTAATAAAATAGTTGAGTAACTATTTAAAGATATAGATGCATAAATTCAATGAGCATAGTTTTGAGCTATACAAGTCCAAAATGGAATAGTTGTTGGTGAAAAAATATCAATGGATCATTATGGATATATTTTCTTCATTAAAATGGATTTTTCTAGAAGGATGGAATAAGTTGGAAAGAAGGGAAAATATCACAATTATAAGTTAATGCATGTGTTTTACATTGAATATTTTTCATTTTATTAAGAATCTATTTGAAACAATTAACTATATAAGGCTAAAACCTATGTTTTGTATCAAATTACTTTTGGTTTCAATGGGAAAATTTTATGGCTAATTTGTTTTTCTCGAAATGTGATAGACCCCATGAAAATGGGAGATATATCGAATTCATTCCTATGGTGAAATAAAATAGTTGAGTAGTTTAAAGATATATATGCATAAAATCAATGAGAATAGTTTTGAGATATATAAGTCCAAAAAGGAATAGTTGTTGGTGAAAAAATATCAGTGGATCACAATGGATATATATGCTTCATTAAAAGATATTTTTCTAGAAGGATGTCCACTAAGTTGGAAAAAAGGGAAAATATCACAATTATATGTTAATGCATGTGTTTTACATTGAATATTTTTCATTTTATTAAGAATCTATTTGAAACAATTAACTATATAAGGTTAGAACCTATGTTTTGTATCAAATCACTTTTGGTTTCAATGGGAAACTTTTATGGCTAATGTGTTTATCTCGAAATGTGATAAACCCCATTAAAATGAGAGATATATTGAAATGATTTCTATGGTGTAATAAAATAGTTGAGTAACTATTTAAATATATAGATGCATAAATTCAATGAGCATAGTTTTGAGATATACAAGTCCAAAATGGAATAGTTGTTGGTAAACAAATATCAGTGGATCACTATGGATATATCTGCTTCATTAAAAGGGATTTTTCTAGAAGGATGGACTTATGTTGGAAATAAGGGAAAATATCACAATTATATGTTCATGTACATGTGTTTTACATTGAATATTTTTCATTTTATTAAGAATCTATTTGAAACAATTAACTATATAAGGTTAAAACCTATGTTTTGTATCAAATTACTTTTGGTTTCAATGGGAAACTTTTATGGCTAATGTGTTTTTCTCGAAATGTGATGGACCCCATTAAAATGGGAGATATATCGAAATGATTCCTATGGCGTAATAAAATAGTTTCAAGTAGTTTAAAGATATATATGCATAAATTCAATGAGCATAGTTTTGAGATATATAAGTCCAAAATGGAATAGATGTTGGTGAAAAAATATCATTGGATCACTATGGATATATCTGCTTCATTAAAAGGGATTTTTCTAGAAGGATGGACTAAGTTGGAAAGAAGGGAAAATATCACAATTATATGTTAATGCATGTGTTTTACATTGCATATTTTTCATTTTATTATGAATCTTTTTGAAACAATTAACTATATAAGGTTAAAACCTATGTTTTGTATCAAATTACTTTTTGTTTCAATGGGAAACTTTTATGGCTAATGTGTTTTTCTCTAAATGTGATAGACCCCATTAAAATGGGAGATATTTCGAATTGATTCCTATGGTGAATAAAATAGTTGAGTAGTTTAAAGATATAGATGCATAAATTCAATGAGAATAGTTTTGAGATATATAAGTCCAAAATGGAATAGTTGTTGGTGAACACATATCAGCGGATCACAATGGATATATCTGATTCATTAAAATGGATTTTTCTAGAAGGATGTCCACCAAGTT
Source organism: Pinus albicaulis (assembly GCA_034641835.2). Taxonomy (NCBI): domain Eukaryota; kingdom Viridiplantae; phylum Streptophyta; class Pinopsida; order Pinales; family Pinaceae; genus Pinus; species Pinus albicaulis. The sequence continues at coordinate 952,164,358 of CM076573.1, forward strand.
GGAAAAAAAGGAAAATATCACAATTTTATGTTAATGCATGTGTTTTACATTGAATATTTTTCATTTTATTAAGAATCTATTTGAAACAATTAACTATATAACGTTAAAACCTATGTTTTGTATCTAATCACTTTTGGTTTCAATGGGAAAATTTTATGGCTAATGTGTTTTTCTTGAAATGTGATAGACCCCATTAAAATGGGAGATATATCGAAATGATTCCTATGGTGTAATAAAATAGTTGAGTAACTGTTTAAAGATATAGATGCATAAATTCATTGAGCATAGTTTTGAGATATACAAGTCCAAAATGGAATAGTTGTTGGTGAACAAATATCAGTGGATCACTATGGATATATCTACTTCATTAAAAGGGATTTTTCTAGAAGGATGGACTTAAGTTGGAAAGAAGGGAAAATATCACAATTATATGTTAATGTACATGTGTTTTACATTGAATATTTTTCATTTTATTAAAAATATATTTGAAACAATTAACTATATAAGGTTAAAACCTATGTTTTGTATCAAATTACTTTTGGTTTCAATGGGAAAATTTTATGGCTAATTTGTTTTTCTCGAAATGTGATAGACCCCATTAAATAAGGAGATATATCAAAATGATTCCTATGGTGTAATAAAATAGTTTCAAGTAGTTTAAATATATGGATGCATAAATTCAATGAGCATAGTTTTGAGATATATAAGTCCAAAATGGAATATTGTTAGTGAACAAATATTAGTGGATCAGTATGGATATATCTGCTTCATTAAAAGGGATTTTTCTAGAAGGATGGACTAAGTTGGAAAGAAGGGAAAATATCACAATTATGTGTTAATGTGCATGTGTTTTGCATTGAATATTTTTCATTTTATTAAGAATTTATTTGAAACAATTAACTATATAAGGTTAACACCTATGTTTTGTATCAAATTACTTGGTTGTTTCAATTGGTTTTCTGAGCATCTTTCGGTCAAATGTCTTTTGGATTTTGGAGAACAGTTTGAAAGTCATGACAGTTTCATTATCTCTTTCTAAGCATTTATATCTATTAACAAGAAGAATATTTGTTGGGATTTCCCTTATCTCTTTTGTCTTCTGCATTTTATTTCTATGTTCTATATACAATTACTGTCAAGATCCTTGACCAAAATTATTATCTACCAGTTTGAAAGTCAGGACATTTTGACTCTAAACATTTATATCTATTAAGAAGAAGAAGATCTGTTGGGTTTTCCCTTATTTTTTTTGTCTTCTGCATTTTATATATGATCTATATACAATTACTATCAAGATCCTTGACCAAAATTACAGAGGCTTAAATTCGGGTTTCCTAAGATATTTTCATTTTATTTCTATGTTCTATGTTCTTCTTAAGTCATCTGAGATCTATGTCAGGGATAATTCTCTTACTCCATAACACCACAACTGACTTTGGAACCTTCTTTTCTTCCATTAAGCATAGTTGTTGTTTGGATATCTAGGGTTCTTAACTATACTGAGGGTGGAAAATCATACTTTGGATTCCCTTGACATCCAATGGGTGGATTTCTACACTGGTTTCCCTTGTTTAATAATTAAAATTGGTGTCCTCTGTTCCGGGGAAGTTTTTTGTTGAAAATCTTAAGGGATGTGGAGGATCTTCCTCTACAGGCTGCAAATCACTCTCTGTTTTAATCCTGTTATATTTCTGTTTTGAGTTTTTGCGCACACAACAAGGTTGTTTCATTTCTGTTACAATTTTGCTTGTAGTTTCCAGCGTACACAGTAAGGCTGTGAATGAATTAGCTTATTTTCCTTAAGGATATTATGTAAGAAAATCCACGGTTCAACGTGGCAATTTTCAGCCCATAAATCCTCTTTAATTTTCTCTAGTAACATGTGTTCCTTTTAAAGACTGTGAAACTATTAATTTACCTATATACAGTGAAGGTAAATTAATCATACATGCATGCATGATTCCATGCACTGAAATGATAAATCTCCAGCATTTCAAGGTTTACATTCCATAAAAGTTCTCTTCCAAGGAAGTTTTTTGTTGAAAATCTTAAGGGATGTGGAGGATTTGCCTCTACAGGCTGCAAATCACTCTCTGTTTTCATCTGATCTCTCACCTAATCAAGATGATTAACCACAGTGGTTGGTTCTAAAAATTTAGACAATATTCTTTTGCATGTTATTATTACCTAAAATATATAATAGATCACATAAACCTAAATTTCGAAAAAAAATGATGATTTCAAAGAGTAATAATTTTAATTCTTTGAACATTGTTTTACCTTGACCACAATCCATCCAAAAGCTCAATGTTTGTTCTCGAAATGTGTGAGTCAATATTATTCTTCAAATATTTATGCTCAGTGCAATGCATAATCATTTGGTCTTGATGTTACCTTAATCAACCTTAATATTTATTCATAACTACTTCCTATATCGATGTTTTTTTAGGGATGGTTATTACAGAATGCAAATAAATAAACAACATAAAATAGTTTTTAGGAAAAAACATACTATAAAGGAATAATATTGTGATTTGGTGTATACTTTTAACATGGACTTAATATATAATGATTGTAATGATTGGCATTTCAGAATCCTCCTTTATCTAGCTCCTCTTTTCTGATGTGGGGGATCTGCCTCTACAGGCTGCAAATAATTCTTTGCTTTAATCATGTTATATTTCTCTTTTGAATTTTTTGTGCACACAGCAAGGTTGTTTCATTTATGTTTAAATTTTGTTTGGAGTTTTCAGCTTACACATTAAGGCTATGACTGAATTAGCTTATTTTCCTTAAAGGTATTATGTAAGAAAATCCACGGTTCAACGTGGCAACAAGAGTTTTTGGAAGGATAGTAGGGATTCCATTTTTGAGTTTATCTCAAAGTTTCTATGTAAGGTTTGAAATTGAAGACAATTTGAAGACAATTTGAACTGGTACATTATATAAAACATAGTTGTTTTCTTTCTGAAAATAAATCGCAAGAAATAATAACACATGAATAGCTCAACTTATTCAAAGAGGATTTCATACCTGGAAATTCGCAGAAATTCGTAGACGAAGCCGCAACAAGGACGAAGTTGAGAGATCAATTCGCAGAAATTCATAGACGAAGCTGCAATGAGGACGAAGCTCAGACCATTTTACTTGCGAACAAAAACAATTAAATTAAAATCAAACAAAAAAAAAATTGAGAAAACATAGCAACTGAAACACCCAACAGACACATACCTCAACAGAGCAACTGCAACACCGCAACAGCAACATCGCAATAGAGTGAGACAAAGACAGACGCAAGACACATTTGCATAAGAAACCCATTAAGGTTTGTAGACCGTTATATTTATAAGAACAAGTTCAGTTGAACTATTTTAAAAGTTTAGCCGAACTTTTGTTGCCAATTTTCCCATCTCCGACCAAAAATATGTTTACGCACGACGTCAGGACGTCGTCATTGTAAATAACAAAATTAGTATGACCAAACTAATTTTGAAAGTTCAGCTGAACTCTCGAAGAGTTCGGTTGAATTATTGAGAAAAAAGTTTTCCGCCCCCGATTCTCACAAAAGTGTAACCCAACCTCACATTTTCACCCTTTATTGATTTGTTTATATACGTAACAATATTCTTTCACATATTAGTTATTTAATTCGTTGTAATTGTTCTGATCTTCATGATATTCTTTAACATGCCATGCATATTAATTGTATACAATAATATCGCAAGTCTTGTAACAAAAGGGTATTTTGGATGTAAATGTTGTGGACCTTCTCTAAAAGCTAGATGGTCCAAGTACCTACGAAAGCTATTGTATGATTTCTCCAGGGTATCCCTCCTAGAAGAACACCCTTACAGAAGAGCAGCATCCGCTTTCAATGGTAAACGAGAGAGAACCCAAAGGCCTCCAATAATGACACCAACTGAATGGCTTAGAGCATATGAGAGAGAGAAGGAGAAGGAGTTCATAGAAATTTTCGATTCAAATGGGGAGCCTATGTTCGATGATCCAGGATTCTTCGATACATATGTTGAGAAATTTCCCATTAGGATGAAAAGGAAATCTATATTTTATAACCTCCCATATTGGGAGCATCTTAATATCACCCACTTATTAGATCCCATGCATATATTTAAAAATGTTTCATCTTCTTTATGGAGGCACATATCATCGAAACAAAGTGACACATTGGTTTTTAAGAAAGATCTTATTAACTCAAAAACTAAAAAGAAAAATTGGCCAAGACGATTAGAAAGTACAGGATCAGAGGCAGACGTTGGTCCCTCTAATTCATGTTTTTTCAAAGAAGGTGATGTCCCATGGATTTAAAAAAAAATGATATTTATTTGGCAAAGGAAGTTATAATGGTTGTGAGGGTGCCAACTTCATATGGGTCTTCACTAGGGCGTTGCTTCACCATGGATGACCATTTGTCGGGGTTGAAATCACATGACCATTTGAATCTTCTAAGAGTACGTATAATGTCAAAATCATGATTTTATTATTTTTTATATTAATAAATTTTATCCCATGCGGGGATCATAAAACATAACTAATTTTGTATATTATTGCGTGTGTTTATAACTTTGCAGTGTCATTATCCTTTGTTCATGCGTGGGTGTGTGAAAAATGAATTCCCTCAAGACCTAGGACATGCCATATCTAAATTATCTGCATTTTTACGTTGGATCACGTCAAAGGAGATTCATGTGGCTAGCATTCCACGGTGGCGTCAAGAGATAGTTGAGATTGTTCGTATGTTTGAGAGGAACTACCAACGAGTTTCATGGACTTACAGGTTCATCTTCTAATCCACCTAGTAGATGAGGTTGAATTAGTTGGGGTTATTTCTTGTCGTTGGATGTTCTTCTTAGAGAGGTACATGAAGAAATTGAAATGTTTTGTTCGACAAAGGGAAAAACCCGAGGGGTCTATGGCAGAGGGGTACATATCATATGAGACTTTCTATTATGCCAGTGAGTACATCAAGTAGATCGAAAATAGACCAGGTGCGGTGATTTGGGACGATGAAAGGGATGAAGAAAAAAGAAAACGGGAGTTTCTCCAAATGAGTGGAAAAAAGCGCTTGATAAAGAGTAAGTGACTTATAATTTTTCAAATTTACACAAATTAAATATTCATGTTGAACTTCGATATATTGTATATTTTTATCTCTAAGTACTATATAATTTCGGCTTGATTTCATCAGCGAATGCAAAAATTGAAGCAATCAATAAATTCGTTCTTTACAATTCTGAAGCGACACAACCGTGGGTCGCATTGTACGCACAAAAGAGGATGAAATGGGATAGTGACAGGAAATAATTTAGACAGTTGAATGGTAGAAGTGTGCCTTATCCCGGTCATTTAAAAGAAAATATGCCAAAAATATGCCCCAACAGTTGGGTTGCTGACCAAGTCAGAGAGAAATACAGTGCAACCAGTCGTTACCCACGTGCTGAAGAGGATGCGCTAAACGTAGGGATTAGTTGGAGAAACTCAGTAATAATCTATTTAATTTATATGTAAATTTTAAACTTATAAGAGATCTATATTTCATATTTTAACTGTTGGGTTATTATAAGACACATGGCATTATGATTTTTTAACTTTTTTATAATAGGTGCATTTGTTCCCATCTATGTGGGCATATGGACACCATTTTCACACAGAAAATGTCGATGCTGGAAACATCACACAAGACTATGGAGTGGAAGTTGAGTTCGATCAATCTAGTCGATCTAGCCACCGTGATTAAAACCTAGTACGAGGAACGTTAGGTTACATCAGAAAGCTACAAGAGATCATTGAAGTGGATTTCTCTTATTTCCAATGTGTTATTTTTAGGTGCAAGTGGTGGGACACCTTTGATCGGAATAATGTAAAGGAATATAGCGGTCGTAGGCTAATATGTATCAACTCTAGAAAGATGTGGGATGAAGCCAATGAGCCCCATGTTTTCCCCAAACACTGAAACCAGGTGTTTTTTTACCTAGATGTGTTGGATAGGGATTGGTGGTCCGTATTGAAACATGAAAATAGATCAAAAAATATTTTTGAGAACAATAGTGTTATCATGTCATGCGAGCTAGAAGATAATGAGTGCGATCATGAGAACCGAGAGTGATATGTTTTATTTCATCAATATTTATACTTTTTAAGATGGTTTTTTCGAAACATTATAATATGTATTTTGAATTAATTGGTAATTTGCATTGTGTTAATGTTAAAATCAATATTTCACTTGATAATTTGCAATTATGTTGATCTCGAAAACAATCGCGTACTGTATAAAGTTCTTTTTTTTGTATGTAAGATGATAATAAAATAATGACAATTCTAAAGTACATGAATTTATTTGCATTATTTTTTGAACTTTATTATGTTACAATAATTCATATTATTCTAGATTTATTATTTTACAATTATTTAAAATTTTACAATTTACAAATTTAAAATTTTTAATAAAATGATTTCACATTAATACAATTAAAATTTTACAAATATTTTACATACAATTACGATTACAATTTTATAATTTTACATACAATTACAATCGATTCACATTAATACAATTAAAATTTTACAAATATTTTACATATAATTAGAATTACAATTACAATTACAATTTTACAATTTCACATACAATTACAATTACAATTACAATTTTAGAATTTTAAATATTTACAGTTACAATTTTACAAATTTAAAATTTACAATTACAATTACAATTTTACAAATTTACATATATACCATTATAATTACAATTTTAGAATTTTACATACAATTACAATTTTAGAATTTACATACAATTAGAATTACAATTACAATTTTACAATTTTACATATATACAATTACAATTAAAATTACAATTACAATCATTTCACAATAAATTAAATATTACAATTAAAATTTTACAAATATTTTACATACAATTAGAATTAAAAATATTACAATTTTACAATATCATGATCATTTAATATTTAATTAATTAATAAACATCACGTTCATGATAACCATCATACAAACATCATATTTGACTAAAAAACACATTGAAATTCGCTAACATCATTGTGATCATGATCATCTAACAAAACACAATTAACATTAGATAACATCATCACAACACAAACATGAAATATACATCCCATGTGAAATAACTGCTATCACATACACATCTATCTCCAAGTTGCACATTAAATGAACATATCTAACATAACCTAACAATATACACATCATGATGATCACCGACATGTAAATTAAGTACAACTGCAACATGAACATAAAATACATGGACCATATATATATATATATATATATATATATATATATAACTGAATAATGTCAAAAATATACAACTGTAATATAAATGTCATGGATCAACTAGTGGTACACCATCAATAGCAGTACTAGTCGAGGCCTGCTTAGTCAATGGTGCAACCTCGACAAGCTTAGATACATGTTGAAAATAACGTGCCTACTAATCTAGTACTGGTGCCTCATGCTGATCAGGATCAACTATCGGCTGCTCATCATGATGACTCGACATGGTTGATGGTCCAGCCTACTCATGATCATGAGTACTACTGGATGCTGCAAGCTGCTGACTGGATGTGGACGATGGTTCAGCCTTTTCTCCATGATGACTGTTGTTTGATGCTAGTGAAGGCTGCTCATCTAGTGTGTCACAAGGTGAATGATCATCAGATGATGCGTCGCTGCTCTCAGACTATCGATCACGTGTTGCGTGTCGACCATGCCTATAATGTGCAACAGTCCTCCTCAGCCACGTAACTAAGGTCGTAGCTCCTACGACATGCCACATCAGGCTGTGCATGTCATGCGACATGCCTCTCCACATATGTAACAACCTACCATCAGCCTATATATCTCTCATACTAGCGGGCTTGATGCCTGCCTCAACAATAAATGCAGTGAATTGGTCGCCCGACTCCATCCTATATCTGCTATCAAGCATACCACACATAGAAAAAGGTGGTACCGGTGCACCATTAGGAGTAGGTCTCTTTGCACTAGCCTCGTGATGATCCTTGGCATCTGGCATACCCTGATCATCATCAGGATCCACACCTAGATCATGTGGTGGTGATAGCATGTCCTCACCATCAAAAGACCCAATGTCTACAAAATATATACAAGTACACATTAATAATTAGACAATTTAATACAAACAAGTTAAAGAACATGTTAGAATAAGTTTAAATAAAAAAGTAATATTACCTCTATCATCCGACAGCTCATCATATATGAAGAGGATGTTGGCACACCCTTGCCAATCTAAACCAGCATAAGGACAAGGGACCATAATGAAGGGATGCTCATCAAAACTAGATAGCAACTCCAGTGCATCATGCGATATCCTCGCGGAAAACACAGTCTCACCCCTCTTGGGCATCATCTGTCCCCACATGTGCATTCCTGCCTCAAACATCGACCTACGAGGTTGCCGAACAAAAGTAGGCCCCGTCTCTGGAAACCTCTCAAAAAATAAACAAAAAAGATCTGAAGCAAAAGGGAAGTTGACCCTCCCTTGTGCATGAGCATGACATCTATCTAAGGTTGTACAGAACTGCCACAAAAAAATGATAGACCACCTGAAAATTCATGGCTCCTGTACTAAATAATAAACATAACATAGAAGCGAGCAACTAATGTGTTGCCCATCATTTTTTTTGTGTGAAATGTTCAAAATTAGAAGTGAGAGGCACCTCACCTCCTGACTACAAAATACACCAATATGTAACTAACCTCCGGAGACCTAAAAATCTGGAGACAATATATCTGCGCTAATGTATCTCTGGGAGTACACCAATTGACTCCCTACTGCATAGCCAACTGGAAACTTTTGGAATGAGGGAAAATACACCCCTCTCCTTGATAGCCCTGTACTGAAATATATGTCCTCCTCAGTGGGCGAGTACCATTGGTTAGGACAAACCCAGAAAGCCTGTTAGTGGGCATTCCATGTGCAGATAAGATGTCTAAAAAAAAACCATGGCCCTTTAGGGAAGTAGCCTCCTCATAGAACTTGAGGAGGCCTACATGCCTTAAGAGCCCCTGGGTAGCTGCTATAATAGGGCGAGGGTACACATCTCTCTCCCTCTCTCATGCCTCCCACAGGCAAACCATGTTATATTGGTCTGCCTGTTGTTGCTGTTGTTCCCCCTCTTCTCTCCTTTCACATCTTTGAATGATTGACATATTAAATAAATAAAAAATTATTAAATGAGAAATGTATTTAGGAATATACATATATAATTTTTTTTAGAAAAAAAAAACAGTTGGTTCGCCACAAAAATAGGCATGCACCGGTCTCGGTGCGTATTTTTTTTATTGCGCACCGGCGGTGGTGCACTTGAAAATTTTCAGTGCACCGTTGACTATGGATGGTGTTGGGAGTGCGGTGCACTGACTAAACTCTATGCCCCAGGGTATATATTTTGATCAGTGCACCATTGACTATGGACGGTGTAGGGAGTGCAGTGCGCTGACTAAACTCTATGCCCCAGGGTGTATATTTCGATCAGCGCACCAACCTCCTCACATCATTACATAGTCAATGGTGCGGTCTTTTACTAGGCTGCACCGTAGACCTTGTCGAAATGAAGAATATGGTGCGCTGACAAAAATACCCACCTTGGGGTGGATATTTAAGTCAATGCACCACATTGCCGCTATTCCACATGGTCAATGATGTGGCCGAGAAACCGATCACACTGCACATTTTTTTATTTATAAATAACACAGTGCATCTTTCGGTACTACCTCGAAACCAGTGCAGATATTGTTAGCATCGGTTGTGGTGCGGCCTATAAATTTATAGGTAGCACCGTGAACCGGTGCGAACCGAACGGTTCAAGCGCACCGCAAGACAATTTTTTTTCTTTTCTTTTAAATGGTTAATTTTAAGATAATTTGAAATTCTAATCCACTAAAAGGCTTAATTATGGAAAAATAAGAAAAATACATGTACATTTGGCCGTTGAGGAGGCATATTGGCTGTAGAATTTGCAAAAGAAAATTTGCCCACCGTTTTGCAAAATTCAAACTGGAGATTGGTGGGCAATTAATAGTAGCAGTGCATGCAATGGGTGCAATGGGAGCACCAATGTTAGGGTGGCTCAGACAAGGATAAATTGCATCGGTGCTTGAGAGCTCTAGAGTAGTGAGAAAAGTGAAAAATGAGGTTTTTTCGCCGTAATTTTTTTTATTTAACCATGTTCCGGTGCGCGGGGTTTTACAGGCGCACCAGTGCGGTTCCTTAAGACCACACTAGGTCGTTTCTTTTTTGGCGCGGGGTTTAGGACGCACCGGTGCGGAATCTTTTTAAAGCACTGGTGCGCTACAGTAATAAGACGCACTGGGTAATTTTGTACGGAGCGTACGGTGACTAGTGTGCCAATGTTTTTTGTGCACCGGTGCCTTCTCTTGTTTAACGCACCGGTACGGTTTAGGCTAATAAGCGCACAGGACGAAAAATATCTGCAAAAACCTCCGCCCGCCAACCTCCTCTAGTAACTTTCGCTAGAAACGGATGTTTGTGGTATTTTTATAATGGGTTCCTTAAAAACATCCGCTAAAGGGTCTTTTCCTTGTAGTGGATATTAAATATAACATTTTTTTTTTTTTTTTTTTTTTTTGGGTTTGCAATGAATATAGATAAACCTAATCATGAAACTCAACATATCAATATAATGTTATAAATTAAAAAAACAGGTTTTTTAATTAAATATTTAATAGAAAGATGATATAAGTGGATTAGAATATACATATTCATGGAAAAAATGTCAAACTTCTTCATTACCATTTATATATTGTCACTTCAATGTTAAGTTGAAGAAATATTAAAAATAGCGATTTTTTTTTGTTTGCAATGAATATAAATAAACCTAATCATGAAGCTCATCATATCAATATAATGTTATAAATTTCATGCTCCAAACGATGAGTACAATTGTGGTCAATGTTTTAATAATTTATTTATGAATAAGAAACCAGGAAAATTACATATTGGCTATTTTTTTTTTTATTTTAGAATATTTTGTATGATTGAAAAATATATTGTTATAATATTATTAAAGGACAATTGACATGATGTTCATTCTATTGGGTACAATTAAATATTTTATATTTTAAGTATAGTGATGGTCGTTTTAAGTATATGGGAGGTTCTTTTGTTTTAGTTGTATTTATACATTTTTTTTAGATGTAATATAATTAATACATTCATATATAAATCAATATAATTAATCAAATTTTCTATGTCATTTTTTATAACATTATTATTGGAAAATTATTTAAAATTTACAAGTTTGACGCAAAAATATTTGTCTTTAGAGATTTCAATATATTCATAGTATATTATTTTTATTTTAAAGATTCATTTTACAAATATTTAATTAAAATAAATTGTGACATCCATACATAAAAAAGAAAAAATATGTTTTTATCCATATTTACTGTCTATACTAACCAGCTTGGGGATTAGATTCACTTCTTGTACAACGTTCTATTAACATCACTATAGTATTATTCTTTTTGTGAAATTTACCAATTAAAAATACAACATAAGAATAACATACTTTATTATAACATGGAACAAACCTTGTCCATAATATTTATAGGGTCGAACTATATTTGAGGATACGTACACTTTTAATGTCACGTATTGCTAAGTTTATCACACATTTATTTGAGTCTAATTCCGGGATTCAATGCTTAACTAACTTGATAGCTTAGAACTGTCATCCTCATAATAATGAAGTTTGTTGGACTTTCATTAATTAATGAAAAACTTAGGTTATAACTGTTATTTGCATCTGTATGCGTAAATATTTTATTAGGTTGATTTAGCTTGTACGAGTGGATCCTTACCTTACCTCAAACCCAATTTTGTCATGCTACTATACTAGTTTTGGGTCGACACCTATGATCTACATGCGTCGTTGGATCTGCAACTCTAAGATCGACGTTGATGCGGTGTTTTAGATCGGGGTTAGGGTAATTGACCTCCTCTCAACAATAACTGTCTTTCATTTGGGCTCCCAAGAAACCTGCTCCGCGCTTTGTCGCTCTGTGACTTCAACGTCGCCTTACTTATACATTCTATGCTGGACCTGATTTCCTCTGTGGTTTTCTTCAATCGTCCTCTCAGCTCCAGACGAGTTCAGGTATTATCTGAATAGTGAAATTGTTCAGTTTGTTTACAAATTATACAGCTACCGCTTCTCAATATTTTTGTTCAAGTTCAGTTGTTGATAATTGGAGGTTTTGATGTATTCAAAGATGTTCAGAATTTCAGCTACCTTTCATTGTATTACCGATTTTATGCTTGCATACTAATGGTTCATTTATTTTGGTTGAAGAGTCAGCGAATAGTCACAATGTGAAATTTTTGGTCATATTATCGTGAGAGAACTAGTCTTCAATCTCCGGCACGATCCTATACGTAAATTTACTCTACCCAATAAAATGTTCTAAATAGTGTATCCTTTCAAACAGAGTTAGCTCTTCTAGACAAAGGGATTTTAATGTTCTTTATTTTCTCTACATTTCTCCAGGTCTACGGCACTATGTTCTCGTTTCCATATCAAGGTAATTTTTTCTGGCATGTTTTGGATTGAATATAAGGTAGACATGTTTTATCATACTAGGGTTTTACTTTGGAACCCTAATACTAACACAACACAATTCTTGTTGTCATTACAGGTAATATTTTGCAGACCTTACACTCTCTAAATTCTCGGTGCTCTCCTCTAGGGAGTCTTGCCTTCACTCAGTGACTTCTCTCTTCTTCGTGTACAGGTACTGCGGGCCTATGTATGTTTTGTTTATTTGAATCCCTTATGGCTTGCGGGTTTCAACCCTAAGTTAATATGGACTTTTCTGGGGAATCCCTTACAGCTCTGTCCTCATTCTTCATTTCTTATTTAGTGTAAAGGAGTTTATCAACCTTGAAATCGCTTCTTGTATAAAATTCAAGTACTCATAAGTTTTATTTTCGTAAAAGATCTTACAGTTAAGATTAGGAATTATTTTGAGTTCGGTGCTCTGTAATGTTTTATTTCCTTTGGCTTTGAACACCCCTTTCATCTCCTATTAATGGTATAGCTGAAAGGTTTTTCGATACAGAGATATTTTCCGGTCGTTATATATGATTTTTCATAAATTCTAAATTATTTCATAACTCATAATTTCTTTAGTATTGTAGCAGTAATTGAGGATTCCTTTTTCGAAGCACCGACAATGTATCTTACAAGTTTCTACATTATTGTAGACTATTCTGTTCTATTGTTTTTTTTGTTCATATCTGTCCCAGTTATTTCATGCTTAAATTTCTTCAGTTTTCATGTAATTGTTGAAAATAGTCATGTATTTCCTTATTTTAGGAAACTAAACACTTTGCAATAAATCTCTATTTCTACAGATTTTTCTCTTCATGTATATACATTTATATATTGTCAATAGTCCCAAATCTATGGTTGTTTTTTGTTTAAGTACTTAGCTGTCTTTATTTATTTTATATCACCTTCTTGATATTTAAATTGTTTTTCAGTTTACCGCGTAGGGTTGATGTCCGAACCATCTATATTCTGGGTTACTTTCTATATCCCTAGTCTGAATATAGTATATGTACCATAGAGGAGACAACCTGTTCACTCTAGGGTCCCAACTCTGGACAGACTAACAATCTCCTCTGCATTCCACTATGGTTTCCTCATATAATCATTCTATTAACCTCCCTACCCTTTCCACACCACCACAGTTGTATTGGTCACTAACAATATAATTAACTGAAAGTATGAAGAATAAATCTGTCTGAAAAGACTACATTTAACATGCATCTCCTTCATATATATATATATATATATATACCTTTTTAAGAAAGAAGCATACTGTTATAATCCTAATGTTTCAGTTTCCTCAATAACAGAAATATAATTTATATGACTAGAATTCACAATAAGATTTGCAGTCTTTCTTAACACCATGTTAAGTTACTTATCTCACTTAGTATGCTTATGATAGCCTACCAACCTTGAGAGAGGTAATTACGTCCTCAACTCCCCCTGTGCTCCACACCAGAGTAGGACTTAGTTAGCAGTGTTTCTGGAGTAGACCACAAGACCCTTAGTCCAGTCTCCCTTTCCAAATTCAGGTTGCACAGTTTCCACTGGTCCCAACCAGCTCTGGATTTACTCTCACCATCAAGCCTCCTGGCTCTCCTCCAAATTCATAGAACCCCTTTTCCTCACTGGGATTCCCTTTTATCCTTAAAGGAAAAGGTAATTGTTTATAAGTGATTTTTCCTAACAACTTTGGAATGTTGGAATACTTTTTCATCACTTTTTTATGGAAAAACATTCCATAATTAATTCTTTATTGGGAGAAAAGAAATAAATTATGTTCATTACTAGATTAACTTTACTTGTTTATCTCATTTAAAATTAAATGCATAATCCATTTTTTAAAAGAAAAAGAAATAGATTAAGGATTAAATCCAACTATCACAAAAATATTAAAAGATTTTTTGTGTTAAATTAACCTTTTTACATTGATTTACGAAATAGTATTGGTTTTAGTAAAGAGTAAAGATTAAAATTTTACCTAATTTGAAATTTTAATGGGATAAAATTCTTTATTAAATGTAAATTTATGATCTATTCAAATTCAAGATATAAGATTAAATTAAATGCATGAAATAATTGTATTGTAGTTTTTTTATATCTAAATGATTATTAAATATTTTCATTTTTGTTTAGAGACGATATTATTTTTTTCATTTTCTTTATTGGACAAGAAATTAAAACAACTAACACTCACCAAAATACAAAGGGCATTAAAATAAATGTATGATCTAATTTAATATATTAATGTAATATAAGAAAGTGTTTTCTAATTTATCAAATTTTATTTTATTTAAGTTAAATAAAATAATCTTATTATATTTAGTTAAATATATATATAATTTATGATTTGCTTATATGTTTTTATGAGGTGTTTTCAAACCTTTTTATTATTATTTAAACTTATTACCAATTTAATAAATATTGTATTGATTTATTAATATTATAAATAAATAAATATTTTATTTTATTTTTCATTTTATAAATTAATAGTTATTTTAATTATTTACTTATTATTTTTTAATTATATATATTTTCTAAATTATTTCATGTAATATAGTTATATAGTTTATTCTAAACTAGTGAAATATGGCATTTTTGTAAAATTAGATACGTTTTTTGATATTAGTATTAGTTTTTATAAAAAATAACAAATTCACTTTAAAAGTTTAACAATAATAATGTTTATAGAAATTATTATTATGTTACATCAATCACATTGAATTTAATGCTATTTAGAATGCAATAATATTTTGTCATTGTATATGATTAATTTTTTTATTATGAAAAGGAATGATCAAATAATTGAACATAGGGATAGTCTATAAAAGCTATTTTTCTAATCATTTTTATGGACATTTTACATATTGAAAGCATCGGAAAATTAAATCAATAATACACCTTGGGACGCCACATTTATGATATACATTGATGTGCATTGTATATGTTATCAAGTTTGAATGTGTATTTTATATAGTGAAAACATGGATGCATGCTTCATACATTAAAAAATAATGTGTAGAACAACTCTAGTAAGTCATAAAAGTTGGTTTTCTTCTCATTCCATTTAACATAGGAAGTATAAAAAATAACTTCGCTACTAATATAGTAATCTACTTAGAAAAATATGTTAAAAATGACTATAAATATAGACAATTTTTTAATAGTAGTAATATTCATTAAGGGAATTTTGAGGTCTAAAATAGGCCTCCTAAGGAAACTACATAATAATAATGGAAATAATAAAATAAGATTTCATGACATCATCAAATAATAATAATTTCTTCTATCAATTACTTTTATTTTGCTTTAATTTTTTTTAAAAAGATAGATAAGATTAAGTTATTTTTGAGATAGAGACTTTTTTAAGTTATAAATCATTATTGTATTTTATTTGTAGGGTATCAAATTAGGATAGTTTAAGTTACTTTTGAGATAGAGTCTTTCTTAAGTTATAAGTCATGATTGTATTTTATTTGTAGGGTATCAAATTAAGATGGTTTGTTGGTGTTATAGTGGTAGTCACTAGGTTGTTATATATATTATAGTCTCTATAGTTGTAGTCACTAGATTTGTGGATCATTGGATATATTCATGATGTTATAGAGATAATGGTCATGTTTGATTTTAAACCTCCTCCATATTACTCCAACAAATTATTGATTTACGATAATTTTAAAAAATAGTAAAAAAATAAAATAAATACAAGTTAAATAGAAAAATAAATTAAGATTGACAATTTAATAGTTAATATGTTGCTCAAGCAACTCATTAATCATGATAAATAATTTTTTTAGATTTCTCATTTTTAATATTTATGAAATTATATATTATTTTATATTATTATATTTTAAATTTGTATAATATATTTATATAATATCTTAGTTCCAAAGTGTATAATATCTTAGGTGAAAGTAGTGAATAGGTGTCCTCACCACTAAATTAAAAATAAATATCCTCGCTAATAAATTTTTCCAATATTAAATAAATCTTATATTAAATAATTTGCATTATTATATTTTAATTATTATAATATAAAAATATTATATATTAAATAGTTGCATGTTAAATTATATGACATCAAAATATAACATAGTGGAATAAACATTAAGCACTTTTTGAAGGCCTCACATCTGCCCGAAATCACAAATGATTCAGGGATTTATACATACAAACAACCTGCTTATGATTGCAGGCAGACGCTGTGTGGAAAGTACATGGTGAGTGATTCACTCATTTGTACTTACATTGGATGAGTGACGAGTACTTATGATGTTTGCACATTAATCGGCAAGTGAAATAAGCCACAGTCTGTTAAAAATATGTAATTATCTCTCGCATGTGAGTTGAGTTGAGTAATAGAGGAATTTGGTAAGTAAGGTAGAGACTTAGTTAAGTGAGTGATGGTCAAGTTGAGTTAGGTGAGTGCGTGAATTTCAATTTAGGTTAAATGCTTTTCAACGGGCTCATTGTATTCATTGAGTGAGATTGAAGTTCTTTGATTAATAGAAGAACCGCCCTCATGTGTTTGTGTGTGAAATAGTTGTGTTATTGTGTGTTTATATCCTCTGTCCATCCAACAAATTGGTATCACAAGATCCGTGAGGGAGCATAGCTAGAGAAGACGAGCATAGCTAGAGAAGACGCCAAAGATAAAAGGCCGGAATTTTGTTTTTGAATATTTTTGCAAAATTGTTGAACCATTAAAAAGCGTTCAGGTCCACACGTTTTCAGTGCAGCGAACGCGTAGGTCCGCAACTTTTTCTTTGAAAAACTGCAGAGATTTCCTGAAACTTACGATTTCCTCAAAATCTGGTTTATTCCGCGGTTTTCGGAGGGTGCGCAATCGGGTTTTGAAATTAAAGGCAGACCGCCGTGATCAAAAGCGGTCATCACTTCCGACACGTTCTTAACGAATAAGTCAACAGGTTTTAAAAGTATTTGTATGAACCGTTTTACAAAAAGTTCGATTTTTTTTCAAAGGTTATTTCATATAGCACGTTGAGTTTTGTTTTAAAGATTTTTTGAAGGACTTAAAAGGGATTTCATCCTAAGGACTTTATACAATTGTTTTTGAAAGTATTATTTTTAATATTTAAAAAAAATGGATTTTTTAAAAAGATTTTAAAATACAGTTTGTAGATAGGGTTATTATAAAAGTTTATATATATATATATATATATATATATATATATTTTCTAAAAGGATTTATTATATAGAAAACAAATACAAAGTTTTTTTTAGGAGTTTTGCAAATCTTTCATAAAAAAGAGACATTTAGAGTTTTATCACAGAAGTGATTTTTTTTCTCTAAAGAAAGATGGCAATATCAAGTTTTCAGCCACAACTTTCTTCTTTCACTGGGAAATATTATGATGTGTGGGCTATTAAAATGGAGACCATGTTAAAAGCGCATGATGTTTGAGATCATGTCAAGTTTGGGTTTGCAGAACTTCAGAATGACACAGAAGAATGAGCCCTTAGTAATGCAGACAAAGAACAATGGAAGAAATACAAGAGGAAGAATGTGCAAGCGTTGCTTCTTATCTAGCAGGGAGTGGATCGACCAGTGTTCCAGAAGATAATGATAACTTCTTCAACCAAGGAAGCATGGGAAACTTTGGCAAAAAGCTATCAAGGTATGGCCAAAGCCAATATTGTTAAATTGCATAATACTATGAGAGATTTTGAAAGTCTGCAGATGAAGGATACAGAGGACATCGATTCTTTTATGAATCGGGTCATGTCTGTAGTAAATCAGTTAAAAATCTATGGTGAAGATATTAAAGATCGAACAATGATTGAGAAGGTTCTTAGATCTTTGTCTACCAAGTTTGATGTCGTGGTAGCAGCCATAGAAGAAGCGAAGGATTTGCAAAAACTAATAGTTGATGAGTTGATGGGATCACTTCTATTGCATGATATAAGGATAGACAAAAATAATGATTCCACTTTAGAAACTGCCTTCAAAAGTAAAGTTTATATTTCAAGATGTTGAGGCAGAGGTCGATCGAGAGGCAGTGGACGAGGCGACAGCTATGGTGGTCAGAGAGATGGCCGAGAAGAGCATGAACATCAAAGTGGAAGCAAAAACTGCAAAAGATTTTACAACAATCAAAGGTTTGACAAATCAAAGGTGAAATGTCATTATTGCAATAAGTTTGGTCATTGTGCTCATGATTGTAGGAAGAAGATAGTTGATCAAGGAAATCAGAGAGCTAATGTTAGTAAAGAGAATACTAACTCCATGTTCCTAGCATGCAACACCATACATGAACCGTCTGATAAGCTCTGGCTATTAGACAGTGGTTGCAGTAACCACATGACAGGCAACAAGAATTTGGTTGCAAATTTGGATGAATCTGTGAAGACAGAGGTAAAGTTGGGGACTGACAAGACTGTGGATGTAGATGGAAAAGGAGTGGTCAACATTGTGACCAAGCAGGGGGAGCCAAAGACCATATCAGAGGTATATTATGTCCCTGGACGCAAACACCATTTTATAAGTGTTGGTCAATTGATGCAGAAAGGATACAAAATTATCTTTCAGGGGCAACAATGTATTATTTATGACAAATCCCCAAGAAAGCAGCTGATAGCAAAGGTGCATATGATGAGGAACATACTCTTTCCTCTAATTATGAACTAGAATGATCAAGTTATTTCTTTTATAGTTTCATGTTCTAATGATTACTAGTTATGGCACTTTCAGTTTGGACATCTGAATTTTTCCAGTTTAAGATTGTTGCAGCAGAAACAGATGATCAGAGTTTTACCTCCCATCAAAGAACCCGCTAACACTTGTGAGTGTTGCATCTTAGCAAAGCAACACCATGAAACTTTTCCGAAAGGAGTTTCATACAGAGCTAAAAAACCACTTGAGTTGGTGCATACAGACTTGTGTGGACCTATGAGGACACAATCAATTGGTGGAAGTTGTTACTTCCTCACTTTTATTGATGACTATAGCAGGAAGACTTGGGTTTACTTCTTGAAGCAGAAGTCTGAAACTTCTGCAAAGTTCAAAGAGTTCAAAGCCTTAGTGGAGAACCAAAGTGATCGGCAGATCAAGGTATTGAGATCAGATCGCGGTGGTGAATATGATTTGAAAGCGTTCCATGAGTACTACAAACAACATGGAATAAAAAGAGAGTTTACAACCAGATACACACTACAGCAGAATGGTGTAGCAGAGAGAGAACCGAACAATCATGAACATGACAAGGAGCATGTTGAAAGCAAGACACTTGTCTAATGAATATTAGGAAGAAGCAGTTTCATGGGTTGTTTATTTGATAAACAGATCTCCTAAAAAGAGTGTGACGAACAGAGTATCAGAAGAAGCATGATCAGGTATGACATGTAGTGTATCTCATTTCAGAGTTTTTGGATGTGTAGCCTATGCATACGTGCCTAACAAAATAAGAGGCAAATTTGATGATCAAAGTGAAAAATGCATATTTGTTGGTTATAGTGAGCAGCCAAAAGATTAAAAATTGTATAACTCTGCAACCAAGAAGACAATCATTAGCAGATATGTTGTGTTCAAAGAATAAGAGTCATAGAATGAGACTATAGACACACAAATTGATGCACAAGCACCATGGTCCATTGATGGAGGAGGAGGATGTAGCAGAAAAGGAGCAGCAAGAATTAAGAAAGCAGACACCAAACAAAGTCACACCAACAAGGACTCCAAGATTTTCATAGAAACATGGATCTTCAAGCAGATCAACAGACCAGAATTCTCCAAGCAGCCAATCAGGAAATGAATCAAGCAATGGTAAGAAAAATATCAAAAGTTTGAAAGATATTTATGATGATTTGGATGTTAGTTAAAATTTTACATTGTTGGCATTCCAACCTTCTTCGTCTGAAGAAGAAATCAGAGATGAAAATTGGGTGCAAGTTATGGATCAAGAGATGGATTATATTGATAAGATTGATACATGGGATTTGGTTAATTTATCAAACGATAAAAACCTCATTGGTATGAAGTGGGTGTACAAGACAAATTTGAATGAGAAAAGTGAGATTGACATATTTAAAGTAAGACTTGTAGCAAAAGGATTCTCGCAGCAACCAGGAATAGACTTTGGGGAAACATTTTTTCCAGTAGCCAGATTCGATACTGTAAGAGGAGTTCTAGCCACAGCATCTCAAAACAAGTGGAAAGTATATCAGCTGGATGTCAAATCAACCTTCTTGAGTGGAACTCTAGAAGAAGAAGTTTATGTGCAGCAGCCTCCAGGTTATTAAGTTGAAGGAAAAGAAGATAAAGTTTACAAGTTGAAGAAAGCACTCTATGGACTAAAGCAAGCACCTAGAGCATGGTATAGCAAAATCGTCAGTTACATGATTAAGAATGGATTTTGTAGAAGCAACATTGAGCCTACCTTATACACAAAGGTAAATGGGCATGGACAGATGTTGATCGTTTGCGTATATGTTGATGATATGATTTTTACAAGTGATCTTGAGTTAGATGAATTTAAAGCAGCCATGATGAAAGAATTTGAGATGAGAAATCTTGGTCTCATGAAATATTTTCTTGGCATTGAAATTGAGCAATCTGAAAAAGGAATTTTAATTTGCCAAAATAAATATGCCAGAGATTTTCTAAAAAGATTCAGGATGGATAATTGCAAACCTGTACCTACTCCAGTTGCAATAAGTACAAAGTTAAGAAAGGATGATGAAGGATCAGATGTCAATCCAACTCTATTCAAAATATTGGTTGGCAGCCTCATGTATCTCACAGCTACAAGATCAGATACTATGCAAGGAGTGAGTTTGATTTCCAGATTTATGGAGACTCCAAAATACACACATTGGAGCATTGGAAAAAGAATTCTAATATACATAGAAGGAACTAGAGATTATGGCATAATGTATGCAAGTACATAAAATAAAGAATTGATTGGATACACAGATAGTGATTTTGCAGGTAGTTTGGATTATCGGAAGAGCACATCTGGTTTTATTTTTCATCTTGTTTTAGGTGTGATAGCATGGGCATCTAAGAAATAGACCATTGTGACAATATCATCAACAGAAGCAGAATATGTAGCAGCAACTTCAATAGCATGTCAAGAAATATGGTTAAGAAGAGTATTGGATGGACTCAAGCAGAAACAACAAGGATCAACAACGATATACTATGACAACACATCAGTGATTGCACTATCCAAGAATAGTGTGTTTCATCAAAAGAGAAAGCATATTGATACTATATATCACTTTATTAGAGAACTTGTGAGAAATGGAGAAGTTCACTTGAAGCCTTGTAAATCTAGTGATCAATTGGCTGATATATTTACAAAGCCATTAGCTACAGATTTGTTTGAGTTTCACAAAAGAAACTTGGGTGTTGTAAGCCTAGCTAAGACAAAGACCAACAGACATGTTTGAGTTGTCATGAGTTAATGTTTTAGTTTAGCGTTCGTAATTAAGGGGGGGTGTTAAAATATGCAATTACCTCCCGCATGCATTGTTAGACAATCAATTAAGTGATTTAGTTGAGTTGAGTGATATATGAATTTGGTAAGTGAGTTAGAGAGTCAGCTAAGTGACTGATGGTCAATTTAACTTATGTGAGTGTGTGCATGTCAAGTTAGGTTAAATACCCTTCACCAGGTTCATTGTATTCATTGAGTGAGATTGAAGATCATTGATTAATAGAAGAGCCATATCTCGTGTGCTTCGTGTGTGAAATACTTGTGTTATTGTGTTTTTATATCCTCTACTTATCCAACACAATCAACGGTGCAGTACACGATCATAGAAAAATGCACCTCTTTGTTATTAATGGAATGTTGTGTTGTTCATAACTTCTCAGTAGTCAAGCACGTTACACTCTATGGTCAAGGACGTTATTACAATAATATTCCTCAGCGTTGTGTTTGATCTACACTGAATTGACATGGGAAACCTAAAGCATCGTGTCGCGATCTTTCCTAGTGGGGGAATTAAGCCATCTTATCCCCTTCGCTGAGCTCGCCATCCACTTTGATGACCACCATGGCCTTTCCATCACCTTCATTACCTGCAAATGGATGTTCTCCGCCCATCTCATGGAACTTTACTCGGAGCACATTGCATCCTCAAATCTCAACATCACCTTCGTCTAGTTGCCAGAAGTGGAGATAGAAGGCACACAACACATGCAAATCGAAGCTTCTGGAGAAATTTAAAGAATCATTTGTAAGTGCTCTCAGATTCCTTGTTGACTCTGCCCCGCCCTCCTCTGCTTTTATCACTGATTTTTTCTGCTCCACTATGTACGATATGACCACCGAATTTGGATTACCCACATATGTATTCTTCACTTCAAATTCTTCTCTACTTTCTTTCATGTTATCTATCCCCAAGCTCGTCTCAGAGATTCCAATAGAGGTGTCAGAAATTCCACCAATCTTCCGCCTCCGTTTCGGGATAGATCTGATGAAGCTTTTTACTGGGTGGTGCGCCATTCCTCGTGCCTATGGAAATTCATAGGGATCTTGAAAAAAACCTTCGAGGAGGTGGTGCCTGAAACTATCAAAGTTATTTCAGAAGGAAAGATAGGTAAAGAGAAAAGAAGTGGAGAGAGAAATTATAGAGTTGATGGAAAGAGGAGAGGGCAGGATGGTAAGGGAAAGAATGAGAAAATTTAAGGTGAAGGGCGTGAGTAGGGTGGAAAAAGGGAGCAGTTCCTACAATGCCATGGTCGTTGCATACTCTGAATGGGAAAAAAATGAAAACGCAAAAACCTCGGTCGTTGTGATGCTCGATATGTCCAATCTGCAACAAAAAATTATAATTATGGAGGTTGTACTCATGTAGTAGTCTATGTTTTTTCTTTTCCTTGATGGAGTCTGTACTGACGTAGTCATCTAGCCACTAGAGAGGGTAGTTTTCTGGCCACTGGAGGGGTCAGTCTTGATATGATATATATGTTGGTGTTTTTTATGTTTATATTTTGGCTGGAACAGAGTAGATGGTAACTAGACCCATTTTATGTTGACCGCTGTAGTAGTCTGGAAGATGTATACATATTGTAGCAATAATCTGGAAGATGGATATATACTAAGAACATAAGCCATATCTGACATTGCAGTGTTTTATGACTCCTCCCGTTTATTTTAGGATTTGAAGATTGAGCTGAGAGGCCTAAACTGCATATGCCATACAATGTTATGTAACTACTTTATACAATTTTATGTAGCTACATCTTTTAATATAAGAATGTCGTTTGAAAAAAAAAATGATTTTTCCTTGTTCTTTTCAGAAAAGATAAAGAAGTAGAAAGACCATGGATATAAATATGGATTGGTTAACGGAATCATATAAATAATTTCAGTGCCTTGTGATGGATATAAGGTCGGACTAGTTAGTAGAATCATATAAATAGTTCCAGTGCCTTGTGATGGATATAAAGATTTATTGGTTAGCGAAATCATATAAATAGTTCCAGTGTCTTGGATATAAAGACATATTGGTTAGCGAAATCATATAAATAGTTCCATTGTCTTGCCTTGTGATGTTGTTTGATAGTTCCAGTGCCTTGTGATGTTGTTTGCTGTTTTTTTTAGTGTTTTTTTTTATTGTCAAATATCTAGTTTGTAATATTGAGATATGGTTTACCTTATATCTCTTATTTAATGTGTAATATCTAGCTTGTAATATTGAGATAAGGTTTACTTAATATCTCTTATCTAATGTGTTTGAAAGATTGTGGTTTGAAATATTAAATGTATAAGAATTGTGTAAAGATTGTGGTTTGAAAGATTAAATGTATAATGTATTTGAAAGATTGTGGTTTGAAATATTGAATGTATAAGAATTGTGTAAATATTGTGGTTTGAAAGATTGAATGTAGAAGAATAGTGTAAGAGAGATTGAGATATGGTTGTTTGAAAGATTGAATGTATAAGAATTGGGTTTGAAGTAAGAAATATTGTGGTTTGAAAGATTGAATGTATAATAATTGTGTAAGAAACATTGAGACATGGTTGTTTGAAAGATTCAAGGTATAAGAATTGGATTTGAAGTAAGAAAGATTGAATGTATAAGAATTGTGTAAGAAAGATTGAAATATGGTTGTTTGAAAGATTGAATATATAAGAATATGATTTGAAGATTGTGTTGAGAGACTTGAACTGTATATAATGCTATATAATTATTTTTTTTAATATAAGAATGTCATTTAAAAAAATGTTTAAAAAAATGTTTTAATAGTGTCATGTAATTATTTATTTTAGTATAAGAATGTTCTTTAAAAATAAAATTGTTCTTTCTTAATATAAGAATGTCATTTAAAAAAAAAGTTTTAATAGTGTTATGTAATTATTTATTTTAATATAAGAATGTTATTTAAAAAAAAAATGTTTTTTCGTTTTTATGAAAAGAAAAAAAAGTAGAAAGGCTTTTGGATATAAAGTCGATAGATCGGTTAGCGGAATTATATAAATATAAGAATGTCATTTAAAAAAATGTTTATGTAATTATTTATTTTAATATAAGAATGTTATTAAAAAAAAAAATTTGTTTTTTCAACATTTTAAGAAAAGATAAAAAATAGAAGACTCTTGGATATAAAGTCAATAAATTGGTTAGCAGAATCATATAAATATAAATAGTTCTAGTGTCTTGTTATGTTGTTGATGTTTTTTAAGATCGAATATGTAGTTTGTAAGATTGAGATATGGTTTACTTCATATCTTGTATGTAATGTGTAAGATATATTTTGAGGGTATAGTGGAAGATTATGTGTTTTTTCACTTTAAGTTAAATTTAAAAAGTAGAATATGTAATTTTTTATAACATATATTTTTATAAAATATATATATATATATATATCAATTAAATATTTAATTTAGTATTGATTTTGTAACGGTTCATTTAATGCTAATTGATGATTAAGTTTATTGTTAAGAAATTTGTTAATATTTGTAATTGGAAAATATATTTTGAACAAAAAAATTAATTTTGACTTAACAAAATGAATTATGAAAGTAAATTCCATAAAAAGAGTAAAAGACTAATGGTAAAAGTAACTCAAGAACTGAGAGTGAGTTAGTTACCAGTTGTCTCTTTTTGTGTAGTTTCTTCAATTTCTTGCAACCTTTGTTTTGCAGGTGTAGGAGTCAGTGCAAATAGTTACCCCAACCTCTGAGGATAAAGGGTTATCCCAGTGAGCTAGAGGGGTTCTATTCGGTAACTGAAGAAGGAAATTTCGCAGAAGAATTCCTGAACTGGTGCTAACCAGTGGAATACTCCAATTTTCTGGTGAATGCTGGAATAAGAGACTCGACCGGATTGTCCCGAGGTCTCCTCCAGAAAATTTCTGTTAACTTACAAGGCTCAGACTTGGAGCACGAGGGAGAGTGGAGGACGTGATTGCCTCACTCGTGGTAGGGAGGAATAACATTAATTAAGATACTATTAGACAAGTAAGTCTCCTTTCTGTCATTAAAGAAATCCAAGTTGTCTTTTGGTAGTAATCCCTAAATAGAATCCTTAGACCTTACAGAAGTTAAACATTGTGAAAACAAGGACATCTGAGTGTATATATATAGTTAAATAGTATATATTGTTCTTGTTTGATTAAGTTGTACAATTAATTGTTTTTACATATAGCTAATAAAATAGTAAAGCAAAAAACTGTTAACACAGAATCCTCGATAAGAGGGCTCCATGTTGGTCGTTCTCTGTAACCTGTGATATTACACGGACAGAATGGTCCAACCATCTATATATATATATAAATAGGAAATTGTTACAGAGCTCCAAGAAGAGAAATCATTCTACATTTTAAATGAATAGACAGGTCCAGAAAATATATATATAACTAAGACCTGAACTCTACAGGCATTGCTGGAATTGTAAATAGATGGACTACTATAAAAGAGAACTGTAAATTAACTCTTGCTTGAATTGAAAACTTGAAGAACTTATCACATAGAAACAAGAAATACTTGCATTCTTATTTTATAGATCTGAGAAGTAAGAATTTATGTAGATAAACACTAGAGCACAAAAGAAAATAATATTACTAGAAACTAACGACATTCTATAGAAATTATTTCTGAGGAAGTAAAAACAAAGAGAATTCTGGTAGAACCTTCCTTTAAATCCCTCTATGCAAGTAAATTGTGGTATTACTCCAATTCGTAAAACCCTTACAAATTTAAGAACACGGGAAAAGTACCAAATTAATTTACGGATGTATTTAGAAAAGAATTCCGAATGTAAATACAACGATTCCAGAAATAAAACTAAAGAGATTTATTTATCATTGCTCACAAAATAAAAGAGTTACAGCACAGAGTCTGGAGAAAA
The DNA here is from genome assembly GCA_034641835.2 of Pinus albicaulis. NCBI lineage: Eukaryota > Viridiplantae > Streptophyta > Pinopsida > Pinales > Pinaceae > Pinus > Pinus albicaulis. Next base: position 952,191,324 of record CM076573.1, read on the forward strand.
GAAACTGGTTATACAATTTAGCCCTCGAAACTCGAAAACTATATCAACGAGGAAAGGTAGTCATTGTTTAATTCACAAGCATATATAGAACTACTAGAGAGTTTGTAATAAACCACAGCCGTAGCACCAGGACAAAATCTGGGCTCCAATTTCAATAAGCATAACTATACAGTAAAAAAATGTTCGAGTCTGCTAAGAAAATGGCGAAAATGCTACCATTAAAAACACTATTCGATATGCTATGCAGGGTATTGACTGTAGAAATAAGTATCAATCCCTCTCAGATATCATAATTAAACAAGACTCAAACCCTTATCGACTAATAACCCTCTGTAAGCTGAATGAATTTCCTGAGACCAAATGGTTCACGGCAATAGGTACTTATCAGATTCAGAGGCGGTTAGAGAAGTTATTATGCGAATTTCGTAGAAAAACACCCTTGTAAGAGTAGCAGCAAACAAACCTGCAACCAAATATTTTAGAAGAGTATTAGTGAAAAACCCGATGTAAAATCTGAAAGGGGTTAAAGAACGAAGAAGAACGAAAAATGGATCATATAGAATTGCAGAATACCTATAAGAGGTCTAACACCGAAGACTCAAGGAGAAAATCATACAAGAAATGCCTTGGAAGATAAGATTACTGGAAATGCCTCATAAAAATCCAAGAGAATTATTAGTGCAAACAAACCAGAGAAAATAGTAAAGGTTACTTGAGTGATTCTGGGTTCTCTGTGGGAAGGAAGGACTTCATACGCCACGGCTGGAACATCACTGGGGCTTGAAGAAGAGACGGTAAGTTCTTAAAACAAACAAACCCGAGATTAAAATCCTTGACAAAAGTGGCAAAGAAATCAAAAAAAGATTATAAATTGTAAGCCTGTGTAAACTTTGGACATGGCATGTGTCGCACAAGATAGTTAAGTTGGATAAATGCAGTGACAGGAATTTTTCAACTGAAATCTTACTAGATAGCTAGCTGCCGGAGTGAACGAGCCCACCCTAGAGGAACCTTGTTGGGTGATTGTAGAGTAGCTACCAGAGTAAACCTACCCATGCTAGAGAAACCCTATTGGATGGATTGTAGAGGTGAAGAGGCTCTTGTTGAGGAGCAAGAGGCGGAAATGACCGGGAAACAATGAAGACGGTTATGGGAAAAAGGGTCATTACCATAACCCTAGTTACTTTCCACCGTCGGATTCAGAGGAGTTAGATCAAGGGCAGAGGATGCCACACTTGTCCTCCATGGTGACGCAAATCTCAACCAATACATTAAATGAGCCATGACTCCATACCATATATATTGTGCGACAGATTTGTTATTCCAATGACTATTGATAGCATATGAACGTTTGTATAGTGTTATTTAAGATTGATTAGAAATTCGGACAATAGATTTCCTAAGAGGTTAGACATGAAATCAATCATAGCAGGTCGACTATAGTTACATATGGTATAATTATGAACATCGAATTTATAAATGGTACAGTTGTATGTCATCTCTGGTGTAATCTTCTTTATTATTTGAATGATGCATAATGGTGAGTTATATGTAGGATTGTTATGTAGTCAATAATTTCTAATATAAGTTAATTAAGTTGTGAAGGTAAGTAGAGATAAAGGTTTTACAAGGTGAATTTTTTTTTTTTTAATGAATGTATGGTGTATGTGACTGATTTTTAAAATAAATTATTATTTATTATTATTAATATTTAATTTGTAAATGAAACTAATATATAATTAATCAATAATGAATTACTTTGGTGAAAATAAATATGAACTAGTTTAACTCAAATAAATATATTACAAGTAAATTTAATTTAGTATTGATTTTTAAAATAAATTATTATTTATTATTATTAATATTTAATTTGTAAATGAAACTAATATATAATTAATCAATAATGAATTACTTGGGTGAAAATAAATATTAACTAATTTAACTCAAATAAATATATTACAAATAAAATGAATTTAAATTCAAACTAAAAGTATAATTTTTATAAAATCATCTAATTTAATATATATATATATTACAAATATATATTTAAAAAACATATTTTATTTTCAAATTCAAGTATTTGTGATTTATATTTAAATTATTGAGAAAAATTCCGACTATAATCACATAAGAATAGTACCAACTATTTTGATTCATACTCACTAAAAATATGAAGAATCAAATCATGACATTGGATTAAATAGAGCGAGCAATGTAAAGATAGTTATAATAAAACTACTAGTTTGGAAAATTATTTTTGAATGTTAAAATATTTTTTTTAATAATATTTCAACATAATATTAAGTCAATCTAGAGAAGATATTAAGCCAAAAAAAAAATTTAAAAAAAAATTTAATATAAAATTAAAGCAAAAACTAGTAATAAAATATAAAAATAAAACTAAAGTAGTCATATTTTGGACAACTTACAATAAATTAAAATTAAAATAAAATAAAACTAAATAAATAACTCAAAATATAAATCAGAAATAAAAATATAAATTAGTAACAAAATAAAAAATCGAAAATAAAACAAAATAAAAATGGAAATTAAATAAATAAATTAAAATAAATTAAATTAAATACAATTAAATAAAATTATATTATATTAAATAAATTAAAAATATATTATATATTATTATTATTATTATTATTATTTAGAATAAATAAAATAAAATAAAAATTAGAATATTTTAAGAATGTAGGATTACTCAATAATTACTAATTTTTTAACTATTGTTTTATTTAGATTACTAGGTTTTTTTTTCAATTTTTATGACTTCCTTAAACTTGGTGTGATGGAAATGACTAATCCTAATAATAACTTAGGCCTCTTCCATACAAATGTGATGTGGCATGTTCTCCCAAAACTAATAATATTTATTATGAGTAAAAATAATATATTTTATTTTATAAAAATGAAAAAAATATAAAAAAAAATAATAATTTTATTGGGAAAAAGAAGAAGTATATCTCACTTTGATATTTTTTTATATTTTTAAAAAGAATATATATTATTTATATGAGTGGAAAAAATTAAAGATTATAAATAAATATAAATTTATTAGACAAGACAAAAATAAATTACAAATAAATATAAATTTATAAATAAATATTTTTGTTAACCAATATTATTAAATTAAAAAAAAAACAATGATCATTATACCTAGTGTAATGCCTATTTCATATAGAAGCCAGGAAACATGTGAAGAAGAAGAAGTTATTTTAACTTCTAAGAGGCTAAAGATAACCTATGACACATACTGCTTCCCTATCTGGCTCTTGTATTCTGTCATTTTCCTGTGAAGTTTCACAATAAACTTTCCTAGCTTCTCGACAAAGCCCTTTCTGAATAGAATATCCCAAGAGCTAGTTGCCAAAATATCTGCATCACTTTCCTTGTTGTTTTTAATTGCCCCAGATTCTAAAATAAAATGCTTTTTTTGTGTCAACTTTTTAGACAAAGCAAAAATTGCATACACTTTCCTCCCACACTTCTTTTGGCATTTTCAAGCCTCTTGTTTCACAACCGAATTTTTAAGCCTCCTGTTTCACAACCAAGTTTTTGTGAATTAGTCTTTAATTGAACAATAATAATTTCAGCTCTTCAAGAAATTAAAAAAGAAATTCTCTTTAAAATCCTCACAAACACAAAAAAAAATATAAAATTAATTCAATTATTATCCAATTTCACCAATAAATAAAACACATTTTTAGCTTTTCAAAATTAAAAGCAAACGTATATATATAAATTTTAATGCCAAATTTTTATACCACATACAATTATCACTTTATAATAAACATGATCTGAAATATCAGAAAAAGACATTTTCAAAATTAAAAGAAAACTTTTATAACTTGATACAAAACTTTTATACCCACATAAAAATTATCACTTTATAATAGACTTTATGTGAAATATCAGAAAAAAACATTCTTAAAGTTAATGATTAAATACATTTTATAAACAATCAAATGAGTCCCCAAAAATTATAAATGGCTTTAATATATTAATATTATTATAAAATAATATAAACAATAGTTCAAACCTTCGGAGTTTGAAAACACTCTTGAACGCTCGGTCTGTTTGGACGGTGAACTATTCAACACCCACAGCTGTGAACATGCGGAAGCGACAGCTCTCGCTTACAACGACGGCAGAGTATGTGCAAACTGTAATCTATCAACTACAGTGGCGGAAGAGAATGCGCAAACCTAATCGGTAAACCTGCAAGGGCTAATTAGCAACCTCAAATCTAATAGTGAGCAAGTCATTATGCCTATCTTTTCAGGGTTACTATGACGGGTCATTCAGGGTTAGGGTTACTATGACGTGTCATGGTATCATAGTATTTTCTTACGTAATAATGAGCAAATCATTATGTCTATTTTTTTCAAAGGTTACTATGACGGGTTATGGTATTCATAGTATTTTTTGTGAGATTTGAAATTTACTAGAAGAAATAACATCCAAATGAAATAACCACTTTGTAAATGTGAAAGGCAATTTAAAAAATATAATGATACTTAACAATCACTTTGTAAATGTCAAAGACAATTTTAAAATATATAGTAAAATTTTTAAAACTTTAATGTGATCAACCACTCCGATCGTCTTAGAAGATATAATTAAAATTTAAAATAATATCTTATAAATCTATATGTTTTGTTTGATTCAAAATTTAAATATTTAGCTTCTAGTGAAGTGTGGCTACATCAAAAAGTAAAAGTAGGTTTCTTTATTAAATTTTGAATGGGGAGATGATAGGTGTGGATTAGAATATACAATGAAAAGGAAAGATGTTAAACTTCTTCATTTTATATTTATACTCACCAATCACACTAGTCACTTTATTATATATATTAAAAAAATAGTTATTTTCTTTTTTTTTTCTGTTTTTTAATGGATATAAACAAACTTAATCATGAAGCTCAACATATCAATATAATGCTATAAATTTCATGTGTGACAGTGGCATTTAGTTGATTAACTAGTTAAATGACTTTTATTATTTGTTAATGAAAAGACTGAGACAATTAATATTATTAATTATAATAATAAAGTTAGTTATGGAAAATAACTTGATAAAAAGTAAAAAGCTAATGGTAAATATTTTCCAACAATTGAAAAGAGGTTGGGGACTGTTGGAAATAGTTACTTGCTCCTCTGGGGATAAGAGACTGATCCCAGTGAGGAGTAGGGGTTATGTTGTTGATGGAAATAGGGAGAGTGATAATTATCCAGAGCTGGTTGTGATCAGTGGAATACACTCAGAAAAATCCCGAACTACTTCTGATACTGATTGGACTAGGTGTCCTAAGGTCACAACAGAAGTATACACTGTTAACCCGTACCTATCCGAATTGGAGCACAAGGCAAGAGGAGGACGTAATCGCCTCTCTTGAAGATTGGGAGGATCTCAGCTAAAAACTACATAAAAAGATAAGTAAACTATATTTTACTTTATGTGATTATGTACTGAATTTACTTTACTGTATGTGCACAAGTATTTGCATTCTAGTGACAGAGGTAGTAATGTTGTATACATTGGTTGGGAATTAATAGAGTATCTGTTGTTTTATTATGACATTTATGAACTCCACCAGTTCTGTATTAATACGAAGAAAAATAGAAGCAGAGAAATCTTGGTAATTAAATTCAAAGATTCTTTACGTTATGTCCGAAAAGATCTTCCTATGTCTTTTATGTGATTATCTTAAATTATAATTGATTAATAGCATGAACTGTAATACTATAAAAGAAAAATGAAGAAAGGTGTACTTATGAAGAACTGTAAATTGGACCTTTTGTTTAATTGCAAGAATGTATAGAGGATTGTCGGTCAAGGGTGCTGTATGGAAATCCGACTTGAGACACATCGCCTCTCTAAATATGGCTACACACGAACGATAAGGAGGGTGGTCCAGTCACCCAAACGAAAACTACACATTTATACAACTACATATGCAAGTAAAGAGTATCTCAGAAAAACCCAAACTGGATTGTAGTGCAAATAACATTCCGGAGTAATTACACAGAAGCATATAAATGAAGCGAGAATAAACTCAGATATTCCACATTATTGCATTGACCAATAGACTAACAGAAAATGGAGATTTTCCATGAATGGTATCTATAAATGAGAAATAAACCATGTACAACAGCTTAGAAAGCTTGATAGAATCCTGTTATAAATATAACTAAACATACCATTGAAAGAGAAAAAAACTTATATTCTGGATTAAGGTAATTCCAGTAAATGCTATCCAAAATATAAAACTCAAGTACCAATGTCTTTATTCAAAAGAAAACATAGAATGCTGGTGAACCAAATTAACTATTTATTTTCTGTAAAGAACTAGCAGAAATGTTGAAACAAGGATTGCAAAGTGCCTGGTCTTACTTCTAATCGAAAACTCGAAAAAACTGGAAGACAAATGTAACCAAACATGGAAGAAACAACTCTTAAATATTATGCATGTAAAATACCTCAATACGGGCCTGTAAGTTGCCAAGTTAATGGCGCAACCTTAATAAATAGGAGAGCAGTGTAATTGAAGAAACTATCTATAACTTATATCTCAAGTAATGAACCAGTAAATGAAGTTAAGAATTCCTGAAGGCGAGAAGCACAAAGCACCCAAATTTGGATGAATGTCGGTGTTCACCATATATTCATTACAACCATAAAAACCCCAAAGAAATCAACCCATAATGGAATTTCAATATTACATTAAATAGGATTGTGGGCATAAGGCCGCAGCAGTGCTAAAAGTTCTATTACTTATGGAATAAACCTCAGCAGAGAACAAGATCAACTTCTATGAAACTTCAGAGAGGGATGGCCAATCCATGAATCCGCAATACCTGGAGAAGGAAGTGCGAGTTTGTATTTCGATAAGCCCGACAGCAACGGAAAGCTTCAATGTTCAAGGAGGGTAGCAAAGGGCACCAAAGAGAAGACACACCTGTGTCAAAGTCATTATGTAACAAGTTATGTGCCGAGAGAGGGGTTAATAAGAAAAATATCAAACCAATTTCCTCATGCAAACCCTGAAAGGAAATTATTAATAAAATTAATGCCCGTATAGAGGAGAATGACCACCGGAAGGTGCAAGCCTCCATCTGAAATTTAAATAGGAGGATGTGGGTTAAAACAAGAGGATTATGAGTCTATACCTCTGAGAAAATGTCTGACACCAAAATACAGTCGAGTGCAGAGTGCTTACCTACCTAAATCGTAGCATTGATGTGCGATGCTCCATGGAGAAGAGGAAATTCTCTCGCAACCTGTAAGTATTCAATACTGTGCCAATAGGCTTCTGGCTAGAATGCATAGCAACAACTCCAAACTGGAGCAGGCAGAACTGGGCCTGCGTCGGAGAAAAGAGCCGAGAGCAGCTCGGCTCCGTCAAATGAGGATAGTGAGAAGAGAATGGGGTTTCACCCAGTAGTGTTCTCCCGCCAAAATCTGCCACTGTTGATTAGAAAGCAGATTTAACGGCTAGTGGTGAGACAGAGGTGTATAGGATTCCGAGTCCGATTCCATGAGATTTTCCTAGCTGGATACCATAAATGCCATGTACTCTTACACCATCGTCGGTTAACAACAATCGAGGTGTATTAATGAGACGTGGTACCAGGTGCCATCTGTTTAATATATTTATCAGCCTTGCATAGTTAATATGTAAGTGGAATGGGTAAGTTTCTAGTTAGACTTTACCACACTGTATTAGATTACCGATAACATTTTTATTACAATGCAGTTAGCAAATATATTCATGAGTCAAGAGATTAACTATACAAATGGTAAGGTATAGTAATTTGTTTATAACATGTAAATTTTTTTTTAGTGGTATGTGACATCATGCTCCAAAGGATGAGTACATTTGTGGCCAATGTTTTATCAATTAATAAGAAAGCAAGAAAGTAACATGTTGGTCATTCTTTGTGTATTTTAGAATATTTTGTATAATTGAATATAATGTTATAATATTATTTGTGTATTTTTAAATATTTTACATGTTTGTTTTGTTTTTGTGTTTTTTTGTATTTTAATTTTTTTTATACGTTTTGAAGTATGATCACATCAATCATATAATGTCACTTCAATATACATATTAAAAAATTAGCTATTTTCCATTTTTTTGGTTTCCAATGGATATAAACAAACCTAATCATGAAGCTCAACATATCAATATAATGCTATAAATTTCATGCTCCAAACGATGAGTAAATTTGTGGCCAATGTTTTAATATTTTATCTGTTACTAAGAAAACATGAAAGTAACATGTTGGTCATTCTTTGTGTATTTCACAATATTTTGTATAATTGAATATAATGTTATAATATACTTTGTGTATTTTTAAATATTTTACATGTTTGTTTTGCTACCCATTTTTTTTTTTTTTTTGAAATATGATCACACCAATCACATAATGTCACTTCAATATACATATTTAAAAATTAGCTATTTTCCATTTTTCTGGTTTCCAATGGATATAAACAAACCTAATCATGAAGCTCAACATATCAATATAATGCTATAAATTTCATGCTCCAAACGATGAGTACATTTGTGGCCAATGTTTTAATATTTTATCTGTTAATAAGAAAACATGAAAGTAACATGTTGGTCATTATTTGTGTATTTTAGAATATTTTGTATAATTGAATATAATGTTATAATATTATTTGTGTATTTTTAAATATTTTAATGTTTTTTTGTTTTATTTTTGTATTTTTAAATTTTTTATTTGTTTCAAAGTATGATCACACCAATCATATAATCTCACTTCACTATACATATTAAAAAATAGCTATTTCCTTTTCTTTGGTTTCCAATGGATATAAAAAAACCTAATCATGAAGCTCATCAATATAATGCTATAAATTTCATGCTCCAAACGATGAGTACATTTGTGGCCAATGTTTTAATATTTTATCTATTAATAAGAAACATGAAAATAACATGTTGGTCATTATTTGTGCATTTTAGAATATTTTATATAATTGAATATAATGTTGTAATATTATTTGTGTATTTTTAAATATTTTATATGTTTGTTTTTTTTGTTTTTTTGTTTTTAATTTTTATATGTTTTGAAGTATGATCACACCAATCATATAATGTCATTTCACTATACATATTAAAAAATTAGCTATTTTCCTTTTTTTTTTGTTTCCAATGGATATAAACTGCGAGAGCCGGTTTAAGTGCAAACTAATTGTTATGTTATTTATTTTAAAAAGACTAAACATTCATTTTCTGTGAGAAAAGGATTACAAATGATGAACATAAATTAATTATGTTTTTTTTAATTAAATTTAATTATGGAATCGTGGTTCCATAAAATTAAAAGAAGACTGATGATAAAAGTATTCCAAGAACTGAGAGTGGTTGAACAGAAAATAGTTAAAAATGGTTACCTTTCCTCTGGGGATAAAAGTACATCCTAGTGAGGAAAATGGGTTCTGTTCTATGACTAAGAGAGATAGGAAGAGAGTGAAAATTCCTGAGCTGGTGGTGACTAGTAGAAAACACTCAGCATTCCCTAATCTTGGAAAAGAAGAGTACTGGACTAGGGGTCCTGAGGTCTCTTCTGGAATATCTGTCAACCTACTTATCTCAGGTGTGGAGCACGGGGGGAGATGAGGACGTAATCGCCTCTCTCATGGTAGGGAGGACATCATCAGTAGGTTCTGGAGCGAGATAAGTATACAGACTGCAGAAATAGTAAGAATTGGAATTTGTTGTTTAGACAGAATTCTTCTAATACAGAAAATGTTTCTTAAAATTATGGAATGAAGATTTTTACACAGTGAATGTTGTAGATATATAACATCTATATTTTTTTTTCAATATTCAATAATTTACAGTAGAATTGTTATTACTATGTGGGCTGTGTAAAAATACATATATTGAAGTTCTTTCCTTTTTTTCAAGAAAGAGTAGTGTGAATAGTAATTATATTACCAAGTTAAACAAAGACAGAAATATCTACTAGAAGTATGAACCAGAAGAACTATTAGTTTAGGGTCCATGGTTGAAACCCCGGACCCCAGAACTGGTCGTTAATTCGTAGTCTATGATATACATGGACAGCGGAGTTGCAGGAAAACAACTCAGCACTCAGATGATCCAGACATCTCTACTTAACTGAAAACTGAAGCAATAAAGAATATAAAAGGAATATTATAGTGTCTGTCCTTGAGGGATGGAATAAAAGTCTCTGTATTAACATAAAATAAATATAAAAACTCTAGAAAGAGCATGCGAACGGGAAACCCAGAAATACAGTAGCCAGTGAAAAATATATTCCACATAGAAAACCTTCTTTCTGTAGAAACTAATATAGGAACAAAGTGCTAACTCTGTTACAGACAAGAATGATAATGAGCTCTTAAAACAATCATTAAGACTGAAGAGAAAGTCCAGTAAGTAATGAAAGAATGCGGTGCATATATATATATATATATATATATATATCATCAGAAATGATAAATGCGGCGATTTCTATTCATAGGAAGAAGCCAAACTTAAATAAAGACCAAAAGATTTATCACTAAAGAATTCAAGGGTCAAATAAACATCCACAATGAAGAATCATACAAAATTTAAAACATTGTCAAACAGAGGAACTCTCCTCGTAGGCGGGGTTGTGCTCTCAACTGATAGCCAGGAGTAGCACTTAAAATTACAAAAAATATTTGAAGAAAAATTTCATGTGACTACAACACATGGCAGAGCCCTCGAATACAAGAAAAACCAAAAAGAATGGCAACTCAAAGCCATAAAACTAGTTTTATAAATTCATGACATCGCAAGAGTCACAGAGCTAAGACTAGAGGGCTTTACGCCGATAACTCTAAAGATTTTCGGTGCATACTGTACCTTACGGGAAAACAACAGAATCAGGATGAAATCAAAGCTCTAAAATGGAACGGCAAACACATTAGACAACCCTTGCCAATGAAATGCAGAAGTTACCTGCTACCAACGAAGACAAGAGGATTAGAAGATGTACCCTTATAACTGCTGATTGAATGGTAAAATCAAGGGAAAAGAAATAGAGAATACATTACCTGGATAGTATTTTCTCCGCAGACTATGACTGCAACCCAACATGGGGAAGTGGACAGAGGGAGTCTTAAAGATTAAATTATCGACATAAAATGTAATCGAGCGAAGAACAAGTATAAAGAATTGGGTCATTGATAGTTTACCATACAAGAAGAGTGGGTAACGGTAACTAGAGGACAGAGGCATAAACTTGAAACATCATCCTTAACTGAAAGGTAGGCTGCCTCAGACGTGGAGCATAGCCTAACTAATTGCTAGACCACCTGCAAAAATTGTGAAACGAAGAAACTACAATGTAATATTTAAGAGAAGGATATTGGCTATGCCATAAAATTAAGACAAAATAGATATTGTAGGGTTGTGGGTGTGTATTCTCATACTTGTAGAATCGCCATGATCGCTAGTGCCGAGCAGAAATATCAAATGATGGACTAATCAATCTAGGGTTACAATGAGTTTGCAAAAAGGCAATGTCGCGGAGCTCGACACAAATCAAAAATTCAGTTAGGGTTTGAGAGGGGTCCTTACCCTAAGCTGGTACCCGGAGATCACATCCATAGATCTCTAATCTCAGATCCAATGGTGGCTAGTAAGGCAAGTGTCATTCATTCAATCCTAATTCCCATGCAATGGTACAACATATCTTATCCTAACTTTAATGTTGAATCCACGGCGTATATCATTAACCCATATGATAATCATAATCAAATTTAGAGATCTGCCAATCTTCATCTGTCCCTTTGGGGTTTAAATATTCGTGTCGTGGGTACAAATGTATTTATAGTCAACCCAGAATTATATGTAAAATTAAATCGTTACATTATTACCAATATAAATTTCGAATATAGTTAAAAGGATAGGTAAATACACATATATGCTTGTATGATTAAAGGCTTGGTATTCTGAATGTAATTTCTATATGGTGAAACATTGAATGGCTAATATTAAACCGAGGGGACATGCATAATTACCACGATCATAAAAAAATTGTGGGAATGAGATTTATAGACTTATATCCATATATATTTATATAAAGAAAAAGTAAATTTTTTTTTTATTGTTGAACTATTGTGCACGTTACAAGTGGTATCAGAGCGGCATTCACACGCTGGGACTCAATGGGTCACCTAACATGATAAATTTTTGTGTGTAAATGGTGCATATAAAATAAAATAACCTAGTAGAAGACAAGATGCAGAGGGGATCGACACAGCAAACACCCTGGAATGCAAGGGAGCCTACACCCCAATCCAATCTGGAAATGAATCCTGAAATGTGGATTCATCTTAGTGTAGATTAGCACCAATGGTCCAGTAGACTGCTGGAAGAACAATAACATCAAACCAGTATACTGCTAAGCATTATGCAAAAGTTATAGGAATAAGTGGTCCGAGTTAGGAGTGACAATGAGCGCCTGATACAAGAGCAGGAAAGGATACTCAAAAGCCTTTCCGATAAGAAAAATCAAGGAGTGTTACAACCCAGTCCCGAATGACATACGCAGGAAGAAAATGAACAACAAGTTAAGGACCAAACTAATGACAGAGTGGAAAGAAGACATTTACAACGAAGTAACAAGAATATAAAATATAATGAGGCTGAGTCTAGCAACGTGTCAGAACAACAAGAAATTAAGAAACAAAAAGTGGAGTTACAAGGTGAGTTCCCAAAGATTAAATCACCTACATTTGATGGAGAAGCGGAGGAGGTGGCAGAAGCTTGGTTGATTAATATGAATAAATACTTTATTTTATGAGTACAACAACAACCTTAAATCCAGGTTGGCCATATATCAATTAAGAGAAAAGGCTACCCTGTGGTGGGAGGAAGTCAAGAATCTCCATAATATTTAAGACCAGGACGTGACATGGGATGAATTTCAGCAATACTTTAAGGAAAAATACCTAACAGAACGTTTCTATGATGAAAATTCCAAAAAATTCCATGATTTAAGATTGGGTCAAATGACAATGGTTGAACACATAACCAAGTTCACATATTTATTGAGATTCGTTCCATATTTGAGAGATTAAAAGGCTAAGGTTCAGTGGTTCTTGAGTAGTCTGCCGACCCACATGAAATAATGAATTGAGTTCATAAATCCAAGGACCATGGATGAAGAAATTTGAAAAGCGAGAATGTGTTACTAGCAATCCAAGGCAAAAGGAGAAATAGGAAAAAATTGGCAGCCAAGAAAAGGGTAGAAAGCAGTTCAAATTACAAAAATGCTAGGACCAATAACTTTAAGAACTATGCAAGGAATTAAGTGAGAAAACAGTTCGAAAGAAACCATTAAATAACTCGGTGGCCTATGGAAGAAAATCCTACAGAGGCTTCCAGCAAGCCAGAACATGGAAAAAACCAGAAACCACATCTACAGTGTTAGGGATGTGTCGAGGCTCACTATTATAAGAACTGCCCACAACGGGGAAGAAATGAAATAGTAGCTAACCTGCAAGAAGCCTCTATAGTGGGAGACGTGGCCTGGAATATACCCAGAATTAATGCAGCTTTGGAGGATCGGCAGGTGGATTATCAACCAATGATGATAGAACTAGAAGGTAAGTTACTTTCACAAACTCTTTCTATTTTAGTTGACCCAGGTGCTAGTTTAAGTTATGTAAACCCTAGAATAGTAGAAATATGTAAATTCCAAAGTCATAATTCAAAAATCCTTGGCTGGTACAGCTAGCCATTGGGGCAAAGAGAAACGTTTGTGCCAAAATTCCATACTATACATTGGAAATTGGAAATAAACAGTTAAATGTGGAGTTGAATGTGCTTCCTTTGGGATCTTGTGATGTACTACTGGTCATGGATTGGTTGGAGAGACATTGTTCTATGTAATATTGTAAATATAAGATTATATATTACAGAATGCAAAATGGAACTCGTCAAGAAATACAAGAAATCAAGAAACCCTTACAGTTGCGTCCTATCACAGCCTCCCAAACGATTAAGTGTATTAGAAAAGGATGTCATATATATGCCATTCAGGTGGGTTTTGTTAATTATAAGGAGAAGACCCCTATGCTGGAAAGCATACCAGTAGTACAAGATTTCATAGATGTGTTTCCCGAAGATGTACCAAGGTTACCTCCAAGAAGGGACATCGATTTCACTATCGAACTGATGCCAGAAGCATCACAAATTTCAAGAGCACCATATCAAATGAGTGTACTGGAGCTAACTGAACTGAAAATGCAACTACAAGAGTTGTTGGAAAAAGGGTATATTCGACTGAGTGTGCCTCCTTGGGGAGCACCAGTGTTGTTTGTAAAGAAAAAGGATGGAACCATGTAAATGTGCATGGAATTTAGACAACTCAATAAATTGAAAGTAAAAAATAAGTATCCCTTACCACAGATATATGATTTGTTTGATCAGGTGAAGGGGGAAACTATATTCTCAAAAATAGACCTAAGATCTGGATATCACCAGATCCAAATTAAAGACGACGATATATACAATACTGCTTTTCATACCTGATATGGGCATTACGAGTTTGTGGTATTACCATTTGGTTTAACTAATGCACCAGCAACATTTATGAGGCTGATGCATGGCATATTTCACTCCTTTTTGGACAGATTTGTGCTAATATTCATTGACGATATATTGATTTATTCAAAAATCATGGAAGAACACAACGAGTACGTAAGGATAGTATTGGAGATGCTAAGAAGACATTAGTTGTATGCCAAGTTCATCAAATGTGACTTTTTCAAAGAGCAAATACAATATCTAGGCCATGTCATTTCCGTGGAAGGAATAACGGTCAATCCAAATAAAATTAAAACTATTATGGAATGGCGAGTACCCTAAAACGTGGCGGATATCCGTTCCTTTATGGGGTTGGCTAGATATTATCGACAGTTCATTGAAGGATTCCCAAAGATTTCCTTTCCAATTACATCTTTACAGAGAAAGGGAAAAATATTTAAATGAACCAATGAGTGCCAGAATAGTTTCGAGAAGTTGAAACATTTGTTGACCACTGCCTTAGTGTTAAGGGTAGCTGACCCCAAAAAAGAATTTGAGGTCTCTATCGATGCTTGTAAGGAAGGTGTTGGGGAAATTTTATCGCAAGAAGGAAGAGTGGTTACCTATGAATCAAGAAAACTAAAAGAGCATGAACATCGATATTTAGCCTATGACTTAGAACTGACAACAGTAGTTCATGCACTTCGAGTATGGAGGCACTACTTGTTAGGGAAGAGATTTGTGTTAAAGACTGATCACAACAGCCTAACCAGCTACTTTAAGCAAGCTGATTTAAACGCTCTCTAGGCAAGGTGGAATTCTTTCCTAAGTGACTTTGATTTCGATATACAGGATGTGAAAGGAAAAGAAAATCGTGTGGCGGATTCTTTAAGCAGGAAATTGCATTGTATATATGAAATTTGTTATAATAAAATCGAATGTAAATTTTTAGATCAGATAAAATAGGAAGCCAAGAAGGATCCTGGATATCAATTTTTATGGCAGCAGGCGGAGGAAGTTAGAAGACAGGAAAAAACTTCTAATTATGGAATTAACAAAGACCAATTGTTAATCTTCAAAGGAAAGTTATACGTTCCAAATCGAATGAATTTAAAAGCGTTGATCATGAATGAGTACCACTGCAATAATTATTCGAGACACCAAGGATACCAGAAAATGTTAACAACAATTAGAAAAGTTTATTTCTAGCATGGTATGTGAAGAAATATTGCAGAGTACTTAAACAAATGTCTAGAATGTCAACAGGTTAAGGTGGAGCATCAACACCCAGCCGGATTGTTGCATCCTATACCAGTACTAGAATGGAAGTGGGAAGTTATATCCCTAGATTTTATTACTAGTTTACCAAGATCAAAAAGAGACAATGAATCTGTTATGGTGGTGGTTGATAGATTGAGTAAGGCATCACACTTCATACCCGTACAGTCTACTTACAAAACTGTGCAAATATCAGATATATTTATGAGAGAGATTTTCAGACTATGTGGCATTCCAAATACTGTTATATCAGATAAGGAGGTGAAGTTTACTTCATCATTCTAGAAATCCCTATTTACGAGTTTTGGAACCCAAATAAATTTTAGCACTGCTTACCATCCCCAGACGGATGGACAAAATGAGCGGGTGAATCCAATATTGGAAGATATTTTGCACATGTGCGTGATGCAGCAACCAAAAAAAAGGGAAGAAAATCTACATTTTGTATAATTTGGATACAATAATGGTTACCAAGAGTCTCTTAAGATGAGCCCCTTTGAAGCTTTGTATAGGCGACTGTGTCATACTCCCATCAACTGGAGCAACCTCGAAACCAAGTTGATGCTTGGACCAGAGATGTTAGCTGAGATGGAATCAGAAGTGAGAAAGATCAGAAAAAATATGAAAGTGGCTCAAGATTGGCAGAAGGTATATGCAGATAAAAAGAGAACTTACCGATAATTTGAAGTGGGGATCATAAGTATGTAAGGATTAAACTTAAGAAAATCACACTAAGGTGGACCTCCTATGCCAAGTTGGCTCCCAGGTTCTGTGGACCTTTCTAGATATTGGAAAGAGTGGGACCTATGGCTTATTGGTTGACTTTACCCAACCATATTTGGGTGCATAATGTGTTTCATGTGTCTTTACTAAAACGATATGCACATGACCCAGAGCATGTAATCCACTAGAAAAGCATTCAGGTCGAATTGGAGGATAAACTTCTGGTCTAACCTCAATGTATATTCGATCGGAGAGAAATCATGCTCTGGAGGTGAGCCATCACGCATGTTAAAGTGCAGTGGAAGTACTTCAGCTCAGACAAGGCTACCTGGGAAGACGAAGGATTTGTGTGTGAGGCTTACCCAGAATTGTTTGTCAAGATGGAATGAAACACCAAGGATGATGTTTAGTTCTAGAGGGGGAAGTGACAACTAGTTTAAGTGAAAACTAATTATTATGTTATTTATTTTAAAAAGACTAAACATTCATTTTTTGTGAGAAAAGGATTACAAATGATGAAGATAAATTAATTATGTTTTTTTTTTAAATAAAATTTAATTATGGAATTGTGGTTCCATAAAATTAAAATAAGACTGATGATAAAAGTATTCCAAGAACTGAGAGTGTTTGAACAGAAAATAGTTAAAAACAGTTACCTTTCCTTTGGGGATAAAAGTACATCCCACCTTAGGGGAATTTTGAGGTCTAAAATGGGCCTCCTAAGAAAAATGTACAACCAAAATAAACTTTATGAGAACCAATAGCATTCAAGATGATGATGTCCACCATGGGGGATGATTCACCATTTTTGGAGTAAAAATTAAAAAATTAAAAAATTAAAAAATAATAAAACTACTTTTTAACTTGTATTTTAAACTTATCTCTCTAAGAGTTTACTCAAATTTTGAGCGGGAGTACTCTTTGGATGCAAAATTTAATTACTCATCCAAAGAGTACCCATGTTGCATACTTTTGAGGGACCTTGCTCCACCAAAAATAAGAAATACATGAAAAAACGTGATTGCAATCATGTTTTTCATGTATTTTTCATTTTTCATGTAGTAGAGTCCATAAAAACTATGCAACATGGGTACTCCTTGGATTGGGAATTAAATTTTGCATCTAACGAGTATTCCTGCTCGAAATTTGAGTAAAACCGTAGGGAGATAAGTTCAAAATACGTGTTGAAAAATCTAAAATTTGATGACGTAATCAAATATTATTTTATTATTTCCACTATTATTTTATAATTTCCTTAAGAGGCCCATTTTAGACCTAAAAGCTCCCCTAATGGTGAGGAAAAGGGGTTATGTTCTATGACTAAGGGAGATAGGAAGAGAGTGAAAATTCCCAAGTTGGTTGCGACCAGTGGAAAACACTCAACATTCCTGAATCTTGGAAAAGAAGAGTACTGGACTAGGGGTCCTAAGGTCTCTTCTGGAATATCTGTCAACCTACTCATCTTACGTGTGGAGAACAGGGGGAGATGAGGACGTAATCACCTCTCTCATGGTAGGGAAGACATCATCAGCAAGTTCCGGAGCGAGATAAGTATATAGAATACAGAAATAGTAAGAACTGGAATTTGTTGTTTAGAAATAATTATTCTAATACAGAAAATGTTTCTTAAAATTATGGAATGAATATTTTTACACAGTTAATGTTGCAGATATATAACATCTGCATTTTTTTAAAATATTCAATAATTTACAGTAGAATTGTTATTAATATGTGGGCTGTGTAAAAAGACATATATTGAAGTTCTTGTCTGTTTTTCAAGAAAGAGTAGTGTGAATAGTAATTATATTACCAAGTTAAATAAAGACAGAAATATCTACTAGAAGTATGAACCAGAAGAACTGTTAGTTTAGGGTCCATGGTCGAAACCCCAAACCCCATAATTGGTCGTTACTCTGTAGTCTATGATATACACGAAAAACAGAGTTACAAGAAAACAACTCAGCACTCAGATGGTCTAGACATCTCTACTTAACCGAAAAATGAATAGTAAAGAAGATAAAAGGAACATTATAGTGTTTGTCCTTAAGGGATGGAATAAAAATATATGTATTAATGAAATATAAATATAAAAACTCTATAAAGAGCATGCGAAGAGGAAAACTAGAAATACAGCAACCAGTGAAAAATATATTCCACATAGAAAACCTTCTTTCTATAGAAACTAATGTAGGAACAAAGTGCTAACTCTGTTACAGACAAGAATGATAACGAGCTCTTCAAACAATCATTAAGACTGAAGCGAGAGTCCAGTAAGTAATGAAAGAATGAAATCTCTCTCTCTCTCTCTCTATCTATATATATATATATATATATATATATATATATATATGTCATCATAAAAAATAAATGCGGCAATTTATATTCAAAGGAAGAAGCCAAACTTAAATAAATACCAAAAGATTTATCACTAAAGAATTCAGGGGTCAAATACATGTCCACAACGAAGATTCATATAACATTTAAAACACTATTGCACAGAGGAACTCTCCTCGTAGGCGGGGTTGTGTTCTCAACTGACAACCAGGAGTAGCCCTTGAAATTACAAACAAGATTTCAAGAAAAAATGCGTGCGACTACCACATAGGGTGGAGCCCTTGAATACAAGAAAAACCAAAATGAATGGCAATGCAAAGCCATAAAACTAGATTTATAAATTCATAATGCCACAAGACTCACAGAGCTAAGACTGGAGAGCGTTACGCCGAGAACTCTAAATACTATCGGTGAATCTTGTACCTGTTAGGGGGAAATAGAAGAATCAGGATGAAATCGAATCTCTCCAATGGAACGGCAAACACATTAGACAACCCTTGATAATGAACTGCGAAAGTAACTTGCTAACAACCAAGACAAGAGGATTAGAAGTTGTACCCTTCTAACTGTTGAACGAATGGTAAAATTAAGGGAAAATAAATAGAGAATACATTACCTAGGTAGAATTTTCTCTGCAGGCTATGACTGCAACTCTGCATGGGGAAATGGACAGAGGGAGTCTTAAAGATTAAACTATCAACATAAAACGAAATCGAGCGAAGAACAAGTATAAATAATTGGGTCATTGATAGCTTACCATTCGAGACGAGTGAGTAACTGTAACTAGAGGACGGAGGCATAAACCTAAAACATCATCGTTGACTAGAAGGTAGGTTGCCCCAGATGTGGCGCAGAGCCTTACCAATTGCTACACCACCTGCAAAAACTGTGAAATGAAGAAACTACATAAGATTTAAGAGCAGGAGATTGGCTATGCCGTAAAATTAAAACAAAATAGCTATTGTAGGGATGTGGGTGCATATTCTCATACATGTAGAAGCGCCATGGTTGCCAGCGTCGAGCAGAAATATTAAATGTTGGACTGAGAAAGCTAGGGTTGGGGCGAGGTTGCAGAGAGGCAACGTCGCGAAGCCCGAAACAAATGAAAAATTCAGTTAGGGTTTCAGAGGGGTCATTACCCTAAGCTGATACCCGAAGATCACAACCATAGATCTCTAATCTCAGATCCAACAATGGCCAGTAAGGCAGGTGTCATCCATTTAATCCTAATTCCCATGCAATTGTACAACGTATCTTATCCTAACTTTAATGTTGAATCCACGACGTATATCATTAACCCATATGATAATCATAATCAAGTTTAGAGATCCGCCAATCTTCATCTGCCCTTCGGGGTTTAAATATTCGTTTCATGGGTACAAATGTATTTATAGTCAACCCAGAATTATATGTAAAAGTAAATCGTTATATTATTACCAATATAAATGTCGAATAAAGTTAAAAGGATAGGTAAATACACATATGTGTTTGTATGATTAAAGGTTTAGTATTCCGAATGGAATTTCTATATGGCGAAACATTAAATGGTTAATATTAAACCGAGGGGATGTGCATAATTACCACGGTCATAAAATAATTGTGGGAATCAAATTTATAGACTTATATCCATATATATTTATATAAAGCAAAAGTACTTTTTTTTTATTGTTGAATTGTTATGCATGTTACATAAACAAACCTAATCATGAAGCTCAACATATCAATATAATGCTATAAATTTCATGCTCCAAAAAGATGAGTACATTTGTGGCCAGTGTTTTAATATTTTATCTATTAATAAGAAAACAAGAAATTAAAATGTTGGTCATTCTTTGTGTAATTTAGAATATTTTGTATAATTGCATATAATGTTATAATATTATATGTGTATTTTTAAATATTTTACATGTTTCTTTTTTTTTGTATTTTTAAAACTTGTATATGTTTTGAAGTATGATCACACCAATCATATAATGTCACTTCACTATACATATTAAAAAAATAGTTTTTCTCTTCTTCTTTTTTTCCTGGTTTCCAATGGATATAAACAAACCTAATCATGAAGCTCAACATATCAATATAATGCTATAAATTTCCTATTCCAAACTATACATTTTTTGCTAATGTTTTAATAGTTTATCTATTAATAAGAAAACATGAAAGTAACATGTTGGTCATTCTTTGTGTATTTTAGAATATTTTGTAAAATTGAATATAATGTTATAATATTATTGGTGTATTTTTAAATATTTTAGATTTGTTTTTTGTTTTTAATTGATTATATGTTTTGAAGTATGATGTTTTAAGTATTTTTAAGGTTGTTTTTGTTTAGTTTGAGATGCTTCTATAACTTTTTTTCCTATTTAATCATCTTGTTTGAATATAAAATGTGTTTAATTATGTTATTTAATAATCAACGTATCAATATAATGAAGCTCAACATATCAATATATTGTTATAAATTTCATGCTCTAAAGGATGAGTACAATTGTGGCCAATGTTTTAATAATTTATCTATTAATAAGAAAACATGAAAGTAACATGTTGTTCATTCTTTGTGTATTTTTGAGAATATTTTGTATAATTGAATATAATGTTATAATATTATTTGTGTATTTTTAAATATTTTATATGTCTATTTTGTTTTTTGTTTTTTGTTTTTGTATTTTTAAAATTTTATATGTTTTGAAGTATGATGTTTTAAGTATTTATAAGGTAGTTTTTGTTTTGTTTGAGATGATTCTATAAATGATTTTCCCTATTTAGTCGTCTTCTTTGAATACAAAATGTTTTTGATTATGTTATTTAATATTCATGCCATTTTCTAATTGTATTGAGAGGTGTTTTGTAGTTTAATATGAGAATAATGTTGTAATTATTATAAATAATTGTTAATATTTAAATATCAAATTAAAAATAACAATAAAATAAAATAAAAATTAATAAAACTAATAAATTGATTCAATTTATTATATTTTTGTTTTTTTATTAATTAAAACACAAACATTTTTTCAAATAATATGCATATTACATTGAAATAAATTTAAATAATAATAATTCATATTCTTTACATGATATTTAAAAACATAATCATATAAAATTTTATTAAATTATATATATATATATATATATATATATATATATATATATATATATATATATATATATATATATATATATATATATATATAATGGTTAATAATTCATATTTGTAATCATTATATTTCAGAGACAGAGTATGTCTTCCCCTCCCACCTCGACATTATGAAAGCTCACATATGTAGGTGCCATGGCATGTAGGTTATCTCGTGCTCTGCTTGCCCATAGGTCTCCTTGTCGATTCAAGTTGGATTCATGCCTAGATTAAATCATAGGTTAATGAAATGGGTTGGTACTATGCCACACAAACATATTTTATGGCAGAATGTGGCAACCCTTCACACTCCCCCAGGCATGATTGAACATATGGGCTTTTGGGACACTCTTGCTCAGTCCTTCTGGGAGATGGAAATTATGGGAATTCCTCACCTCAAGTTCGATGGTACTTTGTGTCATTACCAATGCAACTTGGGCAGTACCCTCATCTTCCACATATCTGGAATCCACTATGTCCTGGCAAAGCGAACCACCTTTAATTTGAAAATATTGAGTATACCAAGGCATGCACAAGGATAAAACATGATTATGCCAAGATTTTTTGGAACTGTATCTCTCTTTACTTGTGGTTTCACTTTGGCTTACCTAAGTGTCTACAGTGTCAACTTGGTAGTGGCTATCTCCTCACTCAAGGTAAGAATTCTCACAGTTAATATTTGTTACTTTCACGAATCTTTGTGCATAATTTGGTTAAAATTAGGATTCTGAGGGTGTTGGATTTGCTTCTCTTTCATGAATTCGCCAGCCTAGGTTGGCCTCCTCATCCCCATTTTCTCTCTGTCACTTTCCCTCTAAATCCTTCTCCTTTCTTCTTTAATTCTATTATCCCTCCCTTATTGCCTATGTTTTTCAGCCCATGCTCTATCTCACTTCCTCCCAAGATCATTATTAAAGTCGCCTTTAGGATCCTTTTGCTCACTCTGCTTACATTCATGGTAATTTTCACATCCCCCTCATTTGTAACACCACCCTGTCACCTCCTCGCTGCCCCTTTACCTTGGAAAATCATACCGCAAAGAAGGAATGTTGTTTCCCAATGGGGAAGAGGTAGAGGTCACTCTTCTGCTTCTGTGTTGGTTGCTAGTCATACTACTATGACTGCTCAGCTTCATGCTCTAGCACAAGATAGGGAATCTATGGCCCGCTGTGAGGACCTTATCCCCAAATTGGTCCACCGTGAAATTGAGTGAATCAAAGTAAAAGTGGGTTTTGAGAGGTATTACATTATAACATCATGTCAATGTTGAGAGCAAATATTAGATTCCAAACATAGGCACCTCCACTTGCTCGTTCTTCTCACGTTCTTCTCAGGATACATGCAAGCCATAAATGTCTATTAACACATTAAGGTTCTCATCGGTCACATTCACACTGATAGAAACAATGCCCAATAGGAAAAAAATATCAAAATAGTAGAAAATTGATCACAAGATTAATATTCTCATCCACAAATCCACCAAGAATTCTCTCACCTTTGATGGGAACCATTCTATCAGTGGTATTTCATTTTAAACTAATTTATTTCAGTTCTTTACCTTTTAATTTTAGCAACATCTTTTATTCATCTCTTGTATTTTATCATTGTCTTTAATAGTATTAATTCCAATTCTTTATTAGTTTATTAACTTGACTTACATTAAATAAAATATTAGTAACTTATTTTCATCTTGACTAAACCTCTTATTATTATTCTTCTTTTAATTATTCTTAATTATTCTAACCAAACCTTTGTCTAATATTATTGATTATAAATTCATAATTTTAATGTTTATTATTCTACTCAATTCCTTTACCCCTCCCCCCTCCATTATGTCATTTTTTTGGTCATTTTGACCAATATTTGAAATTAAATTAAATATCTTCTTAGGCTAATTATTTGATTTAATTATGCCCACGGGGCGTATAATAGATGGTGATGGGGCGTACAGATAATTCACTCTCTGATGTGATGGTCACTGGTTTGAAACTTAGTGGGAAAAAATACAACCATGTTAAGGGCTGGTGTGTCCCATGCCGGGTATACTCCCATGTGATTAAAGTAGAGCATCCTCCGGGAGTTGCAAGGTTCTTGGTGCAATACCAGGGCTCACCAAAAGTATTTAAGACTATCATGATCTGTTTTTACCTTAAAGTGTCTGCCCATTAGGTAAGTTCACCATTGTTTATTGCATGTAGTATTGCCAACATTTCCTTGTCATAAATAGCTTTCTGTAAATACTTTCCTTTGATTGGATGAATTTCAAAAGAAATGGGTCTTCCTTCTTGCATTAAAACAACATCAATTCCTTTTCTTGAGGCATCACATTACACAATAAAGGTTATTGTGAAGTTTTGCGTAGCTAAGACCGATGCTTGGCACATTGCCTCTTTTAGATGTTCAAAGGTCTTAGTTGCTTCTGGAGATTAAGAAATGCATATTTCTTCAATAACATTGTTAGAGGTGTTTCTATTCTCCCATAATAAAAAATACATAAAAAATACTAACACAAATTTTCTAAGAAAGGGTTTGAAAATGGAATTCATCAACCCATAATTCTAACTAAAAGGCATGACCAAAAATTCATAATGACCCTCATGAATTTGAAATGTTGTTTTTGGAATATATTCAGTCTTCATTCTAATTTTATGATATCCTGAATGGAGATCCAACTTGGTAAAATAAATTGATCCATGTAATTCATCCAATAATTCATCAATCACATAAATAGTAGATTTACCTTTAATAGTGAGCTTATTGAGCTCCCTACAATCTGGACACATGTGCCATGATCCATCCTTCTTGTGCCCCAATACTACTAGAGCAGAGACGCCAATGTCATCATTATAGGTCGGCCTCCCTGTTTCCATTCGTTCAATTTCATTTTTCTTCATTTATACCCGATGATGAGATCTGACAAAATTCATTGATCTATCCTGATGATGAACCACAGAGGATTGGTTCGAAACATCGATTCTAACAAAAAATGGATGCGATAAATCTGAAATATTCTACACACAACTTTGACTAGGTTGAATTATACTAGCCTCTAAATTTTCTACAATCATACATTCAATTTCGCTCTTTTGGACATAAGGATATTGGTAAGGCCTAATGTTTGGAGGAACACTTCATGGAATCAAATGAATAGCATGATCATGATCACGAATAGGTGGGAGTCCTTTGGGAGTTTCAAACACCTTGGAATGATTGTCCAAGACTTTTTGGAGATTTGGATAAATATATGATTTTGATGTTGGAACTTATAGTGAGCATAAATTTTCAATTACGCCTCATTGTTATTTCTTCAGAATATTTGTCATGACATTAGAGCTTATTACCTTTCCCGAATTCCCTGCGATACCTCATAATTCAAATTCCTTTCCTTCTGAATTTTTTTTCAAGAAAAGTTCTTAAAAATTAAAAACTACCGTCCCCAAAGATTGTAACCATTCTACTCCTAGTACAATATCATCACCTCCCATTGGAATGGAAATCATTGGACTATTCAATACATATTTCCCCATGGTTATCTTGATATTATGGCACTTTCTAGAGAAATTTATAGTTCCTCCATTTGAAACCATCACTTGACACTCTAGTGTTGGGTATAGGAAGAAATTTAATTCCTTGGCTACCATACAATTAATAAAGTCATGGGTACTACCCGGATCAATCAACACTATTACATTTCTCTTCTTTATATGTCCTTCTATCTTTAGAGTTTGAGGAGTGATAATTCCTGCCAATGGATTTCAAGATATGGTTAGACTCATTTCTTCTTTCTCTAGGGTTGGTTCTTGGTGTATATCCTATTCTTTTGAATTTTATTGTTCATTTTATTCCTCCTCTTCACAATCTATGTAAAAATATTTATTCTCATCACACTTATGACCTTTAGTGTATTTTCTATCACAACTGTAGCAAGTCCTTTTTCTATTTTTTCTTCCAATTGTTGTGGTGTAAACCTTGTAGGTTGTGGAATTCTAGGAGTAGCAACACTTCAATATTTATAGATGTGAGTGGTAGGCTTCCTTGTCGCCATAATTTTACTTTCAATTTTTCTTGCCAACCCGAATGCCTTCTCCAATGAATCAGGTTCACAAAGGCGAACCTCATGTTGGATGTTATCATTTAAAGTCCCTATGAATACATCAATCCTGTGTTCCTTTGGGATATCATTTACCCTTATATTATTTTTGGAAGTCCTTAATGTGCTCCACCTTTGAACCCTTTTGTCTTATATTTATCAATTGGATAAATAAGGTTTTGCTCTTTGTATCCTCATAATGTGTTATAATTTCCTCCATAAAAATTTACCAAGTGACAATTTTTTTACGAGAGAAAAGCCATCGATACCATACAAATGTATTTTGTTCTAAATATAAAGTTGCAATGCGTACCTTTTGTGTGTTTTGCACATTATGGAGATCAAAATATTGCTCCATCTATGGTATCCATGTTACTAGATTCTTGCCATAAAACTTCCTCATATCGATCTTTGTAATATGGTGGGTATTCAATCCAACATTAGAGTTTATGAAATCACAATTAACATTTATTTTGTTCTCATCATAAGTTTCCTCTACTATATTTTCGCCATTAGGAATCATTTCTTGTATCAAATTTGTCAAACCTTCCTTCAAACCTTCCATGTCTTCTTTTAGATCATTCTAAATTTCTTCCATGTTGCCTTTCATTTTTTCATCAATTCTATTCATATTAGCTTCCATTCCATCCATCTTAGCTTCCATGCCTTTCTTCAAACCATCCATATTAGCTTCCATTTCATTTTTTGTTACTCTTTGCGAGGGTGAAATTTGATGCACTTGCTCTTGTAATTTTTCTATATCGTGTTGCACTTGTTCCTCTTAATGAGTCATCGTAGAGCCTTCTGAGGGATTAATGGGTGTTGAATTATTTTTAGGGGCCATTTTAGAACCCAATATTGATATCTATGCTTCAATATGCCCTTGGAATTACTTCAAATTCATTTTTCAAACAAGACTTATGAAATTTGAAAAAAAATACACACCTTTTTCTTGCTTTTGAGGAGCTTGATATTGAAACTGATGTATCTCTGTAATTTCATATCCCAAATATTTTTTCTTCTGTCTTTCCGTAGCCCTTTGAATCCTCTTTCCAATTCCATAAGTCAAACCTGACTTGGATTATTCAAGGAAAAGTTATGCCCAATCTCCCACAATGACCTAATTATGGACTGGTTCGGTAGAGTGAACTTGTATGGCATGACATGTGTCACTGTTTATACCTTTGGCTCTGAAATTGATATAAAGGAAACTAAATTCTGTGTAATTTTGGCCACTTTTTACATAATTCCAATCCTATAATGAGAGAGAGAGTTATGATTCTTTTCCCAAGGTCACCTCTTTGAGATGAAATTCGAGACCCTACAAAAACCCTAAATTCCATAGATCATATCTCCGAAAATATTGTGAACCAAGATTTGAAATTTTTACACGACTTTCGTCCGGATTTTTTCGCAAATGGGTTTTTTTTTAAGATTTTGAACCTTCGTAGAAAAAACGTTATAGTGAAAATTCCACGATGACCTCTTTGAACTAGTGAAACCCTAGAATCTAAAGCTCTGATACCAAATGTTATGAAACTAGCTCCAAAATAGAAGAAAATATAGTTAAACGCCTTAGAAATCAACCACTTCAAGGGGGAAACCTCCTCTACATTACATAAATGAAAAATTCTTGGATGATTCAAATGACAAAACATCCTTTCTATATATAGGAGTCCATGGGGTCACAATATAATCCTAGTCGACCTAAATATAATAATGTAAGGAAACAAAAATAACAATAGTGGGCTTTTATGGGGCATAATAATAACAATATGGGGACTACAGGGGTACAACAATAAGGGACTACACTAATAATATAGGGACCTAACATTATTAGAGTTCGAACTGTAGGAATTTACAGGGTAAGTTACGTAGATCAAGAACCAAAGGTCACCACTCACAAACAAATCACAAATCAGTACACCAGTATAATCACGTGGTTAAAACCCTCAAAGAGGGAAACAGTCCACACCCCAAGCCAACGCAGCCACTTCAGGGAATTTATTAATATAAAAAGAAAAGTTACATATGTTTCTCTCATAAACGGTTACCGGACAAATGGCCCTCCATGCTCTTTAAATAGAGATCATGGACCAATTGGGTGTTAAGCCACGGATCAAGTGCCGTCAATACCAAAGTGAGAGATAACCGTAAGATCACTACAAATCATGACCATCGAATTATAAGTTACAAAATTACATGGTAAAGAAACACACTTTACCTAACTCTACACTAGACTAAGTTATTCTTAACTATTTGCTATGTGTCAGAATATCCTAACATCCCCCCTTAAGAACAAATTGGGATAGGATTCAAGGATTTAAAAAGGTGACACAAAAGGAGCCTATTTCCTATGTGTCCAAATATCCTAACATCCCCCCTTAAAAACAAAATTTTTTTTTACAAAAGAAGCTTGAGAAGGAGACTTGAACCCAAGACTCCTATTCTCATAAACTAACCCCTCACCAAGTGAGATAGTAAAAGGATCATGTTATTTTAGAAAGGAGGAAGGGGGGATTATTATTATTATTATTATTATTATTATTATTATTATTATTATTATTATTATTATTATTATTATTATTATTATTATTATTATTATTATTATTATTTCTCTTCGGTGTGCATGCCTTTTCCTGCACAAAAAACACAAAAAAGTGAGAAAAAAAAAACGAAATACAAAGCTTTACGACAGAATGTTAGATTATCCGTTAGCCTTGCCGAAAACTATCACTTTTTTTCACTATTTCTGATTTCCCGAGATCGCACAAAGACACAGGGAAAGAGCATACATAGTAAAAAAAAAAAAAAAAAAAAAAAAAAACCTTTTTCCAGTTTCTGATTTGTCGAGATCGCATGGAGCGCACAAAAAAGAGCATAAACAGAGGAGAGGGTATAGATCCAGCAAATAAATAAAACCTTAATATAGAAAAAAAAAATGAAATAAGCATAACTATTAACAAATATAACTGCAAAATAGATGCTTTATACTTGTAGATCTAAACTGGCATAACTTGGGCAGCCGGAAACCTTTTCGCATGAAACGAAAGGCGTTCCTCACTATAACAGATGCTCCGGACACAACCGAGTAGTTCTCCAAGCCCAAAAATGTTCATAAATAGTATATCTACAAAATGGCATTCACATGCAATCAAACCGGCTTCGGATTTTGATCAATAACGGACGTGGCCCTCAAAATAGCTCTGATACCATGTAGGAATTTACAGGGTAAGTTCCGTAGATCAAGAACCAAAGGTCACTGCTCACAAACAGATCAAAAATTAGTACACCAGTATAATCACGTGGTTAAAACCCTCAAAGAGGGAAACAGTTCACGCCCTAAGCCAACGCGGCCACTTCAGGGAATTTATTATTATAAAAAGAAAAGTTACATATGTTTCTCTCATAAACGGTTACCGGAAAAATGATCCTCCATGCTCTTTAAATAGAGATCATGGACCAATCAGGTGTTAAGCCACGGATCAAGTGCCGTTAATATCGAGGTGAGAGGTAACAGCCGAATCACTACAAATCATGACCATCGGATTATAAGTTACAAAAGTACATGGTAAAAAAACACACTTTACCTAACTCTACACTAGAGTAAGTTATTTTAACTATTTCCTATGTGTCGGAATATCCTAACACGAACATTTGAATGACTTCAATACTTTTCTTGAGTTCCCAATGCTAATGGTAGGTTCACTAGAGAATTGAGATTTTGAAGCTTGAATGCTTTTCAAAGTAATATGGGCAATAAAACTTTGGAGTGTTGAATATAATTGTGCTATTTCCCTTTTGGCATCAAATAATTCGACTTGGATGATGCAATTCTGAATGAGCTCAAGATGGTTCCCATAAAAATATCAAAGATTAGGGCTTTGAAGGTTAATTTATTGTTTTAATAAGAGAAGGTTTGAAAAGTTGAATGGTACCTTTAAGGATCAAAGTAATATTAGTTGGTAGTGTTGGGGCTCATTGTCAAATTGTGAATCAGAGCTTTAAAGTACTACATGATGATCATAAATAACTAGTTTAAAAGGCATGAAGGGTTTGTGTATTTACAGGCCTTTTTTTTTTTTTTAAGTAGGTGTTAGGTGATGGTGGGTTCACTAGTGAATCGTTGCTTCCAATTTTGGAGGTTCATACTCCCTTATCATTCAAAGAAGCATGAAGGAAGTCACATGTTAAAATAATGAATAATATTTTACATGTGCTCATTTGATCACTAACTGTTTGACAAACCCATTAAATTTTTTGGTGCATGAGGAAATGGAATGCTTCAACCTTTGGAAAACATTATTAAAAGATAGGTGAGAAGGCTTGAAATTCTGAAGTTTCAAATAACTAAGTAAATGGAAGTTGTGCTCAGAAGGATGAATGTGACAATGTCATTTGGTTTAATCCATTTCATTATTAATCAATTGATTATTAGAAGTGTGATAAGATGAAATACTTAAAATAAATTCAATTGGAAATACTAGATGGGAAAGAGGGGATATTGACCTCGAGAGTCCCAAAAATCTGAATTTCAAGGAAGAGTAATCTAGCTCTAAAGAAATAATTTTCATTTGACGAAAATTGTTGAAATGAAGGGAAAGCTCTATAATCTTCAAATAGGAGATAGAGGTTAAAAATAAAAGAGAATTGGAGAAATAAAATAACGAAGGAGATAAATTAGAGCTTCTCTTGAATTAGAAATTTTAGGATAATAAAGCATAAATTTGGACCAAGGACTCGATGAATTCGTGAATCTCCCATAACATTATCTCGCTTATAATCTCTCTTAGTGCAAAAATTATCGGTGGCCTCATCTGCACAAATGAGCATGGTGCAGGGTCAAAAAATAGCTAATCACTGGGCACAATATTGCATCTAGCTAGTGCTAACATTTGGTTTGTTGCTACATTGCTTCATGCATTTGCAATTATTTTATATTCATATTACTTTTTCATTATATCTTACCTAGATGGAAATCTTTTTACTTACTAGTACTAGATTACTTAGATTACTTAGCCAAATCTTTGTACCCATTGTCTTTAATAGGGTATATTTCTATCATAATTGAAATTAAAATTTGTGCTTTGATTTCTTTAGACTCTTCCTATGTTTGTTTGACCATTATTTACAGTGTTGCTTCTTTTTTGCACCATTTCTCAATAGATTTCTATTAAAATGAAGTACTAATGATTTCGGTGTTCTTAAAAGTAGTTTCTTCATGTGATATGTCCCATTCTCATATATGTCAACTTAAGATATAATATAGATTTAATTTGTAGTTCTTACGTTGCATGTTTTGAAAACTAGTTTTGGCATGAGTTAAAGCAAGATATGGGAGCCTTACTCGTTGTATTGGATCTGAAATGTGTGCTGACCATTATGATGTCAAATTATTCTGTAATTATTTTTATTGTTTATTTGTACTTCAGATAGTTGAACAAGGGCCAATGGCAAGAGATGAATGGAACGGAGCATGTACCAAAGATGAATGGAACGAAGCATGTACTAAAGCCTTAGCACTTTTTGCATATGAGCAGGTAGGCTTGATTTTGGATGTCTTTCATTCTTGTTGCCGAGGAATATTTTAAATAAGAGCATATATTTTCCTTGATATACAGTATATGCTAGTCTCTGAAAGTCAAAGTAGCAAAAAAGTAATATGGATATTTATACTAATTTTATGACAGAATAAGGCTACTCCATATGGAAAACTTAAGCAAGGAGAAATATTCTTAAAACGTCTATGCTGAAGCAAATTAAATAATTGGTTCAGTGTTGTGTCGTGCAATTGAATATTTGTGGATAAATATATTGCACTTGCAAATAAGAAGACATTAAATGTTGTAGTCGTAGAAGATAGTTATACTAAAAAAATGTTCCAAGGCAAGAAATGGGTGAACCTAATGGCGGACCTCATCGAAAAATTCAAACTTAATTGAAACTTATTATTGCCGAACTCAAACCCGAGTTGTGTCACTTAGGCTTAGAGTGAAGTCCCATTCAATTTTGATTTTTCTTTATTTCTTGTCTCTGAATACGATCAAGGCACTACTTCATTGATATTATTACTTGTACTATATAGAGTCGCGTTAACCTTCTTTGGTCACTTATTAACCTTAATATAATATGGTATATTTCATAAAATTCTATAGTTTTCACATGTCATCCTTACGTCCCCTTTCCCCTTCACACAAAATTTGGTGAAACATAGATTTATTCCTTGGATGCACTTATAGTTTAGCTATGGATTAATAGTTTTAGTTGGATGAATTTTTTTGGCATAACGTTTATAAGTTTGCAAGCTTTTATTTATAAAAAGAAATTTAAGAGCACATTTTTCATGATTGTTGTCGCATTAATTTGATGTGTTTACTGTTATTGGTCATATGCATTTATGCTTTGAAGGTTTGGCTATGGTTTAATTGTTGATTTTTTTTAACGTTGATAGGATATGGCATCCAAGCATGGCTTGTTATTAGTGGACAAAAAGTGGACAAAAAGTATGATTTTGGAAAGGTAGTGTATGGTTCAATCTTTTTAATTCATGAGTTAAGTGCTCTTCCCCTTTCTTCAAATTAATCATTTACTTTGAAAATTCTTGTTTGTTTTTATTTGAATGATGCTTTTCATTATTTAGTTTCATAGTATGATAAATGTCATCTTGTAATTTCCTTTTGTTGTTTTCATGAATTCATAAACCAATTTTTTGATATGTTAATTGTGTAAAATTTTTACGCATTGTAGTAATTAGCTAAACTCAAAAATTTTCACCCATTTTTTTAAAGGTTTTTTGGATTTTAATAATGTGGATTTTCAGCTTTTGGACTGATGTGCAACATTAACAAAACAAGAAATAGAAGACAATATTTGACCTTTCAATAACTCCTATCAACAAGGTAATCCAAGAGAAAATATACCATAATTTGTCCACAAGCTTCATCTTGCTAGGGAAATCTTATCATGCATCAAACATATCTGAAATTCACTAGGATACTGACATTGCTTTAGATTGTAAGAAAAATAAATTCCTTGAATGCCACAGAATTGTTAGCACCTGCCTCTTGCAATCATCAAGACAAAAACTCAACATGGAATCTAACCTTATGATCCTTTCCATACACATATTCTTAGGATTAAGGTTGAGAAAATACTTAATGATTAATGAAATTTCAAATGTTTATCCCAATGTTTCAAAGAAATTATTAGAAACAGAGGCTAGTATCACTTGTAGTGGTTCTATATTTAAACCAACATCTAGGTCTATATTGCCATCATTTTTATCCTTTATGGATGCACAGACAAACAACCATTTCATTTTTTTCTTCAAAGGATGCCATGCCTCCAATAGATTGTTAGTGTCAATTGAGCAAGGTCTCCTATGCATATGTGAAAGTCACATTGATTGCAAAAGGAGGTGAACTAGATGCATTATTTACAAGCTTGGCATGAACCCTATATTGCTTCCTAGAGGCCAAGAGTATTATGGATAGAGTATATCTTAAAGGATGTATATAAAACATTCTAAAAGTTTGCTATATTATTCTACATTGTTCTATTGTGTTGAATATCAACAAATTTTCTTTAATTAACGATTGAGGCTAATTATTATTATTTACATTTGTTTGTATTTTATTCATAAAATTCTATTGAGAATTTGAACTCCATTATTTAGATTATTGATTATGAGAAAAAAATATTTATGTTATTGTTCTCATAAACAATCAAGATCTGGCATTTTTGTAATTATTGGGGGATTATCCTTCTCACTCCTCAAGGAGTCAATTCCCACGTCTAACAATCAAATTTTTATTTATCATGACACAATTGTTGTTATATTTTTATTTGAATTGGAATTGAAGTTTCACCTTAACAATGATATCAGATAACCTCAACGTTGTATTACAAGGCACTAGAATTTGGCCCATGGAGGATCTGACCATGTCTATTTACCTACGTACTAAGGATGCCTAGTGATTTGAAACCCTCTAGAGGGAAATTATTTATTTTATGTGCAACCACACATAAAATAATAATGGTGGTTTATTGTAATTCCGTTGAGACATGTGATAGAAATGACTCATTATAAATATTCCTTAGTGATTACTTGCATAGGTGTTATTGCTATGGTCGAAGCTCCCAAGCAAGTAATCTATACCCTCTTCAAGGACTACAAAGATATTATATGACTTTGTTATCACTGGTATTTATTTCTTTGGTAGTTCAACAAAAATTTTGTACATAGTATTTAGGATTTATTTTTTGTATATGTGCTTGCTAATCTAACTACTTTTTTGTTTTTGTGCTTAGAATTTTGGTTAAAACTTTGTAATTTTCAGCTAGTCTTCCTAGATTGTAATTCTTGTAAAATGGAGCTTAATTTCATTGAAGGTATGAATTAAGAAAATATATGTTAGATTATGTTATGTAGCTCTCATCTAACTTAGTAGACACCATATTCCTACATATGGAAGAAACTGGCGTGCATTTTAGCTACACTACATTCTTATGCAGTGCCTAACACATTGTTTCTCTGTTTTGGAGTTGAGTTTTTTAGAAAAAGAAAGCTTTGTATTTGAAAATATGCTACTATAAGAATCTCCACACTTGATACATGGATCATATGTTGTCACGTTTAGTGGAGATATGATAGCAAGTTCATTGTGAAGATATCACTATACAGATGAACACATCTACACCAAGGATTATAGCACATCCACACTAGGGATTATAACTCATTTGTTTTTATACAGATGTATTTTAGGAATAGCTTGATGCTATTATCACTCCTATTAGGTGTGCCTGAATCCCCCTCTATATGATAATAGGAAACTAGGAAACCTCTTTTGGAGCATACATTTTATATTCACGGCCATACATTTTATATTTAGGGCCATAATGGGGGAGCATTCATAGTTTTTGAAACATATCCAAACATGGAATCGAGTATTCAAGGGAAAAATCTTTGTTTGTTATGTTATGTATATGGCATATGCAGATAATGAGAGCAGAAAAACCACTTGTGTTGCATATTGGTGCATTTGAGCAAGGTCATATACGAAAGTGAGGTGTGTTCAACCTTAACATAGTTTAATTGTAAGGCTTCATGGATCCTGGAAGTGAGATGAAAATAGTTTAAGTTGGGATTGATTTTGGCACTAAGTGTGATCCGTTGAGGTCATTTCTATTCAATGACAATACACAAGTTTCCTTTTGCTATTTAAGAATCAAAATAGAAAACCTGAGTTGCAAACTTAAGTTTAAATATATGATTATGTAGAACCATGGTTTGAAGGCAGAGCGAGAGGATTTTCATAGAATAATAGGTGAAGTGGGGTGTGTTAGCTTTCAAATATTCCCTTCCCTCGACTCTCTATTTCAGGTACACGCCCCTTTAATTTTTTTTGTCTTTGGGGTGTTTATATTTAGCTGGATTTGGTGTACATTTCAGGGATTTGGACATAACAGTCTTGCAATGGTTTAAAGGAGTTGAAATGAAGGCAGCGACAGTTGAGGATAGATGAACAACAACTCCAGAGGGAAACAAAGTGTGATATATGTGTTTATTTTTTGGTTTTGTGAGCTCTGGGTCAAAATAATGAATTTTAGTGTTTGGGAAGTATGTAGTACAACAAAGATAAGCCGTGTAGGGCCAAAGATATCACGAAGAAGAAATTTATGGCACATTACTTGAGCGAGGATAATAAATTCGCTCTGAAAGCCCAACAACTGTATCTTATACTGGATGGCCTTCCCCATATGATGGTCATTCTTAATGTCCATAAGGCAGCTGAGAAGAAAACCAATGGGTGTACCGGTTGTTAGGGTATTTTGTAGGTTGACCGGGTTTCCGACGAGGCACTTATCAAGAATTTGTACAGAAATTTGGCCCTGACTCTCCATCCAAATAAGAAAACGTTTGTAGGTACTGAGGGTGCTTTCAAGCTCATAGGTGCAATGTGGTTCGTGCTCTCTAACAAGGATAAGAGATCTGCTTATGATAATAAGAGAAACACGACATCCTTTCAACTACATCAGAAGATTCAAAAACCCCCAAATGTGGCATCGAATGCTTATAGTGGTCATTACGAACATCCTCCTCCCACTCAACCCAACACGAGGACTAGTGGTTCCTTTCTTGTCACGACCTTCTAGATGTCTTGTTCATTTTGTAAAATGCTGTACAAGTACCCAAGAATTTATGTCAGTCATCACCTTCTATGCCCAACTATTCAAAAACCCTTCAAATCCTTTGAAATTAAACTATTTTCTAGAACTAGAGCTAATGTTTCCGTACAAAATCCCACAGGAATAGCAGACACGTTTTCCCATATGTTTTCTAGAGGATATTTTCCAAGTATGTCTAAATGTGTGCCCTATCCCAATTTTAATTCTTTTGCTCAGAATTCCTTTGCCAAGGGTTCCAACTCGACTTCCAATGTCACAAGTGATGTGAAGGCTAAAATTTGAGTCTGTTAAGAAAAAATAAGTTACTCCCAAGGAAAATCAAAATCAACCCAAATATCGAAGAAGCT
The DNA here is from genome assembly GCA_034641835.2 of Pinus albicaulis. Lineage (NCBI taxonomy): Eukaryota > Viridiplantae > Streptophyta > Pinopsida > Pinales > Pinaceae > Pinus > Pinus albicaulis. Next base: position 952,227,984 of record CM076573.1, read on the forward strand.
CGCAATGTCGATTCTCATGGAAATGGTATAAAATACATCACCAAGAATAATAGGCGAAGAAAAGAAAAGGATAGTGATTCTAATGATGAAACCGAAGTATACTACAATGAAGATGACTTTGAAACTATAAAAGTTATGGGTAAGGGTACATCAGACAAGAGGGGGCAGGATGTTGAGGCGGAAAATAAGTGACCGAGGAAGAAGAGGCCAAATATTGAAAAACATGATGCCATGGAAATTCTGATAAGCAATAAATCACATAAATATGATATGGGAAATACTGAGGAAGAAGAATCAGCTCAGAATATTAATGTACCTAATGTTTATTTTCATGACTTTAACAAGGATTGAACTAGAATCAATTTGAAGAAGATCAGGTTTGGGAGATATATGATGATGATGATGGAATGTTGCACTTTTATGCTCATATTAAGAAATTTATTTCATGAAGCAAGTTCAAGTTGAAGACTGTTTGGCTTAAGTCCGCCACCAACGAAGAGAAAATTGTCACTAACTGGCTAGATGATGGATTTTACTAGTTTTTGGGCATTTTAAGCATGGAAAAGCTTCCAACAACAACGTGTTCAATGTTTTTCTCATATTGTTGCATAGGAGAAATGTCCTAAAGGAACTATTAAGATGTTTCCCCAAAAGGTTGATGTTTGGGCCCTATACAAAGAGTGGAATTCTGCTTGGAACGAAGGCACTCCTCCAGAAATTAAATGTAAGTATGAAATGGTAGAAATTGCAAATGACTTATGGAAAAGGTTGGAGTGAGTGTGGCTCCTCTTGTCAAGATTGATGGTTTCAAGTCTATGTATCAGAGGAACCAAGAAGTTAAATTGGTTCCCAAGAAGGAGCTTCTTAGATTTTCTCATTAGGTTCCAACAAAGAGACTTTGGGCGAAGAAGCCCCAAATTTACCCTAATTTTTTTTGTGAGTTGGACCCTGCTGCAACTCTTGAAGGTCAATTCATGACAACTTGATCACTTTTATTTTTAATTGGGGCTTCAACCTTTGTGTTTTCGGGGTGTAATTTGGAGATGTGGTAAAAAAAACATACCATACTCTTTTGACTGCGGATTAAATCAAGCTTTCATATATATGTGTGACTTCTTTGTAAGTGTAATAGCATAGCAGGTTGTTACCATTGGTTACATTGAATAGCCAAGTAGATGATGGTTGTGAACTAACCTTCTCTTCTAGGGTGCAAGTTAAATATGAGGATATTGTTGAATCTCATTTTTTATCGTTACTAACAGGTAATGATAACTATGTTGGATTATATCTAATTTGCTGCAAAATGTTTAGGGATAAATAGGTATGGATAGATAGCAGGATGGCTATGCCAATTTCTTTGTTCCTTATCTTTAGTTTATGTGAAAAAATCTTTGAAAAAATTCATATTGCTGGAATATATGAAGAGTGGAAACATGCTAAACATAAACCATTCAATAGTTGTGGAAATATATTAAAGGCTTGTGATAATTCTAGTTACTTTTTTTGTATGACTAGATTAAATAGTTTATAAATTATTGTGTATTATTATCTTGTTGTGTGAATCATGTTACATCGATGTAACATTGAGCTAACTCCATTGAGTTATTTTTATCAAGTTTTTTTTTTTTTTTTGGTCGTTTAAACTAATCCTAAACCCACGGGTTTCGAACCGGTGACCTTGCGTACGGAGTTCCTTAACAATGCACCCCATCACCAACTACTCTACACCACATGGGAAGAGTTATTTTTATCAAGTTAAAAATAGGGGTTGTATGATTTTATATTTTACAAATATTACGCCATTGTGTCGAGCATTTTTTTTAAATCAATGCCTATATATACAATTTCAAGGACTACCATAACTCTCACATAATTGTTTAAAGGATGCTATCTCAATGGAAGAGCACCTTCTTTATAAGCAGGAGGTTGGTGATTCGATTCCACTGTGTCCTAATATTAATTAATCAATGATATTGTAGTTTATTTTAATTAAATAATTTTAATATTGGTTTATTTCAATGGTGAGATATTTTTCTAGATTCATTATATTATATTGTCTCTAAAGAGACAAAAGTGATGTTGTATTATCTTTGAATGTAATTTTGTATTGTCTCTAGAGAGGCAATAGTTATGATCATAGACATTGTCTCTTAAACACAATATGTATTTAATCCCAACAATTGTCTCTAGAGAGACAAAAATGTAATTGTCTCTCAAGAGACAAAAATGAAAATGTCTCTAGAGATGCAAAAATGCTTATGTTATATATTGTCTTTATAGTGACCATATTTTAAGACAATTTAATTTGAGACCTCAGCTTAAAGACAATATTTAAGGCAATACACAAGTTTTATTTTGTCTCAAGTTAAGATAATTTAACCAAAAAATCTCTTAAATATTGCCTTAAACCCCTCATTTGTGTTGCAGTGTCTCAAATCGGCAAGAACGAATTGGAATTATGGAGTATGTATTGATGTAAGTGTATGCTTTTTCATGTACTTTTCATATTGTTTCCATGGGAAAGTTAAAAGATAAATGAGTAGAAAGACCATCGATATAAAGATATATCGGTTAGCGGAATCATATAAATATTTCCATTGTCTTGTGATGTTGTTTGATCCCTTTTTATGTCAAATATCTATTTTGTAAGATTGAGATATGATTTACCATATATCTCTTATCTAATGTGTAAGAAAGATTGAGATGTGGTTATCCAAAGATAGAGATATGGTTATGTGAAAGATTGAATATGTAAGAAAGATAGAGATATGGTTTATTATAATTATGAGATATCTTTTGAGTAGGTATATTGGTTAAGATTACCTATTTGTTTTACGGGTATAATAGTTACACTTTCATAAAATATATTTTTATAAAAAATTATCTACACCAATTAAATGTTTAATTTAACATTATTATAGATTATTATTTATTATTAAAAATAAAACTAATATATAACTAATGAATAATAAATTAGTTTTAATGAAGACAAGTAAGAACTAGTTTAAGTAAAATAAATATGTTATAAAAAAAAAATTTAATTCAAGTGAAGTGTATAATTTTTTTTTAATCATCCAAGTTAATTAATATATTATTTTAAATTTTCATTAATATATTTCACACTAAAAATTTGATCATTTATATAGTGCAAATAAAAAAATAACTTATCATATGAGGGAAAAAAAAAATCTCTAGAATATCCTCAAAAGCATAATGTTTGTTTGTTTGTTTGTTTTTATTTTTTTTATTTTTTTTTTAATTCAATACTTAATTACCCATTTTCACTACTAAATAGAACACTTTTTTACCACTAATAACCATTTATAACCCTGGATGCGGGTGAACGCTAGCAAGTCGAGGACCAACGGGGCAACCATGTGGGAAGGCACATGGCAGCTCCACGTGCTCAGACTTGGGAAGTATAACTGTGATAAATATCGGCGTGAGAGCGCCATAAATTCACCCTCTGCCACCCTCTCATCAATGTACCAGACCTGCTCTGCATTAACTTCGCTCGCCATGGCCTTTAAGCCCGTCACCTTGGCCTTCTCCTCCTCATTTCAACCTCTCGGCCTGCTATATGTGCATCTTTCTGTTCTGGTTTCCCCACCTCTAGTGCATAGCCCTCGCCCGACCAAGCTCTACGCTCATTTTGGCTGCAATCCTCCCTTGAAGCACACCTTGGCCCCCATCTGGTCAGGCGACTGCCCCCCCCTCCCCCCACCTCGGACTATTATGCCTCGTCGCCATAGATTGAGATGTGGAAGAGCTGGGGGGCATAGCCAACCTTCTCGTCCTCCTCGCCCTCCTTTGTTGTTTTCCCATGGCAGCGGTTTGAACCTCTCTATCGATTGGAATGAGCTCGATAGCTCCCCCCTGTCAATTTGAATGCCCAGCTTTCCTTGCAGCTCCTCGCCTCGTCTCCGCTCCCTTCTACCTCCCGCAACAAGAAGCATGCCCACAAATCCACCATATCCCCTAAGCCTACTTTCATCCTTCGTAAGATGAAATCCCTCCCTGTCCAAAGCACCTCCAGTGGTAGCAGCGATTCCAGTGACTCCAACGGCAAAAACGATGGTGGTAGCCCAGACATGGACGTTGAAGGCAGCCCGGTCCAAGACGTTGGTGGCAACATGAACCAGACCAAGCTGCTTGTTGTCTCTTAGCTTGATGCCTTTGTGGCAAATCTCGGCTTCCCAGCTTCGCCACGTCCTTAGCCAGTTGAACATGCATCGAGCAAGGGGACGGAGGAGGAAGGCTACGTGTGCATAATCATGGAAGAGATTCCAACATCTAGTAACAAGAATGCAGATCATCCTTAGGAGCATTTTTTCATCTTTCCTCGGCATGATCATGTTTCGAAATTGTCTTATATGGGTTTTATGTTTAATTTTGAAAACTACATTTGCTGGTTTCCTGTTATGGGCAGCAGTCACTCTTTGGCTTCTAAGGACTAGTTTCCCGTTATGGGCAGCAGTCACTCTTTGGCTTCTAAGGACTGGTTTCCCCAATAGGGACAGTTCAGCACTTGGTATAAAACTCTTGAATCTTCCCTCTTGAATCTTCTTGTTCACTCCACAAGATGCAACCTGTAACTTTTTGTTTTATATAATATAATAGAAACAGCTTAACTTAGAAAAAGAAACAACCAATTTATAAAACTCATTTTCAACTACCCAAAATTAAAAACCAACTTCTAACACTTTTCTAATTTGATACCAAACATTATACCCGCTATAGACTTTCTGTGAAATATCACAAAAAGACATTCATAAAATTAATTATTAAATACTTTATATAAACAATCAAATGACTCCCAAAAAGTCATGAGTGGGTTTAACCTACTAATATGGTTAGAAAAAAACAATTCAAACCTTTGTAGTTTCTAAACACACTTGAACGCTCACCCTGTGGTTTTGGATGGTTGACTATTCAACTCGCATCCTGGTCACTTACAACTGTAATCTGTCAACTAAGAGTAGGAAGAAATATCGCTCACTGTGGCAGCAGAGAATGCGCAAACCCTGTAAACATTATATATATATATATATACTAGCAGTTGCCCCAAAAGGTGCAAATAAAGGTCGATAAGTTTTTCAAATTATAAAAATTGTATGAGATAAAAATGCCTTATACTCTATACTGTAAAGTTTTTGATATCGCTTCCTCTTAGCTTGGAAGTTCATTCTTTTCTTTTCAGAAATAACTTTTTCTTTTGGCTCAAATACATTTTTTTTTTACTTTTTATAATATCATAATTATGAATCTTCTTAAATAGCTTTTTCTTTTGGCTCGAATACATTTTTTTTACTTTTTACAATATCATAAGTATGAAGAGCTTGGAAGTTCATTCTTTTCTTTTCAAACTTCCAGTCTTCTGAAATAATTTTTTCTTTTGGCTCAAATCATTTTTTTTTTACTTTTTACAACATCATAATTATGAATCTTCTTAAATAACTTTTTCTTTTCGCTGAATATATTCTTTTTTACTTTTTACTTTTGGCTCAATAGCAATTTAAAAAAAAAAACATCTCAAATTTTTAAAAATAAGAACTAAATTGTTTTAGATTAATTGATTTCAGGTTTTTTTCAAAAAAATTTATATTTTACTATTAAATTGATTACATATCTCATTCCAATCAAAATTTTAGAAATAAGACTAAATTTTTTACACAAATTGATTTTATTACAGTTTTATCTGGATTAACATGGATTGATGATGAGAATTTTTTTCCACTATTTTGGGTTAGTAAATTTTAAGATTCTTACTATTGCCTTTTGAGTGAGTGGGTAGTTAATTTCAAGTTCCCAGGATGCCATTTAATTCATTTAATCAATTCCCAATAAGGCAAGTGTGAGACTTACTCCAGCACCTCTAGTCAAAAGCAAATCAGAATCAAACCTAACCAAGGCTTTGATACCATGTTGAGATTTTCCATTACATCAAAATAAACAAGACTTAGTAAACTTCCAAACTTTTTCCAATTATATCTGAGTAAGTCGGCAATTAATCCCAAATTTTCACAATAAATTCCAAAGTGACTCCTAATAATCTACATAATCAATTCCAAATAAAATGAATGTGAAAATTACTCCAACATCTTTGTTAATTTTGTGAAATCTTATAAAAATAAGAGCAAAAGCTTTAAAATAATTAATATAATTTTGTATAATCCCTAGGTTAGTTTTTTTCATTTTTTATATCTGGGTTTTGTAAATCGCAAAAGCTACGTTGGATGTTAAATTTCATATACAATGTTACTGATACAAATGAAAATTTAATGAAGTTTGTAAATCACAAATGCCGCGTCGGAGTTTAAATTTCATAAACAATGTTACTATATAAAAATGAAAATTTAAATTAATTACTTATACAATGTTACTGTATAAAAATGAAAATTTAATGAAGTTTGTAAATCACGAATGCCACGTCAGACGTTAAATTTCATAAACAATGTTACTATATAAAAATGAAAATTTAAATTACTTACTTTACTAGGATGTTCATGAAAATGTAAGTTGGTTACAAGTACATATTTCCACTACAGCCCATCCTCAAGTAGAACAGAAGAAGATGGGCAATGCCATTCAATTCTTACAGCAGCCATGTAACAAGATATTTTACTCCGGATAAAATATTTTTTGCTTTAAAAGCAATAATACTAATGTTTAATACTAAGTTTTATGATTATTCTTTATAATCACCTCCAGATATTTAATTAACTTTTTTACAACATATAGCCTAATTATTATCTTTTCAACTTCTAAAAGAAGTAATAATAAGGTTTATGATTATTCTTTATAATCACCCGAGATATTTAATAAACTTTTTTACAACATACGGCCTAATTATTATCCTTTCTCCTTCTAATCATGACCATTTTTTAATTTTGGTTATCAGGCCTCACTGCCCTGCACTCCTTATAACTGACCACATTTGTGATGAGGAGTATGAGAGTTATTGCAGCTTAGCTTACAGGTTGAATAATTGGCTCATGTGGTTGCTGCAGTTTAATCAAACCAAAATATGCACCTCCTTCACCTCTGCTCAGTGGAGAAGTGTGATTTCCTTGTTCAAAAACCCTCTCATTCTCAATCACTGCTATACTGTCAGCATTCTGAATTGTGCTCAAACGATGAGCTACAATCACGCTCGTTCTTCCTACCATGACTCCATCCAATGCTTCTTGAACTACTTTCTCTGAATGACTATCCAAAGCACTCGTTGCCTCATCCAACAACAAGATGCTTAGATTCTTTATAATTTCCCTTGCTATTGCTATTCTTTGTCTCTGCCCTCTAGACAACTGAGTTCCCCTATTCCCAGTGTAGGTTTCATATCCATCTCTCATGCTCCTAAAACATTAACAATGCATGGAATTTAACAAGAATTCTGGCAAGTTGTTCACACAGGGCTTATTTATTTATAAGTTAAAAGAAAAAAACAACCTGCATTGAATTCAATAAGAAGATTTATAATAACCATTCATTTACAAGGTAATATATACATGAGTATTGACGGCTTAAAATGATGCTATACGCAGAAGAATCATAGAGCCATGAAAGCCATTCATTAATTTATTCTTAAGACCCATGTAGAACAAACATGGCAACAAAACACCAAAACAAAACACACCTGTCCAGGGAAAAAATAGAACAGTGGGAGCACCACCTCTGCTTTGCTTTGCATTTGTGAAAACACACAAATCGAAATGGTCCAATAAACCTGCATGCATGCAGCCCTATTTGGAAAGTGTAGTGACAGATAGGTAAACAGAAATAACAGTACTACTTTTTAAAGTGGGCTAGTCTGGCCGGCCGCAACTCATGTCGGTCTGCGTTTTCCATCTTGATATATTCTTCAGTTTCACTCTCTGTTGCAAGCAGCTAACAAACAGGGATCAAACAGGGATAATAGTGGAAATATACCAGAAACCCAGTTGTGATACAGCAACCAAGTTTCAAGCCAATATTGGAGTTCAAATTATCAGACAGATGTTAGATACAAATACAAATCACAAGTGTTGACTAAACTCAAAAGTGTAATGATTCAAAAGAATAAGCTTATTAGCCTGATAAATAAATAAATAATGGGCAAGTCATTATGATTATTTTCTTCTATAATTATTATGATAGTGATATGATGATTATGATATTTTTGAGTGAAATTTGAAATTAAGTAAAGAGAATAGACAATTATATGGTAGATATATAATAAAAAATTTAATGTAACAAATCAGTTTAATCACTTTGTAAAATAAAATGAAAACTGAAAAATAATATTTTATAAAAAATTTATGTTTTTGTTTGATTCAAAATTTAAATATATATTTTCTAACTAAAGATACATATGTGAATACATAAAAATAAAAATAGGTTTCTTTATTAAATGTTTAATAGGGAGATGATATGAGTGGATTAAAATATACATATTCATGGGAAAGATGTCAAACTTCTTCATTCCGCATTCACCATTTATATATTGTCAGTTTAATGTTAAGTTGAAGAGATATTAAAAACAACGCTTTTTTTTTTTTTTTTTTTGGGTTTGCAATGGATATAAATAAACTTAATCATAAAGCTTAGCACATCAAAATAATATTATAAATTTCATGTTCCAAAAGACGAGTACCATTGTGTTTAATGTTTTAATAATTTATCTATTTATGTGTATAAGAAATTTTCAGTGAATAAAATTGCTAGGATCTTGAAGAAACATAATGTCTCTTCAACATTTAGGCCTCTCCACACCATTCGAAGTTCGCTTAGATCGGTTAAAGACTCGATTGCCCCAATGGATGGTAAGGGTGTTTACTTGATTCTGTGTTCCTGTGGGACACCTTACATAGGTTGTGACAGCTTCATTAAGAATTAACTAGCATTAACTAGTTAAAACAATTTGTTTATTTTATTTCCTGACAAGAAAGACTTTATGGTTATGTTTTGAGACAAAATTACTATTTTATTTTATTTTTTTGAATTTAATAGCAGAAACCAATGAATGGAAAGAAAATCTCTAAAGTTGTTGGTGATAGTTTCTCAGAATAGGTGGTGGTTGGGGACAGTTGGAAAACAATTACCCTCTCCTCAGTGGATAAAGTTGGAATCCAGGGGAGGAGAGGGGGTTCTGGAAAATTGGCAAAAAAAAGGGGAAAGTATTTTCTAGAGCTGGAGGCACCAGTTGAAAGTATCTTTCTGCAACCCTTGAACAGGCCAGATTATTTGTGTGTGACAGGAAGGGGCTTCTAGAGGTCACACCAGAGTATAATCCATTGTTATTCCTGTGGCACCGACCTATATTCTGAAGCTAGGGGGCAAGTGCAGGACGTAATTGCCTCACTTGGTTGGTTGGGAGGACCACAGCTTGAGGAATCGATTTTCAGTTCCAGATAAGTACACAGAACTGAAGTTTGTTTAGGTTACAGGTTAAGTGTGTAATATAAAGTTATTATTTTAAACCTTGTGACTGTCTAGCTATATTTATTTCTTACTGAAGAATGAGGCAATGCAGTTCAGTTAGAATCTGTTAAGTTTCTCTGAGTAAAAGGATGTTAATCTGTGCATTAATAGAGTAGGTGCTTGATTTTATTATTATTATTCCTTTGATGTGTTAAGAGAACGGAAAGAATGAAAGAAAAGAAAAGAAATCTATTCTGCAACTATTTATTTATGCTAAAACATGCATGTATTTAGAATGTTAAAATCTCCTACAGGTATATGTATAAATATAGCATTGTAAATAAGCTATCAGATTAAAACTCATCATTGGAACAAGATACCGTAAGAAAACAAATAAAATAGAGTAGTAGTATGGGCGCATTCGGAATAATCTCCAGGCTCGAGGTTTGAGGAGCAGAGAAGGGGCCGAAACCCTATCAAGCTCTCACCTCAGGACAACCTTGGAAGAGAAGTTACTATACACGGTCTTATTTGGTGGACCGGTCACCTTAAAGGTAATATATGTAAATTAAAGATTAAATAGAAGGTAGACCAGTAACGACAACCTTTCGACATGCTGTAATACCAAATATGTAGCTAAACAAACATCTAACATAGAAAATCCAAAACCCTCGTTTAGTGATAATGCGAAAAAGGAGAAAAATCCCAAGCTCTGTAGTATATACTGTAAAACGGAAGCAAATTCCTACTCTTAAAAAAAACCTTCTTACGACATTTCCGAGTTTATCCTTAAACACAGGAGTAACAATAAGAGTACATATTCATCGATTCTTGCTCAGAATGCTATTACCCGACGAGGAATTAGCATGGCAACAACTCTGTGAACCAAATTAACAAGAATAAAGCCGAATGAAGCAAGAGTACTGGCAAAACGGGAATCCAAAACCCTCAGGGTTTTACATATAAGAAATATAGAAACCGCTTACAGTATATGAACTTTGGCCATGGAATTATCAAAGTTACTCTATTAGAACTCTGTAGTATTACAAGGAAAAAACTTGCATTATTCGGAATCAAACCCTAAACCGGGAATGAGTAACACCTGGTTACATTTCAAGGAAATTAAAAGCTACGTCGAAACTACTACAGAACCCTTGATACGTTTTTGAGGTACCTGTGGCAGGAGAAGCGTATATCAGCCATAGCTAAAGTGACGAGGTAGGGCTGTAGGATGATTCAAAAGAAATCTCTCTCACCTGCGAGTCACAAAGAAATGAAACTCTGTCAAAAAAATGAAGAGGCTAACATAATATTACGCGAAACTCTAAACCCCATCGGACCACTTAGGAGAAGCTCACCTGTAAGTCTGCGCATTGATAACCCTGGAAGGCAATAAAAAGGAAAGTCAAACTCTAGAGAAGGGAAAACTTGCTAGGAATTGGAAATTGTGATATTGATTCCACAACTGAACAGAAAAACAGCTGAAAGGGGGGTACCTTTCCAGCCACCACCTTAGTGCCAAAAGCATATCACCAATTCCGGAACTACATCCACTGCAAACTGTATACAAAGGGGAATAGAACGTAACGCGGTGTGACTTTTCAGCTCCTGGGAAAAACATACAGGAAAAGCATGAAATTTCTATGAAACTCTTGTAACCAAGACTAAGATGGGATTAGATGTCGTAAGGCGAATGCTGCATACCTTTCTTAAACAGGATTCAGTGACAAAGACGCCGAGGAGGAGCAGCTATCTCCTAGCACGCCATGGGAGAGCTCCAGTTGCCAAACCAGAAAGAGTTAGCCGAATACTCTAGATAGACCCTGTTTCCCTCGCAAAAATGTCGAAGGGATTGAGGCAAGTCACAGTTGTCACGGTTGATAAATTCCAAGTACAGAAACTCCGCAGGTAGTGACGCTTGTGCCTCGACATAAGAGAACTCCGTGCCAGGTGGTCGAAACAGTAATTGAATAGCAATCTTATAATCTAAATGTTACAGCAGGAAGGACCAACCCTCATTAAACGCTATAGAATTGGCGCATCGGGGTAGTAAATTCCACCATTAAATACAAACAAAAATCGTGAAGCATATATGGTAAGTATAGATAATTGTGGTGCGCTCTTGGCAGCCACCGAAAGACTTAATAAACCATGAATTTATTCCTGCATGATAATGTGTCTCTTAAATATTAACGTTAATGTGGAATTCTGAAATTATGCATATACAAACTTTCACAGCACGCACTAAATTATATGTATAAATATGTAATTTGTATGGATCCATGCTATCTGCGGGACAGAATTAAGTCGAGTGGAATTTTTTTTTTATATGTAAGTTTGATTGGTTAATAATAGTGACAAGTGGTATCATAGCCGGTTGCTACACTGGCATCCTAATGGGTCTGATAACCTTAGAGCTGTGTATGTGATAGTGCACTGAGAGGAAGCAAGAGAAATGAGCAAAGGTACAACATCTCAATCACAACCGGAGGAGACTCAAGGCCCAACAGTTATGAATCCAGAGATGTGGGTTCAATTAACTGTGTAACAACACCAAAAGACGAGCCGAATGCTTGAAGAGCATCAACATCAAACTGCATTTCTACTAAATACTGTATAGCAATTACAAGAAGAAATGACGAGGGTCCGGAGGGATAATGAGAGACTACTCCACGACCAAGAAAAGATCCTGAAAAGTTTATCTGACAAACAAAATCAAGAAATGGAACACCCCAGTGCTGAAAAAGAAGAATCAACAGAACAAGATGAGCAGCAAACCAGGAATAACACTACTGGTAAGACTGAGAGGAGCCCCTCCCAAAAGAGAAAAAACAGGAATTATAATGAGGCAGAGTCGGGCAACCTGTCCAACCAACAAGACTTCAAAAGGAAGAAAGTGGAATTGCAGGGGGAATTTCATAAAATTAAGCCACCAATGTTTGATGGAGAGGCAGAAGAAGCAGCCGAGGCTTGGTTAATCAATATAAATAAATATTTTCAGGTATATGAGTATAGCAACAATCTGAAGGCCAGATTAGCTATATACCAGTTGCGAGAGAAAGCCACCCTGTGGTGGGAAGAGGTGAAGAATGTTCATAGCATTGATGAACGAGGTATTACATGGGAATAGTTTCAGCAGTACTTTAAAGATAAATACCTAACAGAAAGGTTTTATGATGACAAGGCCAAGGAATTACATGATCTTCGGTTGTGCCAAATGACCATGCATGAATATGTCACAAAATTTACCTCCCTGTTACGTTATGTACCTTATCTCCGAGAAGAAAAAGCCAAGGTGCAGAGGTTCTTGAGCAGTTTGACTACTCCCATGAGAGAGCGAATAGAGTTTTTTAACCCCTAAACTATGGATGAAGCTATCTGTAAAGCACGCATGTGCTACCAGCAATATAAGACCAGGGGGGAAGGTGGAAAAGGATGGCAGCCAAAGAAAAATCATAAGAATGCCTCTACGTTCAAAAACAGCAAAAGAAGCAACTTTAAAGGGGCAGTACAGAACACCATCAGCAAGCAGTTTGGTAAAAACCATCAAAGGATCAAGTGGCCAGTTGAGGAAAAACCCACAGAAGCATCAAGCAAAACAGAACAGGGGCAGAATTCTAAACCTCCCCTACAGTGTTGGGGCTGTGGGGAAGCTCATTACTATAAAAACTGTCCAAAACGAAATAAAATTGAAACTATGGCAAATCTACAGGAGGCATCAATGGTAGGGGACGTGGCACGTAACATACCACGTATAAGTGCAGCCTTGGAGGACCGACAGGCTGACTTTGAGCCCACCATGATTGAATTGGAAGATACCATACTATCTCAACCTGTTTCGATTTTAATAGATCCTGGAGCTAGTTTAAGTTATGTAAGTCCTAAACTAGTGGAGATGTGCAAATTAAAAGAACAAAAATTTAAAAATTCCTGGCTAGTTCAATTAGCCATCGGGACAAAACGCAAGGTAACCGCGAAAATTGCTAACTGCATACTGGAGGTGGCAGAACAACAGTTGCAAGTAGATTTAAATGTTCTACCATTAGGATCGTATGATGTGTTATTGGGAATGGACTGGCTGGAGAAGCACTGGACCCTAGTGGATTATAAATAAAAGACAATTTATTACAGAACGCAAGATGGCATGTGTAAGGAACTTAAAGGAATTAAGAAACCTGTACAATTACGCCCTATAATAGCATCTCAGATGGGCAAGTGTATCCAAAAAGGATGTCAGATGTATGCCATTCAAGTAGGATATGCAGAATCCAGGGGAAAGGTTGCAAATATGGAAGATATTCCTGTAGTACAGGAATTCTTAGATGTTTTTCCAGAAAACATCCCTGGTTTGCCACCCAAAAGGGATATTGACTTCACCATAGAATTGCTGCCCGGAGCCACACCAGTGTCAATAGCTCCCTATAGAATGAGTATACCAGAATTAACTGAATTGAAAATACAACTACAAGAACTGTTAGACAAGGACAAGGGCTATATTCGCCCAAGCGTGTCTCCTTGTGGAGCACCAGTTCTTTTTGTTAGAAAGAAGGACGGAACATTACGCATGTGTATGGACTATCGGCAACTCAACAAGCTGACAGTTAAGAATACATATCCTTTAACCAGAATCGATGATTTATTTGATCAGGTGAGAGTTGCTAAGGTGTTCTCTAAAATAGATTTGAGGTTTGGATATCATCAGATACGAATCAAGGATGAGGATGTTTGCAAAACAACATTCCGCACTAGATATGGGCATTATGAGTTTTTGGTACTGCCCTTTGGTCTGAAAAACGCACCAGCAACCTTTATGAGGTTGATGAATGGCATCTTTCATCAGTTCTTAGATAACTTTGTACTGATCTTTATAGATGACATATTAATATACTCAAAAAGTGAGGAGGAACATAAGAAACATCTGAGAATAGTTTTGGAGATACTGAGGAAGCATCGGCTTTATGCTAAGTTTAGCAAATGTGACTTCTTTAAATCAGAAATCCAATACTTGGGACACGTTGTGTCAGCAGAAGGAATAGTTGTTGATCCCGAAAAGATCAAAACCATATTGGAATGGCGAGTACCTCAAAATGTGGCAGACATCAGATCATTTATGGGTCTAGCTGGATATTACAGAAGATTTATTGAAGGTTTTTCTAAGATCGCCTATCCTATTACATCCTTACAAAAGAAAGGCAAACCTGTCAAATGGACGAATGAATGTCAGATCAACTTTGAAAAGCTGAAACAACTCTTAACCACAGCACCAGTGCTAAAGGTAGCTGACCCCAACAAAGATTATGTGGTGTGTACTGATGCCAGCAAGGAAGGAGTTGGTGCAGTATTAACACAATAAGGCAAAGTAATAGCCTATGAGTCCAGAAAGTTGAGAGAACATGAACAAAAATACTCTGCTTATAATTTAGAACTCACAGCAGTAGTGCATGCTCTCCGAGTATGGAGGCATTATGTGTTGGGCAAAATATTTTTACTTAAAATAGACCATAGCAGTTTGACTAACTATTTTAAGCAAGCAGATTTAAACTCTAGGCAAGCAAGGTGGAATGCCTTTTTGAGTGAATTTGACATGGATATACAACATGTTAAAGGAAAAGAAAACCGAGTTGCAGATGCTTTGAGCAAAAAATTGCATGGGATATATGCAATGTACTACAGCCAACCTGTAAGCCAACTGTCAGAGCAATTAAGGGAAGAAGCACGGAAGGATCTAGAATACAAGTTCTTGTGGCAGCAGATGGAAAAGGATAAGGAGCAAGGCAAGCCATCGGAGTATGGAAGCAACGAAGAATAGATGTTAACTTTTCACGAAAGAATCTATGTTCCTAATCGCGCAAGTCTTAAGGAGTTAATCCTGGACGAATACCATCGCAGCAACTACGTTGGCCATCCAGGATATCAAAAGATGCTTACGGCAATAAGAAAGATATATTATTGGCCAGGTATGCGTAGGGACATTGAAGAATATCTAAGCAAATGTTTAGAACGTCAGCAGGTTAAAGTGGAGCATCAGCACCCTGCGGGACTACTGCAGCCCATACCCATTCCTAAATGGAAATTGGAGGTGATCTCTTTAGATTTCATCACGAGTTTACCTCGAACAAGGAAGCAGAATGATTTAATTATGGTAGTGGTGGACAGATTAAGTAAATCTGCCCATTTCATACCTGTACAATCCACCTACAAAACAGTGCAGATTGCAGACATATTTATGAAGGAAATCTTTAGGTTGCATGGTATACCTAAGACCGTGATTTCAGACCGGGATGTTAAATTTACATCCGCATTTTGGAAAACTTTGTTTTCAGGTCTAGGAACACAAATACACTTCAGTACTGCCTATCATCCTCAAACTGATGGGCAGACAGAGCGGGTAAACCAAGTTTTGGAGGACATGCTGCGCATGTATGTAATGCGGCAACCAGCTAAATGGGAAGATTACCTACACCTAGTGGAGTTTTCATACAACAATGGATATCAGGAATCTCTAAAAATGAGTCCCTTTGAAGCGTTATATGGACGGCAGTGTCGTACACCGATAAACTAGAGCAGTCCTGAGACAAAATTAATGTTGGGACCAAAAATGTTGGCTGAACTGGAAGCTGAAGTAAAAAGAATAAAGCAGAATTTGAAGGTTGCGCAAGACCGACAAAAGGTCTTTACAGACAAGAAAAGATCCTATCGTGAATTTAGGGTAGGAGACCACGTGTATGTAAGAATTAAGCCTAAAAGAAGTACCTTAAGGTGGACTTCTTGCGCCAAGTTAGCTCCCCGTTACTGCGGACCCTTCCAAATTCTGGAAAGGGTGGGACCAGTAGCCTATAGGCTGGCTTTTCCTAGTCATATTAAAGTACACAATGTGTTCCATGTATCTTTGTTAAAGCGATATGTGCATGATGAAAAACATGTAATTCATTGGAAAAACATTCAAGTAGGAAGGAAGAATAGAAACAAATCCTAACTGAAGTTTGAATAAATTGAAAACTACTGATTGGTAATTCTGTTGTTTTCCTTTCAGGTAGAACCAGACGGAGAATTTCTAGTAGAGCTGCTACACATACTTGATCGTAGGGAAATTGAACTCCGTAAAAAAGTAGTTACCCAGGTGAAAGTGCAGTGGAAGCACTTTGGACCGGACGAAGCTACTTGGGAGGATGAAAAGTTTGTGCAGGAAGCCTACCCAGAACTCTTCGCAGAGGTGGGCTGAAAACACCGAGGACGGTGTTACTTCCAGGGGGGGGAAGATGTGACAGCTTCATTAAGAATTAACTAGCATTAACTAGTTAAAACAATTTGTTTATTTTATTTCCTGACAAGAAAGACTTTATGGTTATGTTTTGAGACAAAATTACTATTTTATTTTATTTTTTTAAATTTAATAGGAGAAACCAATGAATGGAAAGAAAATCTCTAAAGCTGTTGGTCATAGTTTCTCAGAATAGGTGGTGGTTGGGGACAGTTGGAAAACAGTTACCCTCTCCTCAGTGGATAAAGTTGGAATCCAGGGGAGGAGAGGGGGTTCTGGAAAATTGGCAAAAAAAAGGGGAAAGTATTTTCTAGAGCTGGAGGCACCAGTTGAAAGTATCTTTCTGCAACCCTTGAACAGGCTAGATTATCTGTGTGTGACTGGAAGGGGCTTCCAGAGGTCACACTAGAGTATAATCCACTGTTATTCCCGTGGCACCGACCTAGATTCTGAAGCTAGGGGGCAAGTGCAGGACATAATTTCCTCACTTGGTTGGTTGGGAGGACCACAGCTTGAGGAATCAATTTTCAATTCCAGATAAGTACACAGAAATAAAGTTTGTTTAGGTTATAGGTTAAGTGTGTAATATAAAGTTATTATTTTAAACCTTGTGACTGTCTAGCTATATTTATTTCTTACTGAAGAATGAGGCAATGCAGTTCAGTTAGAATCTGTTAAGTTTCTCTGAGTAAAAGGATGTTAATCTGTGCATTAATAGAGCAAGTGCTTGATTTTGTTATTATTATTCCCTTTGATGTGTTAAGAGAACGGAAAGAACGAAAGAAAAGAAAATAAATCTATTCTGCAATTATTTATTTATGCTAAAACATGCATGTATTTAGAAGACCTTTAAAAGCTCCTACAGGTATATTTATAAATATAGCATTGTGAATAAGCTAGCAAATTAAAATTCATCATTGGAACAAGATGCCATAAGAAAACAAATAAAAGAGAGTAGTAGTATGGGTGCATTCGGAATAATCTCCAGGCTCGAGGTTTGAGGAGCAGAGAAGGGGCCGAAACCCTATCAAGCTCTCGCCTCAGGACAACCTTGGAAGAGAAGTTACTATACACGGTCTTATTTGGTGGACCGGTCACCTTAAAGGTAATCTATGTAAATTAAAGATTAAATAGAAGGTCGACCAGTAACGACAACCTTTGGACATGCTGTAATACCGAATATGCAGTTAAACAAACATCTAGCATAGAAAATCCAAAACCCTCGTTTGGTGATAATGCGAAAAAGGAGAAAAATCCCAAGCTCTATAGTATATACTGTAAAACGGAAGCAAATTCCTACTCTTAAAAAAAAAATTCTTACAACATTTTCGAGTTTATCCTTAAACACAGCAGTAACAATAAGAGTACATATTCATCGATTCTTGCTCAGACTGCTATTAACCGACGAGGAATTATCATGGCAACAACTCTGTGAACCAAATTAACAAGAATAAAGCCGAATGAAGCAAGAGTACTGGAAAAACGGGAATCCAAAACCCTCAGGGTTTTACATATAAGAAATATAGAAACTGCTTACAGTATATGAACTTTGGCCATGGAATTATCAAAGTTACTGTATTAGAACTCTGTAGTATTACAAGGAAAAAACTTGCATTATTCGGAATCAAACCCTAAACCAGGAATGAGTAACACTCGGTTACATTTCAAGGAAATTAAAAGCTACGCCAAAACTGCTACAGAACCCTCAATACGTTTTTGAGGTACCTGTGGCAGGAGAAGCGTATATCAGTCACAGCTAAAGTGACAAGGTAGGGCTGTAGGATGATTCAAAAGAAATCTCTCTCACCAATGAGCCGCAAAGAAATGAAACTCTGTCAAAAAAATGAAGAGGTTAACATAATATTACGCGAAACTCTAAACCCCACCGGACCGCTTAGGAGAAGCTCACCTGTAAGTCTGCGCATTGATAGCCCTGGAAAGCGACAAAAAGGAAATTCAAACTCGAGAGAAGGGAAAACTTGCTAGGAACTGGAAATTGTGATATTGATTCCACAACTGAACAGAAAAACAGCTGAAAGGCGGGTACCTTTCCAGCCACCGCCTTAGTGCCAAAAGCATATCACCGATTCCAGAACTACATCCACTGCAAACAGCATACAAAGGGGAATAGAACGTAACGCCGTGTGACTTTTCAGTTCCTATGAAAAACATACAGGAAAAGCATGAAATTTCTATGAAACTCTTGTAACCAAGACTAAAACGGGATTAGATGTCGTAAGGCGAGTGCTGCATACCTTTCTTAAATAGGATTCAGTGACGGAGATGCCGAGGAGGAGCAACTATCTCCTAGCGTGCCATGGGAGAGCTCCAGTTGCCAAACCAGAAAGAGTTAGCCGAATACTCCAGATAGACCCTGTTTCCCTCGCAAAAATGTCTAAGGGCTCGAGGCAAGTCACAGCTGTCACGGTTGATAAATGCCGAGTACAGAAACTCCGCAGGTAGTGACGCTTGTGCCTCGACATAAGAGAACTCCGTGCCAGGTGGCCGGAACAGTAATTGAATAGCAATCTTATAATCTAAATGTTACAGCAGGAAGGACCAACCCTCATTAAACGCTATAGAATTGGCGCGTCGAGGTAGTAAATTCCACCATTAAATACAAACAAAAATCGTGAAGCGTATATGGTAAGTATAGATAATTGTGGTGCACTCTTGGCAGCCACCGAAAAACTTAATAAACCATGACTTTATTCCTGTATGATAATGTGTCTCTTAAATATTAACGTTAATGTGGAATTATGAAATTATGCATATACAAACTTTCACAACATGCACTAAATTGTATGTATAAAGATGTGATTCATATGGATCCATGCTATCTGCGGGATAGAATTAAGTCGAGTGGTAATTTTTTTTTTATATGTAAGTTTGATTGGTTAATAATAGTGACACAGGTGAAACTGGTCGATCAATTAATCAAAGAATTCATGAACATGTTACTGACCTTAGACATGGTAGATCTCAGTCCTCTGCCTTAGCAGAGAATGCTGAAAAACAAAGCATCATATTTGTATTTAAGATACTAAGGTTATTGCAAGGATTGACCATTTCCACCACCGAAAGTTGAGGGACGCCTTGGAAATCGAAAAGAGACCGGTTAACCTTAATAGGGATGATGGGTGGAGTGTTAGCAGATGCTAGATTCCTGCCCTTCACTCTTAGTTTTTTTTTTCTTCCTTCCCTTTCCATTTTTGCTCCCTCTGGTCGTTCTTTCTTCTCTTGCTCCTAATTCCTCTCTCCTGGTCTGTTCAATTTTTTTTATTTTTTTATTTTCATTAATATGATTTTTATTATTAGTATTATCCTTATGATTTAATTTGGAAATGACCTATTTAGTAATATTAAATTATTTAATCAATTATTATTATTTTCTATTTATTTTATCTATTTTTATTTATTTATAATTTTTATTTTTTTATTATATATATATATATATATATATATATATATATATATATATATATTATAGAGAACATATAATTTAAAGTTTTATGATAAAAATAATATTAAATTATATTCAAATATAATTAAATAAAAATATTTTAGAATTATAATTAATAATTAATAAAATTTGATAAAAAATTTATTCAATTTCTTATTCGAGTCAAACTAGCTGTTTTTTCAACGGCTAGTTGGAGTTGTCCTTATCTATTTAAATAGGTTTCTTAAATAGATATCTCACCCTATTCTGATGATGAATCAGGACTAGTTGGAGTTGTCCTTATCTATTTAAATAGGTTTCTTAAATAGATATCTCACCCTATCGTGATGATGAATCACAAACTAGTTCGAAACGCGTCGACAAAAATTTCTTACATGTGATTTTCACCGAAAATTTCTTATACACATTTTATAGATCACAGAAATAATTATCTATTTATCTCATAATAAGAAAACATGAAAGTTACACGTGGGCATTTTTTGTATTATTATTTTTATTTAGAATATTTTGTATGATTGAAAAATATAATGTTATAATATTATTAAAGGGAAAGTAACGTAATGTTCATTTTATTAGGTATAATTAAATAATTTGTATTTTATATGTTTTAAATATATCAAGGTTGTTTTAAGTATGTGGGAGGTTGTTTTCTTTTAGATGTATTTATATATATATTATTTTAGATGTAATATAATTAATACATTTATATATAATCAATATAATTAATTAAATTTTTATGTTATTTTTTATAAAATTATTATTAGAAAAAAATTCAAAAATTACAACTTTGACTTCTAAATATTTGTCTTTAAAGATTTCAATATATCCATAGGATATGATTTTTATTTTAAAGATTTATTTTATATATATTTAACTAAAAGAAATATTAAAGGATTCTTTTTGTTGAATTAATCTTTTTATTTTGATTTACAAAATAGTATTGTTTTTAGTAAAGAGTAAAGATTAAAATTGTACCTAATTCAAAATTTTAATGTGGTAAAAAAAAATTTGAAAGTAAATTTAGGATCTATCAAATTCAAGATATATGATAAAAGAACTATTAAATGTATCAGATAATTGTATTGTATTTTTTCTATATGATATGGTAATTTTCACTTTTGTCTAGGGATGATATTATTTTTTTCCATTTTATTTATTGGTCATAGCATTAAAGAATTTAAAACAACTAACACTCACCAAAATACAAAGGGCATTAAATAAATGTATTCCATTTTACATTAATTTTATTATGACAATAATAAGGTCTAATTTAATATATTAATGTAATAGGAGAAAGTGTTTTCTATTTTATCTCATCTTACTTTATTTGAGTTAAATAAAATAATCTTATTTTATTTGAGCTAAATATATATATTTTATTTATCATTGGCTTATATGATTTTATTAGGTGTTTTCTAACCTTTTTATTATTATTTACTTATTACAAATTTAATATTTATTTGTAATAATAAATAAATATTGTATTTATTTATTATTACAAATAAATAGTATTTTTATATTATTTTTCTTATTTTAAATTAATAGATATTTTAATTATTTATTTATTATATTTTAATTATATATATATTTTATATTCTAAACTCGTGAAATATGACATTTTTGTAAAGTTATATACTCATGTTTTTGGATACTAGTATCATTTTTATAAAAAAATAACAAATCAACTCTATAAGGTTTAATAATGATAATATCTATAGCAATTGCTACTATGTTACACCAATCACATTGAATTTAATGCTATTTAGACTGTAAGAATAATTTGCAATAATATTTTGTGATTGTGTATGATTAATTTTTTTATTATGAAAAGAAATGATCAAATAATTGAACATACCCATAGTCTATAAAAGCTAATTTTATAATCACTTTCATGGACATTTTATATATTGAAAGCATTGGAAAATTAAATCAATAATACACATTAGTACACCACATTTATGATATACATTGATGTGCATTGTATATATTATCGAGTTTGGATGTGTATTTTATATAGTGAAAGCATGGATGCATGATTCATACATTAAAACAATAATGTGTATAATAATTCTAGTAAGTTTTTAAAACATAAAAGGATCTAACATATAAAAGTTGGTTTGCTTCTCATTCCATTTAACATAGGAAATATAAAAAATCACTTCACTACTCAATATAGTAATCTACTTAGAAAAATATGTTAAAAATGACTATAAATATAGATAGTTTTTTAATAGTAACAATATTCTTTTTATCTTATTCATAATAATTTCTTCTATCAATTAATTTTTACACTTGTTTTATTTTGCTTTATTTTTTTTAAGAGATAAGGTGAAAAGATAATGATTTTTGTAAGATTAAGTTACTTTTGAGATAGAGAATTTTTTAGGCCTTAGACTCAAAGTTATAAGTCATTATTGTATTTTATTTGTAGAGTATGGGATTAGGATATATTGTTGGTGTTATAGTGGTAGTCACTATGTTATTATGTATATTATGGTGGCTATAGTGGTAGTCACTAGATTTGTGGACTATTAGATATATTTATGTTATTATAGTGATAGTGGTCATGTTTGATTTTAAGCTCTCCAACAAATGATTGATTTACGTTAATTTTAAAAAATAGTTTAAAAATTGTAATGTACATCCAAAAAAAATTAACTTTCTACTTTACAGCTAAATTTATACTTACTATGCATCTCTTCACTTCATAAGCTGTTAGCAGTACTAGAATGTTTAGCCTAAATTAACAGTTTTGTTTGTCCACATTTTAATTACTCTCTAACACTAACTATTAGGGTAATCAAGGCTTTACCATACTTTAATACTTCGAATGGTTCTAATATAAGGTTTGGACTACATTGCTAAATGCTTGAATCGACACCTGGTCCATTGCTTTAATCAAGACATATCGGTTCAGTACTAGGTATTAATTATGACGTTACTGGCAATTTAATTTTTATGTACAGCAGTTTGATCTTCCTTCTTTAGTTGCAGATTTCATTAGTTTTTGTTAAGATCCTCATCGTCGATTTTGTGAGATCAACAGTTATGATTCTGACAGGAAATGCAACCTCGGAATTGCCGCAATCCCTAGCTGTCTCACCTTTTGTCATTGTGCCTTTGTTTTAGTTGATATTTTTCTCATGTCCGAGAGCTCGATTTCTCCTCTGGTAGCTGGTTCACTTGTTCGGCAATGTCTCCCTCCTCTGTTGTTATGTATGGAAGCTATACGAAATTGGCATGGGAACTGGAGAGTTAACAAGATCTTCCATACCTCATGTCATGATATTGAGTTTAACATTGACTACCATGGCAGCCGTCTTCAATCTGGAATCCAAGATTCTTCAACCCACCAGCATAGGTGTAATCTTACCCCTAGCTTATCGTTTCTAGTTCTTGAAATTATACTTGTAGTTGTTTTCTTTCGTATAATTTTAATCATTTTTCCTCTTGTTTGTGTCTCGGCATATACTGTTTGAAGTTTTGTGCTGGGCGATAATTTAACAGATTCGTTCTTCCACAGGTAAACCCTCGTGGAACTTATTCACTGTACAAATTTATGTTTTGTTCACCCTTCTTTTATGCGTTGAATAGATTGTTAGCTTCTCAATCTTTTTTTTTTTAGGGTTTATGACTCTTGGGTTTTGCCTTTGCAAGTTTCCTTACACTCTACGACAACTTCTTTTCTTTCCAGTTACCGCTTGGTACTTTGCATTATTGTGCCCGGTTTCTAGACTTACGGATTTATGCTCATTCCAGGTACTACTATTACTTGAAGGTTTATCCTCAGGGTTTTTAACTACCTCAAGAAATCTGTCGTTATTTTCTTAATGGGTTATATGTTATACCCAAGCCTTCACTTGCTCAGGCAAATGTAGAAAAATGATGTGTTAATTTTTCGTTCGATAGTCCCCAAAAGAATTAAATTTGTTTTCGGCAAGGGTTCCGAAATGGCTATGGTTAAGATTTGACGTGTTACATCGCTTATTTTGTAATATCTATTTTTTTATCAGCCACATGGATTTCCTGTATCATTTTCTAGGACTCATTCCCTTGTTTCACTTGTTTATCTCAGTTATAATATGAGGACTAGAATTTACTTTGAAGAAGTTATATATATATATATATATATATATATATATATATATATATATATATATATATATATATATATATATATATATATATATATATTCGTTATGTGAACAGAACCTGTAATACTAATATTACCATATTGGTTCTGCATGGTTTGGTTAAATTGGAGAATCTTATATTACATATGGCCAACTGTCCAAAACATTTTTTTCTCTGTAACATTTTACTTTACATATGTTCTACATGTAATTACATCAACATCTTTCATTCATATAGGCTTGAGACGGTGTCCAGACCACCAACTTCTTGTCCGCGTATAGATAATTACACAGGAAATGTCCTAGGTTGGGGTTTATCTCTATGCCCATAACTATAAGCCCTTAATCTTTCTGCACTATATGATAATCAACTTGTTCTTTTCTGAATAATTCTAATAAGTACAATTTCTATATTGGAATCTATCCACAAAGCTATAAAGAATTTTCTGTAAGAATTACATGCATGCAAAATGTTTACATGGTTGTAAGAAAATATTATCTCCAGAGTTAATGGTTCTATTCTACAGTATACTATATATATAGTACTTCCTATTTATTTACAACAATTATTTAAAAATATATATTTTCTTTTCTGCATAAATTTTCTATATAGATTTCCTTCTTCTTCCTAAAAAGGATAAATTACGTTATTCAATGTTATTTCATGCAATAGGATTTATGCAAATTACTTCTAAATCTTACAGAATAATAATTACAATGTTCATGGTTATTCTCCTTCAGCATGAAAGATACAACTCTACTTCTATTTTCTAACAAAAATTAATTTGCAGAGTTCATAGGTTTTATTAAAAAAACAATTTGGAAGCACTAACTTGACACTATAATTTGTTAAGAAATGTCTCATCACAGTTAGTCTCTTTCAAGAAACTCTTACAAAAACAGATTGAACATATCCAACCTAAATTAAACAGTAAATCACTTATTTGTAAAAATTGTATCAGGCTGTGGTGTCTACCCAACCTTCAAGAGAGGCGATTACGTCCTCCTCTTGCTCCCGAGCTTCCCCTGAAGAGGTACGGTTTGACAGTAGTCTTTCTGTTGTGACCTCAGGACTTCCAATTCCATTTAGTGCCAGAAAAATTTAGAAAATTTCTAAGTGTTTTTCCACTGGTCTCTACCAGCTCAGGAATTGCTCACTCTTTCCTTAGCCCCATGAACAGAACCCCTATTCCTCACTAGGATGAGTCTCTTATCCCCAGAGGAATAGGTAATTTTTCAAACTGTCCAACCACCTTTTAGTTCTTGGAAAACACTTACCATTAGCCTTTTACTTTTACTTTTCAAACTAATTTTATTATTCATAATTTAAAAGAAGGAAAATAACTTTTTCCATCAAAATTACTAATTGTCTCAATCTTTTTCTTGAAGCAATAATTAAAAATGTCTTTTTAACTAGTTAACAACTAGTTATCATTAATACAACTGTCACAACTTTCCCCCCTGGAAGTAACACCATCCTCGGTGTTTCACTCGAGTTCTGAAAAGAGCTCTGGGTAGGCCTCACGCATAAAATTTTCATCCTCCCAAGTAGCCTCATCTGAGCTAAAGTGCTTCCACTAGACTTGGGTGATGACTCGCTTCCCACGCATAATTTCTCTCCAGTCAAGTATGTGTTGCGGTTCGACCTGGAACTAGCCGTCCAGCTCTACCTGCGACCAGCAAAATTCCTTGTCAAAATTCTTATAAAGAAATCATACTTTGCAAGTTGGGATTTTTAATTCTATCCTACCTGTATATTATGCCAATGAATTACGTGCTTTGAGTCACGCACATAATGTTTCAACAAGGACACATGAAACACATTGTGTACTCGAATGTGACTGGGTAGAGCCAGTCGATAAGCCACAGGTCCTGCCCCTTCCAAAATTTGGAAGGGTCCACAGAACCTGGGAGCCAAATTGGAACAAGAGGTCCACTGCAAGGTACTCCTCTTGGGTTTGATCCTTACATACACATGGTATCCTACTTCAAATTCTTGATACGATATATTTTCATCTGCATAGATATTCTATCGCTCTTGTGCAACCTTCAGATTTTGTCTTATCTTCTTTACTTATCATTCCACTTCAGCAAGCATTTCTGGTCCCAACATTAATTTTGTCTCAGGGCTGCTCCAATTTATGGGTGTACAACACTACCTCCCATACAAGGCCTCAAAGGGGCTCATCTTCAAGGATTCCTGGTAACCATTGTTGTAAGAAAATTCAACAAGATGAAAATAATCCTCCCATTTGGTTGGTTGTTGCATCACATACATGCGCAACATATCTTCCAATACTTGGTTTACTCATTCTGTTTGGTCGTCGGTCTAGGGATGATAAGTTGTGCTAAATTTTATCTGAGTCCCCAGTCCAGTAAACAAATTCTTCTAGAATGCAGAAGTAAACTTAACATCCCGGTCTGAGATAACTGTCTTTGGAATTCTATGCAGCCTAAAAATTTCTTTCATGAATATGTCGGCTATCTGAACAGTCTTGTAAGTAGACTGCACGGGTATAAAATGTGCAGATTTACTCAATCTGTCCACTACCACCATGATGGAGTCATTTTTCCTTTTTGTTTGGGGTAAGCCTATAATGAAGTCCAGGGATATGACCTCCCACTTCCATTCAGGTATCGGTATGGGCTAGAACAATCCTGTGGGATGTTGATGCTCCACCTTCACCTGCTGACACTCCAAACATTTACTTAGATATTCAACAATGTTTTTATGCATACCAGGCCAGAGAAATACCTTCCTAATTGCAATCAACATTTTCTGGTATCCTAGGTGACTTGCATAATTGTTGCAATGGTACTCATTCATTATCAACTCTTTTAGATCCACACGATTAGGCACATACACTTTACCTCTGAAAGTTAGCATCTGATCTTCGTTTATTCCATACTCAAATGTACTTCCTTGCTTTCTAGTTTCTTCCATATATTTCCATAAGAATTGGTATTCTGGATCTTTTTGTGCTTCTTCCCTTCCTTGTTCTAAAAATTTACTTTCCAGCTAATTATAATATAGCTCATATATACCATGCATTTTTCTGCTTAAGACATCAGCTGCCCGATTTTCCTTACCTTTTACGTGTTGAATATCCATATCAAATTCGCTCAGAAAGGCATTCCATCTTGCATTTATAGAGTTTAAATCAGCTTGCTTAAAGTAACTAGTCAAGCTACTATGATCTGTCTTTAACACAAACTTTTTACCCAGCAGGTAGTGTCTCCATACCCAGAGCGCATGTACTACTGCTGTTAATTCTAGATCCTAGGCTGAATACCTTTTCTCATGGTCCTTTAACTTTCTAGACTCATAGGCCACTACTTTTCCTTCCTGAGATAGAACTGCCCCAACACCTTCTTTACTTGCGTCTGTACACACTTCGAACTCCTTGTTGTGATCAGCTACCCTTAGCACAGGTGCAGTGGTCAAAAGTTGTTTTAGGTTTTCTAAATTGCTCTGACATTCATTAATCCACTTGAAAATTTTTCCTTTCCTCTATAAGGAGGTAATGGGAAAAGAAATTCTGGAAAATCTTCGATAGTACCCAGCTAATCCCATAAAAGATCGAATGTCTGCCACATTCTGGGGTACTCGCCATTCCATAATTGTCTTAATCTTCTCTAGGTAAAAATCAATCCCTTCTGCTGAAATGACATGGCCCAGATATTGGATTTCTGTTTTGAAGAAATCACACTTGCTGAACTTAGAGTACAACTGATGTTTTCTTAGCATTTCCAGCACAATCCTGAAATGATCTTTATGATCTTCCTAGTTTTTAGAATATATTAAAATTCCATCTATAAATATGAGTATAAAATTATCCAGAAAAGGATGAAAAATCCCATGCATTAACCTCATAAAGGTTGTTGGTGCATTTGTTAACCCGAAGGGTAATACCACAAATTCATAATTCTCGTACCTAGTATGGAATGTTGTCTTGCAAATGTCTTCATCCTTGATTCGAATCTGGTGATAGCCAGATCTTAAATCGATTTTTGAAAACATTATGGCTCCCTTCACTTGATCAAACAACTCATCAATTCTAGGCAAAGGGTATTTATTCTTGACTGTTAGCTTGTTAAGCTGTCTATAATCCATGCACATTCACATGGTTCCATCCTTCTTCCTCACGAACAGCACTGGTGCTCCCCAAGGGGACACACTTGGACGAATGTAGCTCTTGTCTAACAGTTCCTGCAATTTCATTTTCAGCTATGTTAGCTCTGACATACTCATTCTGTAAGGAGCCCTTGACACGGGGGAAGCTCCTGGCATTAACTCTATGGTGAAGTCAATGTCTCTCCTTGGTGGTAATCCAGGAATATTTTCTGGAACGACATCCATGAAATATTACACCATAGGTATATTTTACATCATAGGTGATTTTTCCATGGAATCAGCATATCCTAATTGAATAGCATAAATCTGGCATCCCTTCCTTATACATTTATTCATTTTGGATGTTGTAATTGGTCGTAGTTGCAATGGCTTCTTGACTCCCTGAATCTCCTTGCGTGTTCCATCCTACATTCGGTAGTAAATAATCTTTTCCTTGTAGTCCACTAATGTCCAATGTTTTTCTAGCCAGTCCATGCCCAGAAAAACATCATAGGACCCTAATGGTAGTATGTTCAGGTCTACTTGTAACTATTGTTCTGAAATTTCCAAAGTACAGTTTGGAATTTTGGAAGTTAATTTTCATTTTGCTCCAGCGGCTAGCTGTACCAGCCATGGATTTTTAACTTTTTGTTCTTTCAGTTTACACATTTCCACTATTTTGGGACTAACAAACTTAGAATCACACCTAGGTCTACTAAAATGGAAATAGATTGAGACAGTAATTTACTTTCCAGCTTAATCATTGTCGACTGATAATCTTCCTGTCGATCCTCCAATGCTGCATTGATACAAGGGATGTTTCGCACCACAACGTCTATTGTGGAAGCCTCCTGCAAATTTGCAACTTTGTCATTTCTTGCTCGTTGTAGGAATTTTTTGTAGTAGTGTGCCTCTCCACACCCCGAATGCTAGAGAGGTGGCTTGGTCACATGTCCTTGTTCATGCTTGCTAGATGCTTCTGTAGGCTTTTCTTCTGTTGGCCATCGGGTCCTCTGGTGATTTCTGCCAAATTGCTTACTGACAGAATTTCGGGCAGAGTTTTTAAAACCACTGCTTTTGGCTCCTTTGAAGTTGGAACTGTTTTTCTGTCCTTTCCTTGGCTACCAACTTTTTCCAACCTCTCCCTTAGCCTTGGATTTCTGATAACACATTCGTGCCTTACGAAAGGCTTCATCCATGGTCCTTGGGTTAACAAACTCAATACGCTCTTTCATATGTGTTGGCAGGCTAGTCAAAAATCTCTGCACCTTAGCCTTTTCCTCTCGAAGATATGGAACATATCGTAACAGGGAGGTGAAATTAGTGATATATTCATCCATAGTCATATGTCCTAGCCTTAAGTCATGGAATTCCTTAGTTTTTTCATCATAGAATCTTTCTGTCAAATAATTGTCTCTAAAGTATTGCTAGAATGATTCCCAAGTAATGTCTTGTTCATCAATGATGAGAACATTCTTCACTTCTTCCCACCACAAAGTGGCTTTCTCCCTCAACTGTTATATGTCCAATCTGGCCTTCAGGTTGTTGTTGTATTCATACACCTAAAAGTATTTATTCATGTTTATCAACCATGCTTCCGCCACTTTCTCAGCTTCACCATCAAATGTTGGTGGTTTTATTTTTCGAAATTCCCCTTGAAGCTCTACTTTCTGTTTCTTAACCTCTTGTTGTTCTAACACATTTCCAGACTCTACCTCATTATAATTTTTGTTTTTATTACTTCGCTGAGAATGGCTTCTTTCCCCTTTGTCGGCGGTATGTTCTCTTTTTTGTTGTTCATCCCCATCTTGCATGTCCCCATCAACAATGGGGTGTTCCATGTCTTGGTTTTGCTTGTTATACAAGCTCTTTAATATTTTTTCTTGTTATTGCATTAATCGTTCATTGTCTCTTCGAAATCGCACCATCTCTTCCTAAAATTTTTGTACTGTGTTCAATAACAAACTAGTTTGATGTTGTTGTTCCTCCAATAGTATATTGGTTTGCTAGTGTTAATCAACACTCAGCTGAACCCACATCTCAAGATTCACAACTGGTTGTGTTTGACGATCACCAGTGTCTAGGGATGGTGATGTTGTTCCCCTTCTCATAATGTTTCTTGTTATGCTTCTAATCTGTGCATTAGTATACACACAGCTTTATCATTAGTTGACCCTTAGGGTCCCAGCGTAGGAACTTGGCTCTGATACCACTTGTGATGTACATCAATTTTTTTTTTTTTTACTTTCTACTTTACAACTAAATTTATACTTACTATGCATCTCTTCATAAGCTGTTAGCAGTACTAGAATGTTTAGCTTAAATTAACAGTCTTGTTTGTCCACATTTTAAGTACTCTCTGACATAAACTCTTAGGGTAATCAAGGCTTTACCATACTTTAATACTCTGAATTACAATGCTAATACTCTTCAAGAATAATTCTTTACGGTGACATTATTAAACCTATGCCCATTTCAATGGTTCTAACATAAGGTTTGGACTACATTGCCAAATGCTTGAATCGACACTTGGTCCATTGCTTTAATCAAGACATATCGGTTCTATACTAGCTATTAATTATGACAGTATTAGCAATTTAATTTTTATGTACATATGTTTGATACTTTAATACTCTTCAAGAATAATTCTTTACGGTGACATTATTAAACCTATGCCCATTTCAATGGTTCTAACATAAGGTTTGGACTACATTGCCAAATGCTTGAATCGACACTTGGTCCATTGCTTTAATCAAGACATATCGGTTCTATACTAGCTATTAATTATGACAGTATTAGCAATTTAATTTTTATGTATAGATGTTTGATCTTCCTTCTTTAGTTGCGGATTTCATTGGTTTTTGTTAAGATCCTCATCGTCGATTTTGTGAGATCAACGGTTAAGTTACGGCGAGTAACCTTGGAATTGTCGCAATCCTAGTTGTCTCCTTTTGTCCTTGTCCTCTGTTTAGTTGATATTTTCTCATGTGGGAAGCCGGTTATCCTCTGGTAGCTGGTTCACTTGTTTGGCAACACATCCTTCCTCCTCTATTCTATATGGAAGATGTACGAAATTGGCATGGGAATTGGAGAGTTAACAAGATATTCCATACCTCATGTCATGCTATCGAGTTTAACATTGACTACCATGGCAGTCGTCTTCAATCTGGAATCCAAGATTCTTCAACCCACCGGCATAGTATAATCTTACCCCTAGCTTGTCGTTTCTAGTTCTTGAAATTATACTTGTAGCTGTTTTCTTTCATATAATTTTAATAATTCTTCATCTTGTTTGTGTCTCAGTTTATACTGTTTGAAGTTCTGAGCTGGGCAAGCATTTAATAGATTCATTCTTCCACAGGTAAACCCTCATGGAACTTATTCAGTGTACAATTTTTTGTTTTCTTCACCCTTCTTTTATGCGTTGAATAGATTGTTAGCTTCTCAATTTTTTTTTTAGGGTTTATGACTCTTGGGTTTTGCCTTTGCAGGTTTTTCCTACACTCTACGACAACTTCTTTTCTTTCCAGTTACCACTTGGTACTTTGCATTAATGTGACCAATTTATAGGCTTACGGATTTATGCTCATTCCAGGTACTACTATTACTTGGAGGTTTATCCTCAGGGTTTTTAACTACCTCATGAAATCTTTCATGATTTTCTTAATGGGTTATATATGTTATACCCAAGCCTTCACTTGCTCGGGCAAATGTAGAAAAACGTTGTGTTAAGTTTTCATTTTGTCATCCCCAAAATAATTAAATTTGTTTTCGACAAGGGTTCCAAAATTGATATGGTTAATATTTCACGCGTTACACTGCTTATTTTGTAATATCTATTTTTTTAATCATCCACATGAATTTCCTGTATCATTTTCTGGGACTCATTCCCTTGTTTCACTTATTTATCTCAATTATAAAATGAGGACTAGAATTTACTTTGAAGAAGTTATATATATATATATATATATATATATATATATATATATATATATATTATGTGAACAAAACCTTTAATACTGATATTGCCATATTGGTTCTGTACAGTTTGGTTAAATAGGATAATCTTATATTACATATGGCCAACTCTCCAAAATATTTTTTTCTCTGTAACATTTTACTTTACATATGTTCTACATGTAATTACATCAACATCTTTCATTTATATAGGCTTGAGATGGTGTCTGAACCACCAACTTCTTGTCCACGTATAGATAATTACACGGGCAAATGTACTATGTTGGGGTTTATCTCCGTGCCCAAAACTATAAGTCGTTAATCTTTCTGCACTATATAATAGTAAGCTTGTTCTTTTCCAAATAATTCTAATAAGTACAATTTCTATATTGGAATTTATCCACAAAGCTATAAAGAATTTTCTGTAAGAATTACAGGCATGAAGAATGTTTACATGGTTTTAAGAAAATATTATCTCCAGAGTTGATGGGTATATTATGCAGTATACTGTATATATAGTACTTCCTATTTCTTTACAGGAATTATTTAAAAAAAAAAAAAAAAAAAATTCTGCAAAAATTTTCTATACAGATTTCCTTCTTCTTCCTAAAAAAGGACAAATTACTGAATAATAATTACTTCTAAATCTTACAGAATAATAATTAAAATGTTCACATGTATTCTCCTTCAGCATGAAAGATACATCTCCACTTCTATTTTCTAACAGAAAGTAATTTGCAGAGTTCATAGCTTATATTTTCTAACATAAAGTAATTTGCAGAGTTCATAGGTTTTATTAAATAAAAACAGTTTGGAAGCAATAACTTGATACTATAGTTTTTTAATAAATGTCTCACCATAGTTAGTCTCTTTCAAGAAAATTTTACAGAAACAGATTGAACCTATCCAACCCAAATTAAACAGTAAATCACTTATTTGTAAAAATTGTATCAGGTTGTGGTGCCCACGCAACCTTTAAGAGAGGCGATTACATCCTCCTCTTGCCCTCGAGCTTCCCCTAAAGAGGTACAGGTTGACAGTAGCCTTTCTGTTGTGACCTCAGGGCTTCCAAGTCCATTCAACGCCAGAAAACTTCAAGAAATTTCTGAGTGTTTTTCCACTGGTCTCTACCAACTCAGGAATTACTCACTCTTTCCTTAGCCCCATGAACAAAACCTCCATTCCTCACTGGGATGAGTCTCTTATCCCCAGAGGAACAGGTAACTGTTCAACCTATCCAACCACCTTTCAGTTCTTGGAAAACACTTACCCTCAGCCTTTTACTTTTACTTTCCAATCTAATTTTATTATTCATAATTTAAAAGAAGGAAAATAACTTTTTCCATCAATATTACTAATTTTCTGAATCTTTTTCTTGAAGCAATAATTAAAAATGTCTCTTTAACTAGTTATCATTAATA
This sequence comes from Pinus albicaulis, assembly GCA_034641835.2. Classification (NCBI taxonomy): domain Eukaryota; kingdom Viridiplantae; phylum Streptophyta; class Pinopsida; order Pinales; family Pinaceae; genus Pinus; species Pinus albicaulis. The sequence goes on from CM076573.1 coordinate 952,261,732, forward strand.
CAGCTTCACTTCTCATTCCATTTAACATAGGAAGTATAAAAAATCACTTCACTGCTCAACATAGTAATCTACTTAGAAAAATATCTTAAAAATGACTATAAATATAGATAGTTTTTTAATAGTAACAATATTATTTTTATCTTAGTTATAATAATTTCTTCTATCAATTACTTTTTACACTTGTTTTATTTTGCTTTTTTTTTTAAGAGATACGGTGATAAAGATAATGATTTTTGTATGATTAAGTTACTTTTGAGATAGATCCTTTTTTAGGCCTTAGACTCAAAGTTATATGTCGTTATTGTATTTTATTTGTAGAGTATGAGATTAGTATATGTTGTTGGTGTTATAGTGGTAGTCACTATGTTATTATATATATTATGGTGGCTATAGTGGTAGTCACTAGATTTGTGAACTATTAGATATATCTATGTTATTGTAGTAATAGTGGTCATGTTTGATTTTAAGCCTCCTCCATATTACTCCAAAAAATAATTGATTTACCCTAATTTTAGAAAATAGTTAAAAATAAAATAAAATCCAAGTTAAATAAAAAAATAAATTAAGATTAAAAATTTAATAATTAATGTATTACTAAAACAACTTATTAATTATGATAAAAGAAAAAAATTTATTTCTCTTTTTAATATCTATAAAATTATATAATATTTTTCATTATTATAAAAATTTTAAATTTCTCATTTTTAATATTTATAAAATTATATAATCTTCTACATTATTATATTTTTACTTTGTATAATATTTTAGATCAAAGTGTATAATATCTTAGGTGTCTTCATTTGTGAATAGATGTCCTCACTACTAAATTAAAAATAAATGTCCTAACTACTAAATTATGATTATTATATTTTTAATTCTTATAATATAAAAATATCTTATATATTAAATAGATGTTAAATTATATGACATCAAAATATAACATAGTGGTATAAACATTAAGCACTTTTTGAAGGCCTCAGTTCTGCCCGAAATCACAAATGATTCACACATTTATACATACGCGTAGTCTACTGAGGCCGCATTTTGACTCAGAATCCGGTAACGATTTCCAGAAAATCCAGCAAAGATTTGCCCAGAAACTTGTTTACAGTTGTTAAACATTAGTATTTTGAGTGCCCCGAGGGTTTTTGATAGTGCTGAATCCATTTCCACTATCAAAAATGGATTCCAAGCACTGCAACTACCTAATTTTTTAAAATTTAGTTGACCGGATTCCGACAGATTTCTGTCTTCCGGGCCAAAACGCAACCTCGGTATACAACTCCTTTATACACACAAATAGCTCGCTTATGCTTGTGGGAAAACGCTGCGTGGCAAGTACGTGGTGAGTGAGTCACACATTTGTACTTGCATTGGATGCGTGGTGACTACTTATGATGTTTGCACGTCAATTGCTGAGTAAAATAAACCACAATCAACGGTCATAGAAAAATGCACCTCTCTATTATTAAAGAGGAATGTCGTGTTGTTCAGAACTTTTCAGTAGTCATAGAAAAATGCACCTCTCTATTATTAAAGAGAAAGTTCTGAACAACACGGCATTCCTCTTGAACCGACAAAGGCGGTTGGTTGTCTAGCCACTTGAGGCAATAGACCCGTTTATCTTCAATTGTCATTGTATTGAAGAGGTGACTAGGAATGGCCATGGTGGTCAGCGAGGTGGATGGCGAGCTCGGCGAAGGGGATGAGATGCTTAATCCCCCAAAGAAAGATCGCGACACGAGGCTTTGTGCTTTGCATGGCAATTCAATTTAGTGTAGATGAGACACAGCGCTGAGGATGATGCTCATCCTCAGCGTTGTGTCTCATCTACACTGAATTTCCATGCGAAGTGCAAAGCCTCAATCATCCTCAGCGCTGTGTCTCATCTACACTGAATTTCCATGGGAAGCGCAAAGCCTCGTGTCGCGATTTTTCCCAGCGGGGGATTAGTCATCTCATCCCCTTCGTCGAGCTTGCCATCTGCCTCGCTGACCACCATGGCCATTCCTAGTCACCTCTTCAATACAATGACAAACCTGTCGAAGACGAACAGGCCGATTGCCTCAAGTGGCTGTAAAACCAACTACCTTTGTCGGTTCTGTTCGTTTCGTTCGGAGCGGAATAGCTCTGGCGAGGGCGCAGGTCTCCGAACTCACGGTGGGCATGGAAGCAAGCGGACATCGCTTCCTGTGGGTGTTGCTTAGTCCATCAAGCAGCTTTCTCTCCATAGAGGAAACGAACCTTTCCCAACTGTTACCCGAGGGATTCAAGAATCGAACCAGGGACCGAGGACTTGTTGCTTCCTGGGCGCCTCAGATTCTTGTTCTCGCTCACCCATCCACCGGAGGTTTTTTTTCTCACTACGGTTTGAATTCTACGCTGGAGGGCATCTCACATGGAGTGCCCATGATCTGTTGGCCTCTTTTTGCAGAGCAGAGGATGAACATGCTTTTTCTGGTTAATAGGTTGAAGGTGGGGATAGCAGTGAAGATGGAAAACGATGAATTTGTGAGGAGAGAAGAAGTAGAGAGAGCAGTTAGAGAGTTGATGGAAGGAGGAGAGGGCCGGATGGTAAGTGCGAGAATGAGATAATTGAAGGTGAAGGCCGTGAGTAGTGTGGAAAAAGGAGGCAGTTCTTACAATGCCATGGTTTCTACAGTCTGTGAGTGGGAAACAAATGCAAACACAAAAACCTCGGTTGTTGTGATGCCCGATATGTCCAATCAGCAACAAGAAATTGGAATTATAGAGGTTGTACTCATGTAGTAGTAGTCTATGTCTTTATGTCTTTTCCTTGATGGAGTGTGTACTAGTCTGCCCACTGGAGGGGTCAGTCTTGAAATGATATATATATATATATATTCGTTGGTGTACTGCTGGAAAATGCGTGGTGTTTTTGTTTCAAGATGGTCATTGTATCAGATTTTCTTTATGTTTTTATTTGGGCTGGAACAGAGTAGAGGGTAACATGACCCATTTTATAATGGCTATTGTAGTACTATGGAATGCATTGTAAGATTGGAATATTTTGCTAAGAGACTTGAACTTGAACTCATACAGTGTTACATAACTCGTAACTACTTATTTTAATGTAATATATACTAGCACTTGATCATTTTATTAAATGACCCACCGGAACGCCAAAGGACCTGACGCGAGACGGAGGCGAAGTCGCACGGAGATGGAGGCGAAGGACATGACGCTCGCGGGATGGAGATGACAGCAGGAGGATGGAGCAACTGCCAAGTGTCGAAATTTGAGGGGGTGGAAGGGCGATAGGTGGAGCACAGAGATTGGCTGGGAGCACTATTCATCCCAGCAAAGCTCATAATAGGAACACCTTCGGATGATCCAAAAATATTGGATTGAAAAATAACACACATGTTGTTCCAACAGATTTATAATAAAAATTATTGACAATTGTTAAAAACCTTTGTAAAAATGGAAAACAAGATATTGATTTATTAAAGTTGATTTGTAATGAAAAGTGATGAAAGAAAGGTAATCGTGCTTGTTGAACCACCATAAGTATTTTGGAACATAATTCGCATGCTATTTTTCAATCCAACATTTAAGACCGTAAGCTCGGTTCGCCATCAGGGGAAGATATATGAAACTGGTCCAAAATGTTGTATTGAAAAGTAGTATGTTGTTGCAGTGAAAAGTAGCATAAAGTTTATTCTAGAAAACTTATAAGAAACATTATTGCAAAATATCTTTGTAATGACGGCAAAATAAGATAGAGATTTGTTCAAGTTGGACTTATAATGAAAAGTGATGCATCAAAAGGTAGTTGTGGTTGTTGGATGCACCCCTTCCACGATTTTCGATTGGTCCCTAATTTGTAAGGAGAGCACAGATGGAAAAGGAAAAGAGAAACTAGATATCCACAAGGATAGGAAGAAAGAGAGAGATTGATAACCATGTGGGAAGGGAGATGTGGAGACTGGCTAGGACTGGTTTCTTATCAGAGCTGGTGCTCCAGTGTTTTGCTACCTAATCTGGTGTTCTGATGGTTTTTGTTTTTCTCTAATTCCTCCTTGTTCCTGAAGCATGATGGTGAATTGAGTGCTATAAATTGGCTTCCTCCGATAGGTATCGGATAAGTATTAATATTGTGCCTTAATCTATTCTATAGATTAATCGAGGAATTTTTTTCATTTTTAAGTCCTATTTCTGTGAACATATCTCTGGTTTGATGTGAGGATCCTTAAAATATACTATAATTTTCTAGCAAATTTATGTCAATTTTTTAAAATATTAACAAATCACATTTGAAATACTACAAATAAAATTAATTGCAGAAAAGTACAACACAAACAAAGCATAATCAATCAACTGTGCCCACCAAATGCGCAATAGATCAAAGTAGGACTCAAATTCATAGACGAGTTACCTACTCGCACTGCTCAACCATTTATAATTATCACCATAATTAACAAAGTTTGGATCTTCTTTTTGTTCTTGGCCTATGCCAATACCATAGATATCCAACATAATGCAGGTATCTTGCCTCATGACAAAGAGACACAGTATCGGAAGGCACACATGAGCACCTATTAAATTAAAAAATCATTTTAGTCAAAAAAAGCTATGGAGCATAAGCTACACTCTGTTTTAAATCTTGATGACCGAATACAAGCCAAATCCCAACCCCAACATATCTCAGGAAAAGATTGCTCAACTGCCTGAGAGTCCCTCTAGCACAGCCTCTGACTCACTTCGAATGAATTCAGATCACAACATTCCACGTCAGTGACGTACCTATCGACTTTGTCTTCATGAGCCTGAGTCCGAGTCACATTTCATATTCAGATGCCCATCCACTATGAAATTTGCAGGCGGTGTCATTTTCCTATTTAGAAAGATATAAGGTGCCTCGTTTCTTAATCAATATGTAGCCCAAAAATGTTTGGATTTATTTTTCAGAGAAATGTTTCAATTTCGGCAGAAAACACTCAATTCAGGTAATTTCACCGGTTCCAGATTCATGATTTCATACTATAAGAGTTTAGATGAAGCTCGCTGCAAGAGACGTCATGACTTCCATCTCTTCTCTGATGTTGCTAATTTGTTAGAAAAGCATTAGGCACTCCCTTTGCCTTCTAAATTCATATACTTATTTCCAGTCTCATTGCCCATTTTTCGCCACAAGTTGACGTTAATATCTAAATTAAATTAAATCAGTGTAAGTTAATAAGCTTCTACCATGAGCACCTCGACATGAGTAGCAGTTTCAATAATGCAACCCATTGGTAAATACAGTAATAACAAGAAATTGAAGAAATGAATTACCATAAATTGGACTAAATTGTGTCACGGGTGATAAATGATGTTTGGTTTTTTTACAGGTCGTTAAACCTAGGAAATCATTGACAAACAATAGTAGCAAGGCTCCTCCATGCTAAAACTTGACTCCGTGAAAAAACGCGTCTCTAGTCATTAGCGTCTGAAAAAAACTAATCGATGTTTCCAGGCTCGAATCTCGTAGAGTCATTCAATTTGCAGACAAACAGGAAAGAGTTTAAGCAATTTAACCCAAATGCAAGAAAAAATAAATGGCATATAAGAATAATTACATATGAGAGAGCACAGGAATGATCCCTAAGCTGGCCATCGATTTCGCCCAAAGCAGGACTTAGATTGATATCCGAAGCCATCTGGTGCGAAGGCGATGGCACTTCATTGAAGCGCATGAAGCGCCCTACTCCTCCTTCTACCCCCAGTTTGGCACCAAATCAAAACCCTGCCCCTTCAATTCAACCACTTTACAACGCAATCCACCTCAGATCTCATGAATTTATGTCAAAATCCTCACCGCTATGATTCAAAGATTAAAAACCGACAACTATCCGATCAAGCCCTGTTACCTTTCAGGCTAAGCCAACATGCCACACAACCTTCAAAATGCATACAAATAAATCTATATCCAGAGTGGCTGTTAACTGCTATCCAGCATTTTTGTCCCTCCGAAGTACAGTGTGGGGTTATCTATAGTGCGGTTTGAGAGATTCCGCTCTCCGAGAATTTGAAGCTCCGCTCCACCAAACTCTGTACGGGACACGAACCAGGCTGTTGATTTTGTAAATCCAGGACGCGTCCACTCTGTCGCCAGCTACATATACACACTTGATCATTTTATTAAATGACCCGCTGGAACGCCGAAGGACCTGACGCGAGATGGAGGTGAAGTCGCACGGAGACAGAGGCGAAGGACCTAACGCACGAGGGACGGAGATGACAGGAGGAGGGTGGAGCAACCACCAAGTTTCGAAATTTGAGAGGGTGGAAGGGCGATAGGTGGAGCACAGAGATTGGCTGGGAGCACTGTCACTATCATCTATAACTTTTACCCTAGTAAGAATAATTTTTTTTTTAAAATACATATATACAAACCATAACATTACAGAATTACCATTTATATGAATTCATAGACTACAAATACATTATTTGTCAGACTATAAAACCATACTAGACTAAAGCACCATAGCGCAAATCAATTTTCATAAAACCTAAGGTGTAACATTTGATTGGAAAACAAATCTACACCGGTAAGCACGCTTGGGGTTTTATTGGTATTACATAAATGAAATCAAATACAAGAATCACCGTAAGATTTGATTTACTGCTCGAACCGTCGATTTCTCGTGATATCCGCCAGACGAGACCTATTCGTTTCTCCATCGTATCCGTTCATTAACTCCATATCACATTTGGAATTAAATGTTCTGCCATGTGGCTTCATACTCGACTGGCTGGGGTACAGATGTCACCCGTCAGATGCTTGGCGGTACAAGGGGTTAGAGTCGAGAGCCAGTAGAGCAATTCGAGCCTCGATCTCCGCAGAGATTGCGAGGGAAAAACATCGAATAGGATTTTGTTCGCCGACCTTGCCTCACAAGCCCGGATGCTCTCTCATGGCGCACTGCCCGTCTCTGCTCCTTCCAGTTCGCATGGCTAATTATCTCAGCTTGGAGGTAGGCAATACGCCGAAAAAATTCTGTTTAACTTCCAGTTGATGTGTTATAAGTAATCCTACAGGTTTTTCGTTGCTTTCACTTAAATATTTTGGGCTCGGCCCTGTGAAAAAAGGTTTCAACTTACAGGTTTGCCTTTGCATTGCAGGGTGCCGGTGGAGGGTTGCTATTCGTTGCCTTGGATCTCCAGATAAACTCTACCTTGTCTCAACAGGTAAGGCCGCCATCAGCATCATATATTTCCTCTTATTTTCCTGTTTTAAAATTGAAGCTCCCAACTTTCAGTTTAGGCGCCTTTAACTTCAATACTCAGGGCTTCCGCTTATAAGCCCTCTAAGTCCTTGGTTTCTTTTCTGAAGCTGGACAGGTTACGCGAGATTAATTACCCCTTACCAGGCATGTACCAGAATAAAAATCTTTCAGCTTCTTATGTAACTAAATCTTTCAGTTTCGTTTGGGTTTGCAGGCGAGATGGTCCGATTAAGCCTTTATTCTACTGAGTGAAATTTACTGTTTATTCCAGTGGATAAAAATGACTATTCCCCAAATTACACAGGTACTTCGGCGCTCACGATTACATGAAGTCATGGCATGCATTTCAGCTACTGTGATAATTGGGTTACATATTTTCAAGCCTAGGGTTTTATTTAGCTATTGAATGAGAGACTGTTATCCTTCTGAGAGCCTAGTCTAAACATTACTTTATGTGTACAGGGTGATAATTTGCAACAAAAACAATGTATTATTCTTTGACTATCAACTATTATGGCTAAGTCCATTGGCTACAAAGTCGTACTCTAGAATGTGCTGTACTAACTAATCTCTGTGCAGCTCGAAATACAAATAATTCCTTTTTCCTTTACAATAATCACATGCATGGCTATAAGTTTCCTGTAACTTACGCAGGACCCCTTCTTTCTTTATTTAAGTGTCGCTCTGAGTTCTGGTTTGGGATTCTTTTGGGAATGTTTACATCGTGAAGATAAAGTAAAGGCACTGGTTCGAATGCCCGCAAGTACTTTCTTAGAGTTTATTTCTTTGGCACGGATATGCTTCTTTTTAAAGTTCCTTTCCTATTGAACAAATATAGTTCTTGGCCATGTCTTTAGCAGGTCGAGTAATCTTTGATGAAATGGCATTATCATAAGCATGCTTCCGTAAGAGTTTCCTGTTACATTGACAACAATATTTCTCTGTCTTATATTTGGTTGTAGCGCGGTATGCTCTTAATGCGATATCCTGTGTCTTCTCATAAGTTATGACTTAAGTTAGAATGTTTTGGTAATGGTTCTCAACTCTTTCATTGTCAACATTTGGCTTGTTCGGATTACTTAGACCTTTTTGGGCACCGGTCGCCGTTTCAAGGCCGCGTATAGTCTCAAGTAAATGAACAGGGGCGGTTAGGGTTTCCAGCCCAACTCAGCTCTACAAGTTCAGCGCTGGTATCTTGACCCTGCCATGAAGTGATTGGAATACTATTTGGATAGCACGTATGTTTTTGTTTTCTGTCGCATGCATGACAAATAACTACTGGTTCTTTCTTCTTGTTTTATCCAACGTCCATGATTTCTTGTGGTTTTCTGTGCCTACTTCTTTCTTTCTACACCAAAGCATAATAATGTAGGTATGCGTAACATATTTCCATTTAAAATCCTATGATAACCCAGGTATATTCATTCTTTACATTTCTTCTGCTAACTTTCTTTTAATACGATTCATATACAAAAGAAAAAGATTAATTGCTACAGATTTCATGTTTTCAGGCTTATTTATTATTCTCGGGCCATATATCCGAGGAATATTTCCACAAATAAATATTAAACACATAACCTTTCTTGTAATCAACTAAATAACATTTTAGTAGTATAAATAGATAAACAGTGATTTCTGTAACATAACTTTGAGTAATTTCTGAAGTACATATCTGGTAGGACACGAATGCTCTCAAACTGTGGTCCTTCCAACCTTCAAGGGAGGCAATGACATCCTCCACTTTCCCCCTAGCTCTAGAATTCAGTCGGTGCCATGGGAACAATGGATAATCCTTCTGTTGTGACCTCTGGATGGCCAATCCAACCGCAACAGACAAATCTGGCTATAAGGTTTTGCAGAAACTGTTCTCCACTGGTCTTCCACCCAGCTCTAGAGAATACTGCCACTTTCACCTTTTCTCCAGAAATTCACAGAACCCCTATCCCTCTCCCGGGATTTTCTTTTATCCCTGGAGGGTAGGTAACTGTCTTCCAACTGTTCCCAACCACCCCCTATTCTTAGAAACTTTTCCAACAGTTTAAGAGATTCCCTTTTTATTTACTAACTCAGTAATGCAAAGTAAAATGGTGTTTTTGAGTTTCTTTTACCAAAATAAAGTAAACAAATAATAAAAATAAACAAATTGTCTTTTCAGCTTATTCATGCTAATTAACTCTAAATGAGGCTGTCACAAGCACTATTCATCCCAGCAAAGCTCATAATAGGAACACCTTCGGCGTAAATATATGAATCTTGTTTTTTTTTAATATATATTTCCCCTTATTTATTAGAAAAGATAAATTGAAAAGATAAAAAGATAGAAAAAACCATGAATATAAAAGATAGAAAAATAGAGATTGTGCTCGGAGACTTGAACTTGGACAGCGTACAGTGTTATGTAACTACTTATTTTAATATAATATATGAATTTTGTTTTTTTATATGTCTTTTCCCTTTTTTATTATAAAATGTAAGTAGAGATAGAAAGATAGAAAAATCATGAGTAAAAATAGAAAAATAGAAAAACAAAAAATAGAAAAACCATGAACTTGAAGTTGAACTGCATACAGTGTTATGTAACTATTTATTTTATATTTATTTTAATATAATATATGAATTTTGTTTTTTTTAATATGTTTTCTCTTCTTTAATTATTAGAAAAAGATAAAAAGATAGAAAATTCATGAAAATAAAAACACAAAAATATAAAAAAACCATGAAGATAAAGAGAAAAGATAAAAAGATAGAAAAATCATGAAAATAGAAAAACAAAAATATAAAAAAACCATGAAGATAAAGAGACTTGAATTCTACTTATTATTAGAAAAGATAAAAATAGAAAAACCATGAATATAAAGAGATTTGAACAAAAAGATAGAAAAACCATGAAGATAAAAAGACTTGAATTCTACTTATTATTAGAAAAGATAAAAATAGAAAAACCATGAATATAAAGAGATTTGAACAAAAAGATAGAAAAACCATGAATTATATTTTTAGTTATTATATTAATTATCTTATTTTACATTTGATTAAATGTTTGGCAACTAGGAACCCGATGTGAATTAGTTACTATAACTAATTTTAATATTCCTCGAAGGGTTCATTATTATGGGCTGGCTCCAGAATACGCATGGGGAATTGTTTTTTCTGGAATATATCGATCTGAAGGTTGGGGTAACAAATTTGGGTAGCAAATTCTCCCGTACCTTGTAGTTACAAGTGAGACTTGCTTATTGCTAGTTGGAAACTAGTATGGTTACCATTAAGTGAGTATATTTATTTGAAGAGTAAATGAATGATTCCATAGAGGAAGCTATACTAAATATAGTTTGATTCTATTTGGGCTTTTAAATCTAGAGATGAATAGAAGAAGAGTGATGAGTTGGTGGCATTGCAAAACAATTCTTTTTTCTTTCTGCATGATTGTTCAATCAAGGAGTCAAGAGAAGGAATCAGCCACTTGAAGATAAGTTAACTATGCTATTTCATTTTTCTTCTTTTGGAAAATGTTTTCATATCCTGTGTTGAAGTATTGACCATAATAACTTATGAATTCCATGGTAAACTTTATCGATAAGTTTATGAAAAGAAAACAAACGTTTATAGATTTTACAAGGAATGCATTAACCCTTGGTGATTAGCATTAGAAATGTTGGGTTATTAAATCTTGTTAAAAACCTAACTACTTAAGCTAACATGATTTTATTCAAAGCTTAAAGTTATAATGTGAGCGAACTCTAGTTCCTTGTGAATTTATGAATCATATTATAAATAGAATATACACAAATCTACCAAGTACTTTGGTAGTATTTGACAAATGTTAATAAGCATTAAACATTTCTATAAGGAAATAGAGTTTATGCACATAAAAGATAGGTTCATAAGGTTATTTTTCTTGAAAATAATTTAGTAGTTAATTCTTGAAGAAATTTCATGGGTTGGAAGATAAGTTAAGGAGTTTCATGATGAACACATGTTAGTTTTTTATAATCTTTTCTTTGGGAAAAATCATAATAATTACTTCTTGGTAAAATATTATGTTGTTTCATATATGTTTCTTACTTGAAAGAATTACCTCTTGAGAATATGAAAATAATAAGGGAGGCATGAGAAGACGAACTATGTATGTGTTACATGAAAATAATAACTAAATGATGGTAAAATTCTAAAGAAGGGAATATGTTGTGCATATATTAAAGAAGAGCTACTATGATGTATTACATGAAAATAATAACTAATTGATGGTAAAATTCTAAAGAAGGGAATATGTTGTGCATATATTAAATAAGAGCTATTATGATAAGCTCCCGCATGCACAAATAATAGCCATTTTTGTAATAGAGATATGTTATTTGCATGTATAGAAGAAATATTGAGTTATCATGTTTCCTTAGGAAAACTTATATGTGAGTACTTATGCTATCATAACTATTATGTTAGTTTCACTTGGAATAAGATCATGTATATGCATGCAATATTTGTATTAGCTTTCGTTGGAAAGAATATACATATTGGTATGTGGGAAAAGATAACATGTTTTGTTACACTACATTGGAAAAGATTTTTAGTATGACCTTTGAAAAAGAAGACATGTATTTGTATGTTTTATTACATTAGTGTTACCGAAAATAAAACATGCGTTTGCATGCTATCTCGTGTTAAGCAACATGCGTTTGCATGCTATCTTGTGTTAAGCCTTCCTTTGGGAAGACTCTTTTGGAAGCTATGTGCCCTGTGGTGTTAAGCATTCCTTTGGGAAGACTCTTTTGGAAGCTATGTGTTCTGTGGTGTTAAGCATTCTTTTGGGAAGACTCTTTTGAAATCTATATGCATTTGCATGCATGGGAACAACATTTTTTATGTTAGCTTTCCTTTCATGCACCAAAAGTAATAATTCCTCTCTCTTGTGTTAAGCCTTCCTTTGGGAAGACTCTTTTGGAAGTTATGTGCCCTGTGGTGTTAAGAATTCCTTTGGGAAGACTCCTTTGGAAGCTATGTGTTATGTGGTGTTAAGCATTCCTTTGGGAAGACTCTTCTAAAATCTATATGCATTTGCATGCATGGGAACAACATTTTTTATGTTAGCTTTCCTTTCATGCACCAAAAGTAATAATTCCTTTAGGAAAACTCTTCTGAAATCTATATGCATTTGCATGCATGGGAACAACATTTTTTATGTTAGCTTTCCTTTCATGCACCAAAAGTAATAACTTAAGAGTTAGTTATTTTTATTAAATTTATGTAAATCGCATGCACAAAGATCATAACTTATGTATCAGTTTTCTTTATGTGTTGTTAAATGAAGCATGTCAAGATATTTTACTTTCATGTCATGAATATACATGATTTACTTTCATGTCATGAATATACATGAGTAGATGGAGAAGCTTCTCTAGTATAGATTTATGAAATGGTTGATTAATACTTTATGAATCTTGACATCAATGTATGTTGAAGGCAACATTAGCAGGGAATGATGGTGACTTGTACAAATGAAATATTATTGTTAACATGGTTTCAAGTAAATGATTATGGTTCATGCAGATGAGTACTAGTTGCATCAAATGTACTAGTGCTAGCTGCATCCAATGCACCCAATGTATTAGTGCTAGCTACATCCAATGTACAATGGTCCATTGTAGGTACATCAATGCCACCAAGATATGAAGATATGAAGATTAGTGAGTAAATGCTATCATATTTATTGTAATGGCTTTAAGCTAGAAATTTGTATATTTCTTCTTAAGATTTATAACAATGATTAAGGGATGGTCTCCCTTATAAGCCATTGAGTGAGGGGTGAACACCGTCACGAGTCTTTAATAATAAAATTAAATGTTTGATGGTTTTCACCCTACTGGGTTTCCAGGGTATATTGGTGTTCAATGATGTGATTGATTATTGTGTCAAATTGATGATGCTGATTCTTTCTTGTTGTGATGTTCATAATGTCAAGTGTGTGATGACGACATGAATAATGAAATGAATGAAAGGTTACATCATATAGTTTAATGTTAATGTTCTACAATAGAGGTGTTAATGGTTATGCAACTTACTAAGGTTACACTATGAATTGGTGAACATTCTATCTAATGATTAGTAAAGAATATTTAATAGTGATTTGGATACTTACCCGTGGGTAACTTGCATAAATAAATTTAACTCCTGGCATTTCCATGTGAGGTATAGTTGTATGTTACATAAAGAGACTTGAACAAAAAGATAGAAAACTATGAATATAAAAGATATAAAAAAAATAAAAAATAAAATAGAAAAACCATGAATATAAAGAATACAAAAAGACTTGAAAAAAAGATAGAAAAACCATGAATATAAAAAATAAAAATAAAAATAGAAAAACCATGAATATAAAAAATTAAAAAAATAGAAAAACCATGAATATAAAGATTTGAACAAAAAAAATAGAAAAACCATGAATATAAAGACTTGAACAAAAAAAATAGAAAAACCATGAATATAAAAGATAAAAAAATTAGAAATCCCATGAATATAAAAGTTTAAAAAATAGAAAAACCATGAATATAAAGAGAGTTTAACTTGAACTGCATAGAGTAAAAAAAAAATTAAAAAAACCATGAATATAAGAAGACTTGAACTGCATACATACAGTGTTATGTAAAAACTCATTTTAATGTATGCATTTTTTATTTATTTTTAAATATGTTTTTCTTAAAACTTGTTAAAAATTATAATTAAAAAAAAAACATGAATGTAAAAAATTAAAATTAAAATTAAAAAAAAAAAAAAGAATATAAAGACAAATTGGTTAACATAATCATATAAATAGTTTCAGTGTATTGTGATGTTGCTTTTTTTTTAATGTAAAAACTCATTCAAATATATGAATTTTTTATTTATTTTTTTAATATGTTTTTCTCTTTATTTATTAAAAAAGATAAAAAATAAAAATAAAAAACCATAAATATAAAAAATTAAAATTAAAATTTAAAAAAAAAAAAAAAAACCTTGAATATAAAGACAAATTGGTTAGCAGAATCATATAAATAGTTCCAGTGTCTAGTGTCTTGTGATGTTTCTTTTTTTTTTAATGTAGATTATCTAGTTTGTAAGATTAACATATGGTGTATCTTATTTTTTATCTAATATGTAAGCAGAGAAAAAAAATTGATATATGGATGTTTGAAAGATTGAATGTGTAAGAAATTTCTTATTTGATGTGTAAGAAGAAAGATTGAGATATAGATGTTTGAAAGATTTTTGTGATGTTGTTTGATAACTTTTTTTTTATGTAGAATATCTAGTTTGTAAGATTAACATATGGTGTACCTTATGTCTTCTCTAATATGTAAGAAGAGAAAAAAGATTGAGATATGAATGTTTGAAAGATTGAATGTGTAAGAAATCTAGTATTTGATGGGTAAGAAGAAAGATTTAGATTAAGATGTTTCAAATATTGAATGTGCAAGAAAGATAGAGATGTGGTGGTTTATTATAATTATGAGATATATATTTTGTGGGTATAATGGTTAAGATTATGTATTTTTTTACTTTAATTTAAATTAAAAAAAAAAAGAATATGTACATTTTTATATATGTAAATTTTATAGAGTATATTTTTATAAAAAAATTCATACATCAATTAAATATTTAATTTATTTAATTTAGTATTGATTTTTAAAATAAATTATTATTTATTATTATTAATATCTAATTTGAAAGTGAAGCTAATATATAATTAATCAATAATGAATTACTTTGGTGAAAATAAATATAAACTAGTTTAACTCAAATAAATATATTACAAATAAAATGAATTTGAATTCAAGTGAAGAGTAATTTTTTTAAAATTATCTATTTATGATGATGATGATGGTGGTTAATTTCTACTGAGACCATTTTAATTAATATATTAATTTCTACTGAGACCAATCTAATTAATATATTAAAATATTATTATAATAAATATATTTTGTAATTTTTTTTTACAAATATATATTTAAAAAATATGTTTTATTCCAAATTCAAAAACATATTTAATTTTCAAATTTAAATTTGTGATCCATATTTGAATTATTAATGCAATGTAAAAATAGTTAATCTTAACCATTATAATAAAACGACTAGTTTTGAAAGTTATTTTTGAATGTTAAAATAATTTTTTAAATAATATTTCAATATAATATTAATTAAAACTAAACAAACAATATAAATATAAATATAAATATATATATATATATATATATATATATATATATATATATATATATAAACTAGTAATAAAATATAAAAATAAAACTAAAGTAGTCATACTACTAAACAAGATATTAAGCCAAAAAAATAAAAATAACAATTTAATATAAAAATAAGAAAAAAACTAATAATAAAATATATATAAAACTATGATAGTCATACTTTGGTCCAATTTGCAGTAAATAAATAAATTAAAATAAAAATAAAATTAAAGTAAATAAATAACTCAAAATATAAATAAAAAAAAAAAAAAAAATTAGTAACAAAATTAAAAAAATCTAAAATTAAAAAAAAATAAAAATAAAAATTAAATAAATAATTAAAATAAATTAAATTAAATATAATTAAATTAAATTATATTATATTAAATAAATTAAAAATATATTATATATTATTATTATTATTATTGTTATTTAGAATAAATTAAATAAAATAACAATAAAAATAGAGATAAATTAAAAAACTGAAAATGAAGATTTTAAAAACATAGTGCGGACCTCATAATTACTAACTAATTTTCCAACCCTTTTTTGGTTGGATTACTAGTTTTTTTTAATAGTTACCATAAAATGTGATGGAAAGACATAGGTCTCTTCAATACAAATGTAATGTGGCATGTTCCTTCAAAACTAATGATATTTATTATGATTAAAAATCATAAAAAATAAAAATTACAAATTACAAATATTAAAAATTACAAATGTATCTCAAAACTATTGATATGGTAGAAATTTCAAATGACTTGTGGAAGAGGTTGGAGACAGTGTGGTTCCTCTTGTGAAGGAGCTTCTTATATTTTCTCATCAGATACTTTTGGGCAAAGAAGCCCCAAATTTACCCTAAAACTGTTGTGAGTTGGACCCTATTATAACACCTGAAGATGAATTCAAGGCAGCTTGATCACTTTTGTTTTTAATTAGGACTTCAAACTTTGTGGTTTCGGGGTGTAATTTGGGTATGTGGTAAAACAAAATATACCATACTCTTTTAACTGTCATGCAGTAGGATAATCGAGCTTTCAAAGCTATGCATGACTTCTTTCGAAGTGTAATTGCATTGCAAACTGTTAGCATTGGTTACATCGAATGGCCAAGCATATGATGGTTGTGCAATAACCTTGTCTTCTAGGGTTAAAGTTAAATATTAGGATATTGTTGACTCTCATTTTTTATCATTACTAACAGGTATTGATAATTGTGCTGGATTATCTAATTTTATACAAAACATTTAGGGATGGATAGGTATGGATAGAGAGAAGGATGGCTATGTCAATTTATATGTACCTTATCTTTAGTTGATGTGAAAAACTCTTTGAAAAAATTAATATCGATGGAGTATATGAAGAGTGGAAACATGCTAAACAAAAACCATTCAATAGTTGTGGAAAGATATTAAAGGCTTGTGATAATTCTAGTTAATTTTTTTTTATATGACTAGATTAAATAGTTTGTAAATTACTATGTATTATTAGCTTGTTGTGTGAGTCATGTTACATGGGTGTGACATTGAGCTAACTCCATGTGAAGTTGGGTAACACTTTTTTCCCTTTTTGCAGAAATAATAATAATAATAATAATAATTTAAAAAATTAAAAATAAATAAAAATAATAATTTTTTTTTAAAAAAATCAGTTTTTTTATGTTCTTCAACTTTCTGCAAGCCAAAACCATTTTTCTGTATATAATTTCAATTTGCGATAAAAATAAAAGTTGTCAAAAATTTTATTAGATTTCTATTACTTATTTTTTGGAATTTTTTTATACACATTTGATATGTCAACTTAGTGTTTTTTTGAGTGTGTGTTTTTTAACAATCAAAAGATTCATAAGAAGTCATGTTAATACGCGCTAGTGTATTCTTTGAAACTTTGTGTTTTTGAGAAACAAAATATGTTACAACAATCTAGACAGAGTCTACTTCAGTTTCGTTATATTTACAAAATCAACTGATGCATATCATAATTACAAGAATTTTTTGAACTAATCCAATATGAAAAAACTGCATATTTTTAATATGTTTCGCGACGCACAAAATTTCTCAACATATAAGTTATAAAGTAAAAATCTAAAAACTACCCATTACAGACGACAGACCAATGTAAGGCACCATAATTTTTTCAATTTTTTTTAAAGTGTATTTTGGAAGATATAGAATATTGATTTCACTGAATCATAATGACCTTCAGAAATTGTTTGAACTCGTTTTATTACAAAATTAATTAAAATTAGTAAATATTTATGAAATTCCATAAAAGTTATATTTCCTGAAACTAGGTTGAATTCTGAAAATTCTTGTCTTGGTTTCGACAGTTAATTCATAATTTTTCATGGAGTTTAATCAGGCCAAAGTTGAAGATATGTTTTCAGAGCTTGGATTTGCGTAATTGCAAATGTGTTAGTTTGGCCGAACTTGTAAAAAAGTTAAGCAAAATTAATTTTTGCGCTGACAACCCATCAAGCCTAACGACACAAAAGTTTAGCCGAATTTGTTATAAAAGTTCTGCCAAACATTTATTTGACTTTCCGTCGGCCGAAAAATACAACAAAGCCCCTCAAAAAAAAACATTTCGCGGAAATATAAATTGACATAAAAGCATTCATTATTTTCGCATAATTTCGCACATTTCTTCATTTGGTCTGATTTTGCAAATGATTGTTTTGGGTTTAAGGACTTTTCTTGAAGGTACATTCAAAGGAAATTTTTGCAAAGGACTGTTTTGCGTTTAAGGACTTTTCTTAGAGGTACATTCAAAGGACATTTTTGTAAAGGATTGTTATGGGTTTAATGAATTTTCTTGGAAGTACATTCAAAGGAAATTTTTGCAAATGATTGTTCTGGGTTTAAGGACTTTTCTTGGAGGTACATTCAAAGGACATTTCTTGGAGGTATGTGATACATTTTTTGGATGTTTTTTGGGCTTCATTTTTTTGAAGTTATTTTGTTTTAGAGGTTTTGGGCTTAATTTTCATTGTTTTTTTTTAAAGTTATTTTGTTTTTAGAAGTTCTGGGTTTAATTTTCATTTATTTATTTTTTTAAGTATTTTTTTTTGGGAAGTTTTGGGCTTAATTTTCAAAGGACATTTTTTTGGATGTATGTTGTTTTTAGAGGTTTTTGGGCTTAATTTCCAAAAGACATTTTTTGGTTTTAAGGTATTTTGTTTTTAGAAGCTTTGGGCTTAATTTTCATTGCTTTTAGAGGTTTTGGGCCTAATTTTCAAAATACATTTTTTTTTAATGTATTTTGTTTTTAGAGTTTTTTTGGCTTAATTTCCAAAAGACATTTTTTTGACTTAATTTCGAAAGGACTCTTTTTAAGCTTAATATTCAAAGGACATTTTTTGGAGGTATTTTTTAAAGTGATATTTTTTAGAGGCTTTTTTGAAGTATTTTTTAAAGTGGAATTTTTTAAGAAGTTGGAATTAATTTTTAATGGAAATTTTTTGGAGGTGTTTTTTGAAATGACATTTTTTTAGAATACGTGTTTTGGGTTGAATAAAATCTTTTATAATGATTTTTTAAAATGAGCTTTTGTCTAACTTTTTAAATGAAATTTTTTTGCACGACTTGGAAGGAAATATTTTGAGCTTCGTTTCATTTTTATAAGACATATTTTTCTCGGATTTTTTAAAGTAAGTGTTTTGGATTGAAGTACGTATTTTTTGCAAAATTTTTAAAATGAGTTTTTTTTTTTTTTAATTAAATCTTTTGTGATGTTTTTTTTAATTGAGTTTTGGTGTAAATTTTTGAATGACATTTTTTGAACTTCATACTCAATTATCATGGGAAATCGAAGAAATTGTGTGAGAAAATATGATCGAACAAGAGACTTGGAGGAACATATAGAACAAGGGAGAGAATCTCGCAAAATAAAGAGAGAAGAAATTTCAAATATTGAAAGGGAAAATCAACCTCAACTAGAAGTTGAAGCAGGTATGTAAATGTAAATATTATGAATTCGATATTTAAAATTTTCCTAGTGTAAAATGTGTTCAAGCTTAATTTTTATTTGATGAACTAATTTAAAAATATTTTGCAATGTAAACAGAGAGAGATATTCCTCAAAACATTGATGATGAGTTACAAAATTTTGAAAAAGAAAGTGAAAGAGATATTGAACCAATGATTGAAGATGGTGAAAATGTTGAAAGAAATTCAAGTGAAGAAATTGAATCAAAAGGTATGTATATATATGTGTGTGTGTGTGTGTGTGTGTGTTTTTGTGTGTGTGTTGAACACATGCACGTATTATTGAAATTATACATATATATTAATTTAGTTATTTATTGAATATGTAAACTTATTATGCACTACAAGGAAAAGACCCTCTAGCGGATGTTTTTCAGGAACCCCTTATAAAAATACCCCAGACATCTGTTTCTAGTGGAGGTTCCTAGAGAAGGTTGGCGGGCGGAGGTTTTTGCAGATGTATTTTGTCTGGTGCTCTTATCACCGCAAAAAGCACTGGTGCATTCAAGATGACATAGCACCGGTGCGGTTAAAAAATTGGCACACCGGACACCATGCGCTCCGTACGCATCCGCTCAGTGCATTGTAATTCTGTAGAGTACCATACTTTACATAACTTCCGCAGCGGCACCTCATAAAAAACACGCGAAAACTGACACTGCCCGAGTCGCCCTTAAAGGTGTTAATGGTTAAGCAACTTGTCACTGGTCAAGCACATTATGAGCCTATTTCTCTGTGGTCAAGGACGTTATTACAATAATCCTTAGTGTTGTGTCTGATCTACACTGAATTTCCATGGGAAGCCCAAAGCCTCGTGTCGTGATATTTCCGAGCGGGGGATTAGGCCATCTCATCCCCTTCGCCGAGCTTGCCATCTACCTAGTGGACCAGCATGGCCTCTCCATCACCTTCATCACCTGCAAATGGATGCTCTCCTCTCTTCACATGACACTTTACTCGGAGTGCATCGCTTCCTCGGGTCTCGACATCACCTTCGTCCAGTTGCCACAAGTGGAGATAGAAGGCGAACAACACATGCAGCTTGAAATTCACATATCGAAGCTTCTGGAGAAATCCAAAGAATTGGTTATAAGTTCTCTCAGTGTTCTTGTTGACTCTGCCCCACCTTTCTCTTCTTTTATCACTGATTTTTTCTACTCCACTATGTACGATGTGGCCGCCAAATTTGACCCACATACGTATTCTTCACTTCCAATGCTTCTCTACTCTCTTTCATGTTATCTATCCCCAAGCTCATCTCAGAGATTCCAATTTCATTCAAGGACATCGAATTCCCAATAGAGGTACCGGGAATTCCACCGATTGTTGGCACAGATCTTCCACCTCTGTTTCGGGACAGATCCGAAGAAGCTTTTTACTGGGTGGTGCACCATTCCTCGTGCTTGTGGAAAGTCACATGGATTTTGAAAAACGCCTTCGAGGAGGTAGAGCCTGAAACAATCAAAGTGATTGTAGAAGGAAAGATAGGTAATCCGACTACAGCTTATCGAGTTCCCCACCTTTATCCATTTAAGATGCTCATATCCTTGTCACCTCTTCAATACAATGACAAAGATGTCAAAGATGAACGGGTCGATTGCCTCAATTGGTTAGACAACCAACCACCTTTTTCGGTTCTATTCATTTCGTTCGGGAGCAGAAAAGCTTTGTTGAGGGCGCAGGTGACCGAACTCGCGGTGGGCCTAGAAGCAAGCGGACATCGCTCCCTGTGGGTATTGCGTAGTCTATCAAGCAGATTTCTGTCCATCGAGGAGAAAAAAATTTCCCAATTATTACCCAAGGGATTCAAGAATCGAACCAGGGACCGAGGAATTATTGTTGCTTCCTGGGCGCCTCAGATTCTTGTTCTTTCCCATCCATCCACCGACGGTTTCCTTTCTCACTGCGGTTGGAATTCTACTCTAAAGAGCATCTCACATGGAGTGCCCATGATCTGTTGGCATCTTTCTAGAGAGCAGAGGATGAACATGCTTTTTCTAGTTAACAGGTTGAAGGTGGGGATAGCAGTGAAGATGGAAAACGATGAATTTGTAAGGATAGAATAAGTAGAGAGAGAAGTTAGAGAGTTGATGGAAGGAGGAGAGGGCAGGATGGTAAGGACAAGAATGAGAGAATTTAAGGTGAAGGCCGTGAGTAGTGTGGAAAAATGGGATAGTTCATACAATGCCATGGCCACTGCAGTCTCTGAGTGGGAAACAAATGCAAACGCAAAAACCACCTCGGTCGCTGTGATGCCTGATATGTCCAATCCGCAACAACAAATTGGAATTATGAGGCTATACTCATGTAGTAGTAGTTTATGAATTTTCCTTGATGGAGTGTGTACTGATGTAGTAGTCTGCCCACTAGAGTCGGTGTACTGCTAGAAAATGTGTGGTGTCGTATTTGTTTTTGTTCCAACATGGTCATTGTATCATATTTTCTTTATGTTTTTATTTGGGTTGGAACAGAGTAGAGGGTAATAGGACCCATTTTATACTGGCTATTGTAGTAGTATGGAATATGTATATTTAGGTTAGAAGCCACATTGTAGTAGTATGGAATATGTATATTTAGATTAGAAGCCACATTCGACATTAGGGAGTTTCATAATTCCTTCAGTTTATTTTTGGATGGATCGAAAGATTGCGCTGAAAGACTTGAACTTGAACTCATAGAGTGTTACATAACTACTTATTTTAATATATTTTAATATAAGAATTTTCTTTATATATATATATATTGTTTTTTAAACCTTCTTTTCTTTTTTCTTTTTTTAATATGTTTTTCTCTACAATTTTTAGAAAAGATAAAAAAATAGAAAAACCATGAATATAAAGACAGATTGGTTAGCTGAATCATATAAATAGTTCAAGTGTCTTGTCATGTTGTTTTTTGATAGCATTTTTTTTAATGTTGAATATATAGTTTCTAAAAATAGAAAAACCATGAATATAAAGACAGATTGGTTAGCTAAATCATTTAAATAGTTCAAGTGTCTTGTGATGTTGTTTGATAGATTTTTTTTTTAATGTCGAATATCTAGTTTGTAAGTGATGTTGTTTGATGGTTTGCTGATAAATAATTCAAGTGTCTTGTGATTTTGTTTGATAGCTTTTTTTAAATGTCGAATATCTAGTTTGTAAGTGATGTTGTTTGATGGTTTGATTTATTCTTCTTCTTTTTTATTATGTAGAATATATAGTTTGTAAGATTGAGATATGGTTTATTATATCTCGTATTTAATGTGTAAGAAGAGAAGAAATATTGAGATATGGATGTTTGAAATATTGAATATGCAAAAAAATAGAAGAAAGGTTGAGATATGGATGTTTGAAAGATTGAGATATGTAACAAAAATAGAGATCTGGTTTATTATAATTATGATATATATATTTTGATTTATTATAATTATGAGATATACATTTTGAGGATATAATGGTTAAGATTATGTGTTTTTTTATTTAATTTAAATTTAAAACGATAGATATGTACATTTTTATATATGAACTAGTTTAACTCAAATAAATATATTGCAAATCAAATGAATTTGAATTCAAGTAAAGAGTATAATTTATTTTAAATCATCTATTTAATTAATATATTAAAATATTTTTATTAATAAATACAGATTTTAATTTATTTTTTACAAACATATATTTAAAAAACATATTTTATTGTCAAATTCAAGTTTTTGATCTATATTTGAATTATTGAGAAAAATTTCTGCAATAATCACATAAGAATGGTATCACATAAGAACATTATTTCAAACCATCTAGTATGATTCATCGTCCTGACAAAGATGAAGAGTCCTAACAAAGATGAAGAATCAGATCATGGCATTCAATTAAATAGAGTGAGCAATGTATAGATAATTGATTTTAACAATTGATGTGTAACTATTAGAGAAATTTTATGATTACGCTCGATTCAGGCGCCTTGGAGATGGAGCTGCTGCCCATGGCGGCCTAAGGTTTATAGTTGACCCAGGGCCAGAGGCCATTCGTGGCTCTTCAACCTCAATCCCACTGCGATGCTCCTCAAATCTGTGCTTCGAAGAGGTTGTCTTACATGGAGGCTCTTGATAGGGGGATAGAGGCTCCCCCCCTTCTTCTCACTCACTTGCAATGAATGAGACAGCGGGATCTAACACCGCTACTCAAAACTATCCGGAGGTGCAAGCCAACCCCACACGGATGCCTGACCCCCTGACAAACTCGCAAATGGATAAAGCTGCTCAAAGGAAAGCATCCTCATCAACATGCATACTCAAAGTGGCGGAAAGAACCAAGATCTACCTTCTAGCACAGTGCATCAATGGCAGCATACAATACATGAAGGACCACGTGCTCATCTGTAAGTTCATTGGCTTCTGGCCCACAGAGAAATCTCTTTTGGGTTGGATCGCTTCCAAGTGGAAGCCAAAAGGGCAAAGCGCTCTCCAACTAGGCCCAAAAGGTTTTTTCAACATCATCTTCACATGCCTAGAGGACAAGAATTGAATCATCGATGAGGGACCATACTTCTTCAACTTAGCAGGAATTTTCCTCAGAAACTGGGTGGAAAGATTCAATCCTAACAAAGAGGACTTTAACTGGGCACCGGTCTAGATCAAATTTTACTCCCTCCCTCATGACTACTAGGATGATTTCTCTCTCAAATACATTGGAAACCATCTATGAGAATTCATCAAAATAGCAAAAGAGACCAAGATGAACCGATACACTACCTATGCAAAGATCTACGTTTACATGCACATAGCCAACACCCTCCCTGACTCGGTAAGTCTTATCCATGATGATTTTGAATGGGTTCAAAAAATTGACTATGAACATGTGCCTTTTTGTTGTCACAAATGTCATGAGCATGGGCATCTCTTCAGAGATTTCCCCCTCAATCACAGCCTCAGAAACGCAATTCGGGCTCGGAAAACATAGATCTGAATGGTTTCACAAAGATCACTAGCCACAAACAGCATGCAAGAAAACCCACATCTGCCCCCAAGGTCTCACAACCCTCCGCCAGAAACAACTTTGATGTTTTAGCCAGTCAACCCTCCCAGAAAGCCCCTACCTCTTCACCTCCTCAACCTCCCTTGAATTCAGCCAATCCCCCTCTTGATGCCAACAATCCCCAGTCATCTCATATCCACCCTTTTGCTACCTCTCCTCCCAAAGAAAATCAGGCTCAAGCTTCACATGAAAATAGGGCCAAAAAAGGGAAAGAAGTAGAGCTAGAGAAACCCTCTACCATGGATGAAAAGCCAAAGATCATCGACTTTGGTAAATTTGACATCCTAGGCCTAGAGGAAGCATGCAAAGGTAGAGAATTTCACATGATTCCCACTCATTAGATCCAATGTCTAGAGGAAGTTCTCTCTAGAGCTCAACAAATACCAACATTAGGCATCCAAGGAGGTACCTTACTAGATACAAAAAAATCATGAAATGATCCATAAAAAGAGTGAGGCACATTGATCTACAATGCCTCATCATGCTTGGACGCCAGCTCGTTGAATCAGGAAGATATCCAAACTTAACCACGTTCTACACCACCATTCCTCATAGTTCTCAATTAAACTCATCTCATGGAACATCCGAGGGCTCAACAACCCCTACACGCATCATCTGATCAAGAAAATAATTTCTCAAGAAAATCCCACCATCTTCTTTATGCAAGAAACCAACTGGTCTAGCACCACCTTGAATACTATTTTATCAATATTATGGAATGATTGCAATACCACTGCTGTAGACGCTCGTGGTGCCTCAGGAGGCCTATCTATTTCCTGGAACCCTCTCCAAATCACTCTGACTAACCTTCATGCCTCTCACAATTTCATTTAGGCCTCTTTCCATCTCCTAAGCACCAACATTCACGACCATCTCACTAATGTTTATTTCCCCCAACCAATAGCTCAAAAAATTGAACTCCTTGACTCCATTAAGAAAATTAACTCTCATCGAACCCACCCTCTCTAGGTTTTGGGAGGATATTTTAACATGGTCACCAACTTGGAGGAAAAAAAAGGAGGGTGCTCCAGGCTTGTAGCATATAGCCACAGATTTAAGGAGTTCATTCAAATCAACCAAGTCATCGATCTCCAAACTTCCAATGGAACTCACACTTGGAACAATTGTCGAGGAGGTTCCCACCAAATAGCCTCGTGCCTTGACAGATTCCTCATTTTAGACAACTCCATCCATTTAGGTGGCGACACAGCCTACACAATTTTGCCCGCTTCGGGGTCTGATCATTGGCCTATACAACTGCAATGGTCCTGCCTTGGTACAACAAGAAAAAATCCCTTCTGCTTTGAACAATTTTGGTTAACACATCCTGGCTTCAAGAATTTGGTTACCAATTGGTGGCACAACATCGCCCTGCCGATGGGTTCCAAAATGTTTCAATTCCAGCAGAAACTCAAATTCATCAAAGTCTAGCTCAAGCAATGGAATTAGTCATACTTTGGTAACATCTTCAAAAATAAACTAGATTTGGAAGCTCATATGGCTTGTATCCAGAAAAAAATCATTCTGTAAAGTTGCACAGACGCTCACGCGGACCAGGAGAGATATCTAATGGGAAAATTGGAAGATCGCAAGCAACAGGAGGAAATTCTTTGGAAACAGAAATCCAGAATTCGATGGCTTAAAGAGGGGGAAAATACAAATTTTTTCCATCGCTCAACCATCCAAATTTGAATGCACAACCGCATCTCAATCCTCGAGAATGAACATGGGGAATGGCTCGAAGCACACAATGATATTGAATATGAGCTAATGGAATATTTCAAGGACACTCTCAAAGAACACAACATAGATCGACAACCTACCATCAACAGAATCACCTAGCATATTCCAAGGATCATCATAGAAGATCACAATCAAATGTTTCTATGACCCACCACATTGTAAGAGGCTGAACAAGCTATGTCGCATCTCAAAGATGGGTAAGATCTAGGTCCGGATGGTTTCACCTCCAACTTCTTTCACTACTTTTGGGATGTGATCAAGCAGAAGGTCTGGGATCTGGTTGAAGAAACTAGAAGCATGCACTGGGTTCTACCAGCCCTCAACGCCACCTTACTCACTTTGATTCTGAAATAGGAACAAGCAGCTACTCTGGGTAAGTATCGACCCATAGCCCTTTGCAATGTCATTTACAAGCTCATATCAAAAGTGATAGACAACAGGCTTAAACATCTCCTCCCATTGGTCATATCACCTGAGAAAACAGGATATAAGGAAGGAAGACAAATACTAGATGGTATCATCCTAGTGCATGAAGTCATCCACTCTTTGAAAATGCAGAAAAAGAAAGGTATGCTTCTCAAAATAAATCTCTCCAAAGCATTTAATAATCTCAGTTGGACTTATATCTGACATGCGCTCTTGGCCTTTGGCTTTAGCCGCACCTGGATTAAATGGATCATGAGTATGATCTCCTCCCCTTTTTTCTCCATTCTTATCAACATTTTACCCTCTCCCACCTTCTCTCCCTCAAGAGGTATCTGTTAGGGTGACCCTCTCTCCCCTTTCCTTTTTGTCCTCACGGCAGAAGGATTAGGGCATTTAATATGACATGCCATCAACACTCAATCCCTTAGAGGAATCTCCATTCACAATAACCCTCCACTCTCCCATCAATAATTTGTGGACGACAACATGATTTTAGGCCATCCTTCTGTCCAGGAATCTCGCTCCCTTAAATCTTTGCTCGATTGTTTCTCCAAGGCTTCCGGAACTACTATCATTACTGAAAAATCATAGCTCTTTTTATTTAATACACCTATTGCCACTCAATGAAACATTGCACAGATCCTTGGTTTCTCCATTGCCTCTCTCCCCTCGAAATACCTAGGAGTCCTTCTCTTTGACTCAACCATCAAGCATACTTCTTGGAAGGAGCTCCTAGACAAGCTAAAAGTAAGACTATCCTCTTGGACCCAGCGAGCTCTCAACATCGCTATTCGTCTTGTGCTAATCAAATATATCCTCCAATCCATGCCGCTTTACCTCTTCTTAGTGATGTCTGCTCCAAAATGGATTCTTAAATCCATCTGCAATCTTCAACACACCTTTCTATGGGGTGGCAACAAAGACACCAATAAATGGGCCTTAGTTAAATGGTCTAAGGTCTGCTCACCCAAACACTTACGAGGGTTGTGTTTGAGGGACCTGTAGCAAAGCAATATCGTCATGGGAGCTTGCATTTGGTGGAAATGGTATCAAGTCCTCAAACACCCTGGGCACACCTCTGTGCAGCTAAATATGCAAAAAATTGGCCACAAGAGGATCTTATACGCTAAAATTTAGAAATCATGGGCTCCCAAATCTAGAAAGCGGCCAATCAACATAAGTTCCTCATCTGATCTCACAGCTTTTGGGAAATTCATTCAGGATCTTAAGCTCTTCTTTGGGAAGACTCATGGTAGCAGCAACCTAAACTTGCAACTCTTTTTCAAAAACCCAGGTGGAAATCTACTCTTCAAGACATGGAGAACATTCAAATCAACATTTTTGGGCATCGATGAAACCTCAAGGATTTCTCTAATGGCATCCCACCATTCAATGGCAAGAAAATTGGCATGAGGAAGCCCATGATGATATTTGGCTGGAACTTACAAAAATGAAAATTCGATATTCAGATGGATCATATATCTTCATATGGGGTCATACTCCCCAAGGAGTCTTCACTACTAAGGAGGCCTATCAACTACTCCATCCAACCGATCCAAATCAAGCTGATAAAATTTGGTCACAAATATGGAACTCCAGCATATGGCCCAAAGTCCCTACCTTCCTTTGGGTTCTCAGTAAACATCGTATCTTAACTTGGGAAAATCTACTGAAAAGAGGGTTCATTGGCCCTTCATGGTGCTCCATTTGTCAAAGTCAGGAGGAAACCATAGATCAACTACTGTATACATGCCCATTTGCAAGCACTCTTTGGGATAGAGTCATCATTCTCTGTCATAGTACCAACAGAAGGCAAGGGGATGTCACCAACACAATCTGTCATTGGCAAAAATCCCCATTCACCAGCAATCTCCTCAATTCTCTTTGGCTGCTCATCCCTGGGCTACTTCTTTGGACAATCTGGAAGGATAGGAATCATCGAATATTCAAAGATCAGGTAACGTCTCACGAGATTATTTGGAACAAATTTTGCATCAACATAAAGGAGACCTTAGCCCTGTGTCAATGGAGGGACACGGATCTCCCATATCTGCCCTCAGAACGCCACATAAATCCCGTGAAAATCAACATTATCACACTCCTCCTCCCCCTTCCATGTAAATCTGTCTGCCTCCTTGTCAAACACTTGTAAGAAGACTTGGACAACGATGGGAGTAGCCCAATGAAGGACACCCGACAAAAAGATGCAGAAGAAAACTATGAGGCTCACTTATCTTTGGCCAAGGAGACTGATATGGTCTCCACTTCAACTCCGGAACTGATCCCCCAACTCTCAAAAAAGGATATCGAAGCCATGTCTAACTATGACATTTTCATAATTGAGGAGAATCCTCATCAAGAGAACCATGCCGCCCAGAACCGGTAGCTTCAACTCCTCCTTTTCAGTTTATATATGTTCCTTTATAGTTTTTATGTCTATCTCTATCTCTTCCTACAAACTTTGTCACTCATGTTTATGCTAATGGCTAGTTTTCCCTCGAAGGGAAGCCTATTTTTTGAATTTATGAACTCGTTAAGCATTGGATTCCCCTTGAAGGGCAACCCATTTTTTGACTTTTTGAACTATCTTCCTTCAACAGGGGTTGGCTAATCCAGCAATCCCTATTATGAAATACGATTGTAATTTTGTACACTATAATAGAAATTAACATAACTTAAAAAATAAATACATAAATCAATAAAATAAAATAAAATAAAATAAATTGTTATAATAAAACGACTAGTTTTGAATTTTTTTTTAATGTTAAAATATTTTTTAAATAATATTTCAATAATAAGTCAAACTAAACAAGATATTAAATAAAAAAATAAAAATAACAATTTGATATAAAATTAAAGCAAAAACTAACTAATAATAAAATATAAAAATAAAACTAAAATAGTTATACTACTAAACAAGATATTAAACCAAAAAAAATAAAATAACAATTTAATATAAAATTAAGGAAAAATCAGTAATAAAATATAAATATAAAACTAAAGTAGTCATACTTTGGTCCAACTTACAATAAATAAATAAATCAAAATTAAAATAAAATTTAAGTAAATAAATAACTCAAAATGTAAATCAGAAATAAAAATATAAATTAGTAAGAAAAAAAAAAATCCAAAATAAAACAAAATAAAAATGAAAATTAAATAAATAAACTCAAATAAATTAAATTAAATACAATTAAATAAAATTATATTATATTAAATAAATTCAAAATATATTATATATTATTATTATTATTTAGAATAAATAAAATAAAAATAAAGAGATAAACTAAAAAAGGAAGAAGAAGATTTTAAGAACATAGGGCAAGGACCTAATCATTACTAATTTTATAATCATTGTTTATATTTACATTACTAGTTTTTTTATAATGTCTATGGCTTCCCTAAACTTCAGGTGATGGAAATGACTAATCCTAACAATGACCTAGGCCTCTTCAATACAAATGTAGTATCCCATGTTCTCCCAAAACTACATATATATATATAAATATATATAACTGGGAAAAATTTTTATATCTCACTTTGATATTTTTTACAAATAAGTGTTTAAAAATGTTTTTTTTTTTATATGTATTGTGATTAAAAATAAATATTATTTTATATTAGCGGAAAAAGTTAAAGATTATAAATAAATAAAAATTTATTAGACAAAAAAAAGACAAATTATAAATAAATATTTTTATTAACCAATATTATTAAATATAAAAAATAATCATTGTACCAAGTGTAATGCTAGAAGCCATGAAAGATGTGTTACAATGTCATTAAAAAAAGTCTCTTTAATATCCTCACCAGCACAAAGCATTTTTTTAAGCACAAACATTTTTAAATTCAATTAATTACCCATTTTTACTCATAAATAAAACACCTTTTTATAACACTCATTTTCAGCTTTTCAAAATTAAAAGCAAGATGATGATGATGGTGGTGGTGGTGGTGGTGGTGGTGGTAGTGGTTAACGTCCACTGAGACTAAACTTTGGTCTATCCAACCTAAAAAAACGTATTATTTAGTTTGATTTAAAATTTTACTCCTATGCTCTAAGAGCTTGGAGAGAAGCGTCACGAGCTCACTATAATTTTGACAAGTTAAAAGGCTACGAAGGTCAGTATTACAACAAATATTATGAAACTGAGGTCTAATGTGGGTGTGCGCAGGACACCCTAAGAGGAAGTGATTTTAATCCTCAATGTTCATATTTTCACAGAGATGGCAGATCCTTTCCACCCATGGTGTTTTAGTAACTTCCCAACGACCCGTTTCACTATGGAGCTCATGAGAGTTTTTTCTTACCTTAGCTATATTAATTTTTTTCTTTGAGCTAGTTAAAACAAAGAGATACTTTTGATCTTCTAGAGTAGGGTTGATGACCTCCTTATAATATCTTAATTTTCTTATAGCCTCTAAATCTTTCTCACACCACATTTTCTCTTTAAACTTAGAAGTAGCAATATTTTTAATGTTATTAATATTTTTCAATGCAACATTTTCATCGATCTCCCAATGGTTTAACCAGGCCCTCGTATCTTCTTACCAACCTCATTTGAGCCTTAGGTGGTTTTGGCTGGAATTTAAATCTATCTTTGGAAGTTTATGGTCTTCCATGTTATTGATTTTGTGTTTGTACAACAAGAGCCTAGCCATAGCTAGGCTCTCGATAGGGGAAAGACCCACTTCTATAAGGAGAATAGGATAGGGTGTATTGATTTTAATTTTGAGGTTATACGTTATAAAATGCTTCTGGATTTTCTCAATATTTCTCCAAGATTCTCTAGAGATGTTGCAACCCCAAACCTCACATCCATACAAGATAACAGGAGTGACTAAAGTTTCAAAGAAGAGCTTATTTTTGTCCCACATCACAAGGTTTGATGCTTTACAATTACTTTCAAGATCAAAATAAGCTTTCCACCCTCCATTAATCCTTTTCTCAATGTTATAGTTGAGCTTGTGATGAATATCAATTCCTAGGTACTTGTAAGAAGACACTTCCTCCAAGTTTTTGTTGTCATACACAAAATTAGTGTAAGTGTCCTTCTTGGATTTGATAATCATAAATTTTGTTTTGTCAGTGTTAATAGTTTGTTGTGGTAAAACACAACCCCCCCATTTTTGACTTGTTCACTTCAAATAATGGGGACCCTTTCTATAAATTTTTGGCTAAACGCCTTTTAGGATTTTTATTTATTTGATTATCCTACGTGATTGTTAATTTTTCATTTTCTTTGTATTCTTGTTTTGATTTCTTTGTTAAAATCGATTTTTAATAAGCTTCCCATTGATGCTTGTTTTACCTCATTTGGTCAACTGGTTTGAAAATGATACTCCTTTGAAGTCCCATTATTTATCTAGTCTGGGTTAAAAATGCTATTTTTATTCTTTTTATTTATTTTCGGAGTGGCTGTAGTTTAGATAATTTCATAACTAATTTCATTAAAATAAAACCAAAAATAAAAATTGATATTTAATAAATTTTGAATTAATTAAATTAATATGATTAATTTAATTAAAATAAAATTTAATATATATATATATATATATATATATATATATATATATATATATATATTACATCGCATATCGCAACCATCGCAATTTTAATAACATGCACATCTTAAAAAAACCCGTTGACCTTCATTCCCCGATATGCGATGGCTCTTCAAGCATTAACCAAAGTTTGATAAAATACCATTCAACCATTTATCCGATGCTATAAGTCAAGCATTGATTTTTGTTTTTAATTCCTTATAACTCCCGTGACCTCATACTAATTTCATATTATTACACCGAAAAATTTCTCGCATCGCAGATTTTATATGTGAACATTCCAAAAACTGCGATGGTGTATTTCTTGTGATGTGCGATGTCGGATCGCAAGATCGCATCGTAGGTTTTCAAACAATACATTTTCTTAAACATGAAAAACCCTCGATATGCGATAAGGCCAAATGCGATGTGTTAAAAAATTTTAATACAAAGTTTTTAACCCCTTATGCCTCCCGCACCTCCACCTCACATCACCCTCACCTCACACTCCACTCACCATATCCCTCCATAATCTCACGTGGATGAATTAATGGGTTTGGATTGATTTCAATGGTTTGTTTTATGGGTTTTGGGTTTGGATTGATTTCAATGGTTTGTTTTATGGGTTTAAGGTTTGGATTGATTCCAATGGTTTGTAAATTAATTTTTATATTTTTTATATTATAATAATTATATTATAATTATAATGTTTATTATAATTTTAATATAATTTGAATTATAATATTAATCATATTTAAATTAACTTTTTCAAATTATTTGTATATTAATTTAATTTTGTAACTTAATCAATTTCTAAATTAGATGATAATTAATTAGAATTAATTGTATATATTAGTTAGTTAATAATTAATTTAGAATTAATTGTATATATTAGTTAGTTAATAATTAATTTAGAATTAATTATTATATAATTAGAATTCTAATAGATTAGATTTTTAATTAAAATTCTGATTTTTAACCCAGTAATAGAATTTCCAGATTTATGCCAGATTTGACTCATCAACTTTGGAAGCTCATAGAATGAGTTTTACTTGGCCAAATGAGGCCCAGGATGGCTCATTGGAAAGATAAAATCAAGGAGAACATTTCTGAGGAGGTTCCACTAATAGATTTGGTCATTAATTGGGTCAAAAATCATGCAGAAGATCAAGCTCCGAATTTCTAAAACAAAATCAATTTTCTGATTTATTTTCTGCATTTTCATTTGTCCAAGCCTCTTCTAATTGCATATTCATTCGTCAATAATATCCTTGGCCAATTAAACCATCCCAGGCATCAATAGAGAGCTTATATTTTATTTTCAATTATTTATTTAAATTAAATTTGATTGAGTTTGTTTTAATGCCAGAAATGGTATTTTGATTTTATTCGTTGCATCTTAATTTATTTTGATTTCTTTTTGCAGGAAAACAGTAGAAGAGATAAGGAGAAAAGATCTCAATCAATAAGAATGCTCCAACAATTAAAGATTGGAATTCTGAGCAAATAAAATTGGATTGGGCAGATTTCTCTTCAACAAACTTTCCTCTCAAGAATTCCTTTGCAAATATTATAAATAGCAGATTGCAGAATGTAATAGGGGCTGCTCTCCTCTGCAATTCTGGAATTCTAAAAGCACTTTTGTAATAGGGATTTAGAGTTGTAGGTGGGAGGAGTGGAATCTCAGATCTGGGGATTATTGAGGTTTTTCTTTTACATCCTGAGTTATGTATAATGAACAAAGTTTGCACTATTGTAGCTCTGATTTTGAAAGCAGAAGCTTAGGCATTGTAAAGGACTATTAGAGACCGGAGCTGGAGAAATGGATTCAACAAATTGGTATTTCAAATACTATTATTTTAAATGCTGGTTTTATTTTATGATAATAGGAATGGTGTCAATTTACTTACATATTTGTGCACTTTTGTTGGTATGGGTAATTTTCTTCTATTTTATGTTGTTATTTATCTCTGCTCTTATGGGCTGAATTCTGATTTCTGAGTAACTATTTACTCATAAATCTGTCTTTTAATATTGGATGAATAAATAGTGATATGTTGTGAACTTCTTCCACATATTATTGTTTAATAATTCAAGTTACTGATTAAATGATCAAGATCATTCTGAGAACTTCTTCCTGAGTGTTGTTGATTGATTATTTCAGTTAAAAGGTCTCAATAGGATGTGTTTTGCTATCCATAATGTCAGTTAATTGAACTATTTCATTAACATGATATTCATTATAAACAAGACATATTTCAATCCCAATATTATAAATACCTGCTCTTGGTTGGGTTAGATCTATATCTGCCTAATTGAGATAGGATTAAGATAGTTTCTTTTGCTTGCATCTTAGAATAAGTTTGCATTTAGATTAATTTCTACATTCTTTTAAGTCCTCTTCCCAAAGAGGCAAACTGTAGTAGTGGATTGGCTGAGCCCTAAATCAACTTAAGGATCACTTTCTTGCCTGATCAGCAAGAAGGTTGATCTGATGTCTCTTTTCTATTGGTGAATAAAATTCATATTTTAAAGCCATTGGAGATTGAGAGAAGGTAACTGGACCTAGTTGAACCAGTCGGAACCATCATTCCAAACGGAAAAGGAGCTGCTTTAAGGTCTGGACCGAGTGGTCATCCCCCATGTTGTTGCAGCGATTTTCTAGGCTTCAACACTCTATTGTCATACACGAAATTAGCATAAGTGTCCTTCTTGGATTTGATAATCATAACTTTTGTTTTGTCAGTGTTAACAGTCATACCCATGGTAGAGAAGAAATCTTTAAGAAGTCTTAGTTTCTTATCAAGATCAGAAGGGCACCTTGCTAAAGAACAATATCGTCAGCATAGAGAATAAGGATGATGACTATTCCAACTAAGACCATTCCAGCACAACCTCCTTCCTCTAAACAACCTTTTAGCTTGTCGATGTA
Organism: Pinus albicaulis; assembly: GCA_034641835.2. NCBI lineage: Eukaryota > Viridiplantae > Streptophyta > Pinopsida > Pinales > Pinaceae > Pinus > Pinus albicaulis. The sequence continues at coordinate 952,296,825 of CM076573.1, forward strand.
AATGCCAAATAGGGTACGGGAGAGGGGGAAACCTTATTTAACTCCAATATTACACTTAATATATTTCAACCACCCCTCATTGCTCTTAAACTTGGAAATTACATTCTTGTATAACCTTATAGCGACAACTCTCAACTCGAAAGGAACCTTTAGCTCTTCTAATCTTTTCCATAGGTTATTTCTAGGTACCGTATCGAAAGCCTTTCTAAAGTCCACAAAGAAACAAAAGAAATTGGATTTATCATTACGAAATTCCTCCACAATGATCCTAAGTGTAACGAGGTAGTCCGTTGTTGAGTGTTGCCTTCTAAAACTTGCATGGCCTTTAGCTCGCTTACCTTCAATTTCAAGCCATATGCTCATCTTATTTTCAAAAATAATTCCATATAACTTGGCTAAGAGAGGGCTAATCATAATTGTCCAATAATTAGAGGGGTTATTTGTATCCCCACTTTTAAAAATAGGAGTAATAAGGCTCTAATTCCATGGTTTAGGGAAAAATTGCTTGACTGCTTGATTGAAAAGCTTGTGGATGTGAGGGATGAGGATATGACCTCTAATTTTAAATATTTCTGCCCGATAACCTTCAATGTCCTTAGCTTTTCCATTTTCCAAGTGCTTATCCCCAAAATCTATGTCTTCTAATGAGAAAACGTCTTTCGGTGTGAGTATGGTTTCAAAGTTATCTATGAAATTTGGAGATTCTAAAGCTTTTTAAGATAGGAATTCTAGTCGTGTAAATCAATTCTATTATTATCTTTAATTTTTCTAGTTAGAATTTTCCTTCTTTTATGAATATACTGCATTTTTTTCCTTTTAGTTAGGGCTTTGTATATTTTTATCTTGCCAAGTTTAAGAGAATCATCAACAACTTCCTTAATTTCTCTCCTTGCACTTTTACAATCTTTATCATACCAAGGGTTGGTTTTTCTATTTCTTTTATTACTTGAAACTTCAATTGACACTACAAGGAAAAGACCCTCTAGTAGATGTTTTTGAGGAACCCCTTATAAAAATACCCCAAACATCCGTTTCTAGCAGAGGTTACAAGAGGAGGTTGATGGGCGGAGGTGTTTGCGGATGTATTTCATCCGGTGTGCTTATCACCATAAAATGCACCGGTGCGCACAAAACATTGGCACACAAGACATCGTGCACTCCATACACGCCTGCCCGATGTGTTGTATTTCTGTACCGCACCAATCCTTTACAACACTTCCGCACTGATGCCTCATAAAAAGCACGTGAAAATAAAAACCGCCCGATGCAGAATGAAGCAAACGCATCGGTGCTCCCTTAAGACCCCGCGCACTAGAACAGGGTTAAATAAAAAAAAAAATTATGACCAAAAAACCACACAAAACATTGGCACACTGGACACGTGTGCTTCGTGCACACCCTCCCCGTGTGTTGTATTACTGTAGCACACTGGTGCTTTAGAAAACATTTACACCGGTTTGTGGTGCTGCTTGTATATTTACAGGTCACACCGTAGCTTGTGCTAGCAGTATCTGCCCCGGTTCCGGGGTGGTACCGATAGGTGCACCGTGTTATTTTAAAAAAAATAAAAAGTGTGGTGCAGTCGTTTACCAAGCCGCACCGTTGACAATGTGGAATAGCAACAACACGATGTGATGATTGAATTATTCGCCCTAGGGTAGGTAATGTCATTAGCGCACCGCATACCGCATTTTGACATGGTCAATGGTTCGGCCTGGTAAACTGGTGCTAATGGTATCCGCATCGGTTTCAGGGTGGTACTGAATGCGCATCATGTTATTTTAATTTTTTTTTTAAAATGCAGTGCGGTCAGTTACCCGGCCGCACCGTTGTCCCAGTGGAATAGAGGCAATGTGATGCATTGACCAAAATAGCAGCCCCGGGACTACTATTTTTGTCAGCGCATGGCTTTCTGTATTTCACCTGTGTCAACGGTGTGGCCTTGTAAAAGGCCGCACTGTTCACTATGTCATGATGGCAGGAGGTCAGTCTGCTGACTTAACTATATGCCCCGGGGCATAGAGTTTAGTCAGCGCACTGCCTTCTTGACACCGTACATAGTCAATGGTGCGCTAATTTTTTTCCTGGAGCACCGTCCTCAGGGCACTTAATATTATTAGGTGCATCAACATTGGTGCACTCCATAGAAAGACGCACCGGGACCAATGTGTGACTGTGTTTGTGGCGCACCGAATATTTTTTTTATTTTATTTTTTAAATAAATTATATATGTATATTTCTAAATACATGTCTCATTTAATAATAAAATTGTGTTTAATATGTCAATCATTCAGAGATGTGAAAAGAGAGAAGAGGGCGAACAACAACAACAACAGGCAGAGCAGTATAACATGGTTCGCCTATGGGATTCACAAGAGAGGGAGAGAGATGCGTACCCTCGCCCTATTATAGCAGCTACGCAGGGGCTCTTAAGGCAGGTAGGCCTCCTCAAGTTCTATGAGGAGGCTGCTTCCCTAAAGGGCCATAGTTTGTTTTTGAGACATCTTATCCGAAGGTGGAATGCCCAGCAGCAGGCTTTCCGGGTTGGTATCAACTAGTGGTACACACCCATTGAGGAGGATATATATTTCATTACAGGGCTATCGAGGAGAGGGTTGGATTTTTCCTTGTTTGCAGAGGTTTCGACTGGCTGTATAGCAGGAGTTAGTTAGTTTACTCCTAGAGATACATTACAGAAAATGTACTGTCTCCTGTAGAGTTTCGGGTCGCTGGAGGTCAGTTACGTATTGGTGCATTTGGTAGGGAGGAGGTGCAGTGTCTCTCACTTATCATTTCGGCCATTTTTCACAACACTAGTGACAGGAAACGCATTAGTTTCTCGCTTCTATATTATGTTGATTATTTATTACAAGATCCAGGACTTGTCAGGTGGTCTTCCATTTTTTGCGGCAGTTCTGTACAGCCTTAGATAGATGTCGTGCTCATGCACAAGGGAGGGTGAACTTCCCTTTTGCTTCAGAGCTTTTTTGTTTATTTTTTGAGAGGTTTCGAGAGATGAGGCCTACTTTTCTTTGGTAGCCTCGTAGGCTGACGTTTGAGGCACATATGCACATGTGGGGGCAGGGGATGCCCAAGAGGGACAAGACTCTGTTTCTAGTGAGGATATTGCAGGATACTAGAGTTGCTAGCCAGTGTTGATGAGCATCCCTTTGTTATGTTCCTCCGTCCTCATGCGGGTTTGGATTGGCGAGGGTGTGCCAACATCGTCTTCATAGTTGATGAGCCGTCAAATAATAGAGGTAATATTACTGTTTTATCTAATTAAATTTATTCTAGCATGTTCTTTAACTTGTTTTTATTAAATTGTGTAATGAAATTGTCTAATTATTGTTGTGTACATGTATATATTTTGCAAACATTGGCTCTTTTGATGGCGAGGAGATGTCGACACCACCACATGATCCAGGTGTGGATCCTGATGACGATTAGGGCATGTCAGATGTTGAGCATCATCAGAAGACCAGTTCAGAGAGACCTGCTCTTGCTGGTGTGTCGATACCGCCTTTTGCTAGGCACGATCGACTTGATACTAGATACCGGATGGAGTTGGGCAAGCAACTCAGTGCATTGATTTTTGAGGCGAGCATCAAGCCCACTCATTACAGAGACATACATGTTGATGGTAGGCTGTTACAGATGTTGAGAGGCATGCCGCGTGACATGTGCAGTCTGATGTGACATGTCGTAGAAGTTACGACAATTGTTACGCGATTGAGGAAGACTGTTGCACGTTATAGGCATGGTTGATCCGCAACATGTGATGGACAATCCATGAGCAGCGACTCATCATCCCATGATCATTCACCTCACGTCGCGCCAGATGAGGATGAGCCTCCACTATCATCTAGCAATAGTCATCATGGAGATGAGGCTGGACCATCGACTGTCGAGGCTGCACCATTGACTAAGCAGGCCTCCACTAGTACTGATATTGATGTTGTACTACCACCAGTTGATCCATGACATTTATATTATAGTTGTATATTTTTAACATTATTCAGTTATATATATATATATATATATATGGTCTATGTATTTTATGTTCATGTGGCAGTTGTACTTAATTTACATGTTGGTGACCATCATGATGTGTATATTGTTAGGTCATGTTAGATATGTTGATTTAATGTGCAGCTTGTAGATAGATGTGTATGTGATAGTATGAGTTATTTGACATGAGATGTATATTTGATGATGTTAACATATAATGTTAATTATGTTTTTTTAGATGATCATGATCACGATGATAGCGATTTTTTAGTCAAATATGATGTTTGTATGATGATTATCATGAACGTGATGTTTATTAATTAATTTAATATTAAATGATCATGATATTGTAAAGTTGTAATATTTGTAATTCTAATTGTATGTAAAATTCTAAAATTGTAATTGTAATGGTATATATGTAAATTTGTAAAATTGTAATTGTAATTCTAATTCTAATTGTATGTAAAATATTTGTAAAATTTTAATTGTGTTACTGTGAATTGATTGTAATTGTATGTAAAATTCTAAAATTGTAATTGTAATTGTAATTATATGTGAAATTGTAAAATTCTAATTCTAATTGTATGCAAAATATTTGTAAAGTTTTAATTTTATTAATGTGAAACGAATTTATTAAAAAATTTAAATTTGTAAATTTGTAAATTTTAAATAATTGTAAAATAATAAATATAGAATAATATGATTTATTGTAACATAAGGAAATTTAGAAAATAATGCAAATAAATTCTTGTACTAATTAGAATTAGAATTATTTTATTATGATCTTAGATACAAAAAAAAAGAACTAATTTATACAATACGCCATTTTTTTTTAGATCAACATAATTGCAAATTATCAAGTGAATTATTGATTTTAACAGTAACACAATGCAAATTAACAATTAATTCAAAATACATATTATAATGTTTCGAAAAACCCATCTTAAAAAGTATAAATATTGATGAAATAACACATATACCATATCACTCTCGGTTCTCATGCTCACCCTCATTATCTTCCAGCTCACATGGCATGATAACACTATTGTTCTCAAAAATATGTTTTGATCTAGGGTCATGTGTCAATACGAACCACCAATCCCTATCCAACACATCTAGGTAAAAAAACACATGGTTGTGGTGTTTGGGGAGAACATAGGGCTCCTTAGCTTCATCCCACATCTTTCTAGAGTTGATACATATCAGCCTACTATTGCGATCTTCCTTTACATTATTCCGATCAAAGGTGTCCATCCACTTGCACCTAAAAATAACACATTGGAAAGAAGAGAAATCCACTTCAATGATCTCTTGTATCTTTCTGACGTAACCTAGCGTCCCTCGTACTAGGTTTTGATCATGGTGGCTAGATCGACTAGATTGATCGAACTCGGCTTCCACCCCACAATCTTATGTGATTTTTCCAGCATCGGCGTTTTCTGTGAGAAAATGGTGTCCATATGCCCACATAGATGGGAACAAATGCACCTATTATAAAAAAGTTAAAAAAATCATAGTGTCATGTGTCTTATAATAACCCAACAATTAAAATATGAAATGTAGATGTCTTAATATAAGTTTCAAATTTACATATAAATTAAAAAGATTTTTACCGATTTGCTACACCCAATCCCTACGTTTAGCGCATCCTCTTCAGCACGTGGGTAACGGCCGGTAGCACCGTATTTCTCTCTGACTTGGTTAGCAACCCAACTTTTGGGGCATATTTTTGGCATATTTTATTTTAAATGATTGGGATAAGGCACACTTCTACCATTCAACCATATGAATTCTTTCCCATCACTATCCCATTTCATCCTTTTTTGTTCATACAATGCGACCCACGATTGTGTCGCTTCATAATTGTAAAGAACGAATTTATTGATTGCTTCAATTTTTGCATTCACTGATGAAATCAAACCAACGTTATATAGTACTTAGAGATCAAAATATACATTATATCAAAGTTCAACATGAATATTAATTACTTTTTGTAAATTTGAAAAATTATAGGTCGCTTACTCTTTATCAAGTGCCTTTTCCACTCATTTGGAGCAACTCCCCTTCTCTTTTGTCTTCATCCCTTTCATCATCCCAAATCACCGCACCTGGTTTTTTGTTGATCTGCTTGATATACTCACTAGCATAATAAAAATACTCATACGATATGTACCCCTCTGCCATAGACCCCTCGGGTTTTGCCCTTTGTCGAACAAAAACTTTCAATTTCTTCATGTACCTCTCTAAGAAGAACATCCAATGACAAGAAACCACCCCAACTAATTCAAACTAATCTACTAGGTGGATTAGAAGATGAACCTGTAAGTCCATGAAACTCGTTGGCAGTTCCTTCTCAAATATACAAACAATATCAAGTATCTCTTGACGCCACTATGGAATTCTAGCCACATGAATCTCCTTTGACGTGATCCAACATACAAATGCAGATAATTTAGATATGGCACGTCCTAGGTCTTGAGGGAATTCATGTTTCACACACCCACGCACGAACAAAGGATAATGACACTGCAAAGTTATAAACACGTGCAATAATATACAAAATTAGTTATGTTTTATGATCCCCACATGGGATAAAATTTATTAATATAACAAATAATAAAATCATGATTTTTACATTATACGTACTCTTAGAAGATTCAAATGGTCATGCGATTTCAACCCCAATAAATGGTCATCCACAGTGAAGCAGCGCCGTAGTGAAGACCCGTATGAAGTTGGCACCCTCACACCCATTATAACTTCCTTTTCCAAAGAAATATCATATTTTTTTAAAATCAATGGGACATCACCTTCTTTGAAAAACCATGAATTAGAGGGACCAGTGCCTGCCTCTGATCCCGTACTTTCTAATAGTCTTGGCCAATGTTTCTTTTTATTTTTTGAAGTAAGAAGATATTTGCTAACAACTAATGTGTCACTTTATTTCGATGATATGTGCCTCCATAAAGAAGATGAAACATTTTTAAATATATGCATGGGATCTAATAAGTGTGCAATCTTAAGATGCTCCCAATATGGGAAGTCATAAAAGATATATTTCCTTTTCATCCCAATGGGAAATTTCTCAACATAGGTGTCGAAGAAATATAGATCATCGAACACATGATCCCCATTTGAATCGAACATTTCTATGAATTCTTTCTCCTTCTCTCTCTCATATGCTCTAAGCCATTCAGCTAGTGTCGTTATTGTAGGCCTTTGGGTTCTCTCTTGTTTACCATTGAAAGCAGATGCTGCTCTTCTGTAAGGGTGTTCTTTTGGTAGGAATACCCTGGAGCAATCATACACTGGCTTTCGTAGGGCCTGGGACCATATAGCTTTCAGAGTAGGTCCACAACATTTACATCCAATATACCCTTTTTTTACAAGACCTGCGAGATTATATTTGTATGCATTAATTAATATGCATGGCACGTTAAAGAATATCATGAAGATCAGAACAAATACTACAATGAATTAAATAACTAATATGTAAAAGAATATTGTTATGTATATTAAAAAATCAATAAATTAAACATGTAATTTACCAGAGAAAACTCCTAAGCCTAGATAATCATGTTTCATGTAAGCATATATGCCATAAAACGTAAAACCCATCTCTGCTGTAATGGGTCTTGATACATCGTATACATTTATCCCATCCCATAATTCCTTCAATTCATCTACTAGTGGTTGTAAGTAGACATCCATATTCTTCACTTGTCTTATACCAGGGACTATGAGAGCCAACATAAGATGTTCATTCTTCACTAACAACCAATGGGGGATATTTTTATTGATCACTACTACATGCCAAAAAGAATAGTTGGTGTTCTGGAGGGAATATGGGTTGACGCCATCCATGGCTATGTTGAGTCGTAGACTTCGTACTTCATCCTTGAATTTTTCGGGCCATGTATCCTCTATATTCTTCATGGCTATTGAATCAGTTGGGATTCGCATAACTCCCAACTCACTTCTGTGTGAGGCATGCCATCCTTGCAACATAGCTAATTATTTGCAACGAAAGAGCCTATGAATCCTTGGGATTATAGGCATGTGCCTCAATATCTTAAAAGGAAGACTAGTACGTGATTTACCCTTATTTTTTTATTTATCATACCTGTCATGCCCACATTTCGGACACATCTCTCTGTCTGCATATTCTCCTCTATATAGAATACAATCATTTGGACATGCATGATATGATATGTATTCAACACCCAACATTTTCAACAATTTCTTTGCCTCGTAATGGCTACTGGGCAAGACATTATCACTCGGAAGAACCTTATCTTTGAATAACCTGTAGTTGGTGATCATGGAAAAATATATTAATAAATGTACATTATGTTGATATAATTATTAACGATCATAAAATTTACCATTTTTAATGTTCATTGCAACAATGTATTGATTATGTTTCAAATTTATATAAGAGAGTACTTTATGGTAACTTACCCCAAAAGTTCCAAGAAACATGCATTTGACAAGCCAAACTTTGCTTTCAAGTTGTACAGTAAAATCGTTGTCCCCAACGGAGTAGAATTTAACTGAACGCCAGGTCCAAAGAGAGGGGTGGTGGAAGCAAATTTAAGGCTTTCGAAAAAGGTGTCAGCAATATGAGAATCATCCCCTAGTTGATCATCATTTTGGAATGCATCTAACAACATTGTCTCCATGGAAGTCATATCCCTTAAGTAATCATCCATACCAACCTCTATTCGATTACCTCCATTTCCAGCTTGTGAAAAATTAATATTGTTGTAGTCATTCCTAATTGGTGAATCTGGACGTAGCGAGAATTGAATCAGTGGTTGATTCAACCATTCTTGGTATCGTTCCTCTCCGATTTTTTCTCTTAATTCAGTGTTATCTCGATTTGACATTGTTGTGGGGTGAAAGGAAAGATGGTAGGTAGGTCTTTCATCATCACAAGAATCCTAATAATTTTAAAAAAAAATATTTGAACATGATTAGTACAAAATATATAATATCAATTAGTAACCACATTGACAATATTACATGATTATAAATTGGTTTGATGTTGAAATAATTACATATTAATCAATATATATACCAAGCAATTATAATTATTACCATCATTGTCCCGAGATTGTGGCTAGAAGATGAAATATTGTTACAATTGGCAAGGTGAAGCGGTTGTCCATTTTCATCTACCAAATGCGCCTTGCGGTATGCAGCTCCTAATAAGAACTTTCAACATTTTAGAGCAGTTTGAATATTTTGTGCATCTAAACTCGATGTTGAATCTGCATGAACCTACAAATTTGTATACATTATAAATTTAATTAAGCTGTGCATGATTGACTGCATGGACAAAAAACATAAATTCAATTAGATAGTGAAAAGATAAATAAAATATGAAGTAAATATTACGTCTCAAGATGGATAGGGAGAACTCCGCGATGGACTTTGAGAAATATTATGGAACGAGCTGGATTTTGAAGAATTGTCCATTCCATATAGTTATGATATTTTCCCCCTGCATTTGAGCAAAACAACAATAAATTTTGGTGCACACAGCTAAATGTAATTTTGGTGCCTAATGTACAGATCACCACACTGGTGTGTTTTTTGTAATGCGCATCGGTGTCGTTTTATACCCAGATGCACCGATGCGGTTCGATTAAGGGACGCACAGGTGACGAATAACCGCAAATAAAAAAAAATGTAACTCTATTTTAGTTAAGGGAAAAAAAAAACGGTAAATTGAAAAATGGGTGGCAAAATATTTTCGAAAATCTAATTTCATTAAAAATTTCTTTAAATACTAAACACTTTTCATTATTTCACTATTTTTGCAAAAAATTTCAGCGAGAGATTTGCAGGATACATACCTGGAGCAAACAGAGCACGAGAGCACTATAGAGCAAGGAAATACATTCGAACAGGAGTATTGAGACAATCAGAATTCCAAACCTCTAGTGATTCAAACTCTGTAGCATAGAATTTCAAACAATGTGAATAAATTTTATTGTTTTTTTCACTTTCTCTGTAGTTTTTTTTGATGTAGTAAAAGAAACAAAATCAAAGTTTATTTTTTTTTTACTTTTCCTACAGTTTTTTTTATGCAGTAAAATAACAAAATCAAAGTTGATTTTTTTTCTCTGCTTTTTTTCTTCTTTTTCTACAGTTTTCAGAAACAAAAACTCTAGATCCTTTTTGTTTCTACCCTTTCTTCTCCCTCCTTTTGTAATTTCAGAATTAGGGCTTTTCAATTTAGATTTAGAGGGTTTGTATAGTCATAAGACATAAAACCCACTGGATGACTTGCATAGTCGGATCCCAATCCATGTCGGCCTTTGCGTGACTTAAAAAAAAACAGATTTTTTTCCTCAGTGCGCCCTGCGTAACATAGCGCACCAGTGCGCTCTGTTATCCCAGCGCACTGCTAAAGTACAGTGATAAAAAATAAAAATAAAAACAAAATATGTTTTTATCAGTGCGCCATATGTAACATATGGAAATGGTGCGTTATTTCATTATGGCACATTGCGAATGTGCTGCTTCGCAAAAAAAAAAAACCATTTTAGAAACAAACCCTACATTCTTTTTGTTTCTACCCTTTCTTCTCACTCTTTCTGTGATTTCAAAATTAGGGCTTTTTAATTTATATTTATAGGGTTTGTATTGCTAAATATAAGCCTAGTACATCCAACCCACAGGACGATTTGCATAGTCGGATCCTAATCCATGTCAGCCCTTGCGCAAATAGATATATATATATATATATATATATATATATATATATATATATATATATATATATATATATATATATATATATATATATATATTTCATCGGTGGGCCCTGTGTACTTAAGTGCACCGTGAAAGTACTATGAAAAAAAAAATTTCTTAGTGCATCATTTGTAAAATATGCAACCAGTGCACTATTTCATTATGTCACACTGCGAACGTTCTGTTTCGCAAAAAAAAAAAAACACTTTCAAAAAATACAAACCCTACATTCTTTTTGTTTCTGCCCTTTCTTCTCTCTCTTTTTGTGATTTCAGAATTAGGGTTTTTCAATTTAGATTTATAGGGTTTGTATTTCTAAATATAGACATAACACATCCAACCGACGGAACGATTTGCATAGTCAGATCCCAATCCATGTCGGCTCTTACGTGAATTTAAAAAAAAAAGATTTTTTTCCATCAGTGCATCCGACGTAACCTAGCGCACCAGTGCTTTGTACTGTACAACCGCACCGTGGAAGTAATGTGATAAAAAATTAAAAAACAAATTTTTTTATCAGTGTGCCATATGTAAATTATGGCACCGGTCACCGGTTTATGCTACAAAAACTAGCACTCGACGATTTTTATTATTTTATCATGGTTAATCGGTGCAGTGGTTGACATGTAATGCACCGGTGCTCCTTGTTGACATAGAGCACCATATGGTCTAATATATTGTTTGTGCGGTGCGTTTCTAAGACCCCCATGCACTGGTGTCAGTGCGTACACCATGAATAGCGCACCGGTTTCTTGAGATTTTTTTTTTTATTTGAAAAGTTGACAATTTATTTATAAATATATTAATGAATGATATGGTATAGGTTTGAGATTGATAAAGAAATGACTGACAAGAGATCAAGTAACAAAAATACTGATAACACATCAAGAAAAACAAAAAATGCAAGTTCTTTGTAAATTCTTTACAAAAAATATTATTTTTGAACTATATGTAAATTTAACTAATATGTATTGTTTATTGTGTATCATGAAGAGCCACAAAATGATGAAGCTTGATAAAATTATTTCTGATCTAGGATCAGAAGAGCATAAAATCTTGATGGAAAAATTACAAAAGGATGAATCAGGTGAATGAAAAAATACTATCGATCCAATATGAGTTTCTTTTTTTAATTTTCATTAAAATATAATTAAAATTATTAGATAACATGTGTCAAACAGTCTATTAATTTACATCTATTTAATGTTCTACAGGGACCAACAACTCATAAAATGAATGTTGTTTTAAGAAAAGAAAAAAAATAGAACATGCAAATGAAAATGAATTGCTCCTTAGCTCATCTGGAGTGGTGTTGGAGGTTAACGAAAGGGGGAAAATATTTTACAAAAGTTTGAGGGATCTAGTGGAACGAATGTATAGACGTTATTTCCACTTAAAATACAAAAACCAATCCAATGATTCCAAGAACCAAATTTTATCTAAACTACAAAAAGAGTTTTGAGACAATTGGTCAATGAGACATGTCAGAGTTTTAATAGCAAAAACGTACAACAACAAAAAAGAAGGAATGAAAAAGTAATATTTCTTTAAATCTTTGTCTAGAATTATTTATAAATATCACTTTTGTTATATTTATTTTTCATATATCATTATAAAAATTAAATAGTTTATTTTCATGTAGCTTATTTTGGAATATTATGAAAATCTCAAAATATGAATGAGCTGATATCAGAAATATGCCAGGAGGAATGTCCAAAAAGGTGTACAAGGAGATGGTCAAAGAAATGGACAAGATTGCATCACAGGAGGAACCATATCAACAACAAAGTGCTTCAAATATAATATGTAATCATTGAATTTTTTTATCATTAGGTACAATAAATAAACAATTTAGCTTTAAATATTATTTTTCAAGTATTTTCTTGCAGAAAAGAAAAGAAAATGGAACCCATTCAGCACATAAAACAGGACAACAAGGAAGAAAAGGGTTGATATCCAAGTTTGTGAGTAATTGTTACTTCCTTATAACAACTTAACTAGATTTCATTTTTGTATTTTTTAATTTTTTTTACAAAAATCATCATTTAATGTCTTCAAACAAGTGCTAATATACAAAGAAGAACCATCAGAGGAATTGATTGAAATTGGGTTAAATATGGGTTATGAGTATATGTTGGCATATTAGAACTTAACTGTGGAATTTGTAAGCATCTATCGATCTTGTTTTACTTATCTCTGTCTATAATTAATAGGGAAAAAAATCTTTTATATTAAATATATGATTTGTTATGGGGTATAAAACTTACAGGAAACAAAGTATGAAACTGTGCCAACAAATGAAATCATGAAAGATGGCATGTTACATGGTTTTGAAAGAATATGTATAGTTTATGAGTCAATTGTTGCAATGGTACGACATTTATTTTCAATTTAGATTGATGTATATTATTTAATATTGAAATTTTCATTATTCTCACCAATGTATATACACTCATTACAGTTTATTTTTATGTTTGTAGATGGAAGGTGAAGAAGAAGAAAACAATCAACACCGCGAACAAAACATTCATGAAAACAACCCAAGTCATGGAAGTAGTTCTAGCAGTGACAACGGTTCAAGTAAAGAATGATGATCACTATGTTTGGATATCAAAGTGAGTTATATTTTTTGAAATATGTCTGTGAAATCAAACGTTTTGTTTAATGTAATGGACATAGTGTCCCAATTGAAAGACAAAGGGATACCAATAACTGTCCCATTTTGTATGACAAAGAATGTCTTATTAATATATATATATATCTAATAAAATATGTTTTAATTTATTCTATTGTGTTCTCCATTGTCGTTCTGAAATGCACTAATAAAAATTTAATTCATATGAATATTGTTATAAGATATATATGTGTTGACTTTTGATGAATAATGAATTTAAAAAAAACCACAATAATTCTGATATGATATAAAAAATTAATCCAAACATCACATTCAAATGCATTAATAAAAATTTAATTAATATGAATATTGTTATAAGATGTGTCAACTTTTGATGAATAATGAATTTAAAACAATCACAATAATTGCACTGTCACAAGTCGATGTTTCTAAAAAATACAAAATGAAAATCGGTGCGTGTTAGTTACTGTACACCAGTGCGTTTGTATTCTTAAGCACATCGGTGTGTTTCTACGACCTATGGGCACCGCAGAAATACCAAAACCAATTAAAAATATTGGTGCATTTTTGCGGTACGACGCACCGGTGCGTTTATGTGTCTATACACATCGGTGCCATTGTACAACCTATGGGAACAGCACAAATACCGATACTAATTAAAAATCTTGGTGCGTTTGTGTGATACTGTGCATCGAGGCATTCATGTGTCTATAGGCACCGGTGCATTTGTACGACCTATGGGCACTGCACAAATACCGATACCAATTATAAATCTTGGTGCATTTGTATGATACTACGTACTGGGGCGTTTATGTGTCTATACACACTAGTGCATTTGTATGACCTATGGGCACTGCACGAATACCGATACCAATTATAAATCTCAGTGCATTTGTGTGATATTGCGCACCAGTTCGTTTGTATAAGTCTACGCACCAGTGCATTGATACAACCTATGGGAACCGCACAAATCCCAAGACCAATTAGAACGACCTCGTGCGTTGTATCACCAACACTACACCCAGTGTGGTTTTATACCTTAACGGCCTAGTGCATTCTCCTTCAACTACCTCAGGGCGCCTTCTACATGTATGCACCGATGTGTTAAATCCAGTATAGCGCACCAATGAAAAAAAACATCCGTAATAACCTCCGGCCGCCCATTTTTTTTTTTAGTTGTGTTGAATTTCCGTTAAAATCTCCACCAAAACCTCTGTAACCATAAACGGATGTTGTAGAATTTTTTTTTTGACAATTTTGGCCAATTTTATAACACTAAAAACCTCCTTTATAACCTCCGCTAGAGGGTCTTTTCCTTGTAGTGTGAGAACTTATTAATAGAATATGAGAGGGTTGTAGTAAAGTTATGATAGAGGTCTTCTATGTTGTCTATACTGGATAAAGGAAACAAATTAATTTTTAATTCATTTAGAAAAATATCATTTCTATTTCTATCAAAGATTAAGTTATTTTGGATATAAGGATTGTCTTCTATGGGAGCTCTATGCATGACAAAATTGAGAGTTACAATTAAAGGTCTATGATCTGAGTCAGGCTCATGAAATATCAGAAAAAGACATTCTTAAAGTTAATGATTAGATATTTTGTATAACCAATCAAATGACTCCCCAAAAGTTATGAGTGGCTTTAATATATTAATATGATTATAAAATTAGAAAAAATAGTTCGAACCTTTGGAGTTTGAAAATAATCTTGAACGCTCGGTCTGTTTGGACGGTGGACTATTCAACACCCACCGTTGTGAACATGCAGAAGCAAGAGCTCTCGCTTATAACGACGGCAGAGCCCTTGCAAACTCTAATCTCTCAACTAAGAGAGGAAGAACTCTTGCTCACAATGGCAGTGGATAATGTGCAAACCTCATTGGTAAACATGCAAGGGATAATTAGCAACCTCATATCTAATAGTGGGCAAGTCACTATGCCTATTTTTTCAGAGTTACTATGATGAGTCATGGTATTCATAGTGACATTTGAAATTGTGTGATTTGAAATTAACTAGAAGAGATAACATCCCAATGAAACAACCACTTTGTAAATGTGAAAGACAATTTTAAAATATAATGATATTTAACAACTACTTTATAAATGTGAAAGACAATTTTTTAAATATAGTGAAATTCTTAACAACTTAATATGATCAACCACTCTGATCGTCTACTTTGTAAATGTGAAAGACAATTTTTAAAATATAGTGAAATTCTTAACAACATAATATGATCAACCACTCTGATCGTCTTAAAAATAAAATGAAAATTTAAAAATAATACCCTATAAATCAATATGTTTTGTTTGATTCAAAATTTAAAAATTTAGTTTCTAACATAGTATTCATATATGGCTACATCAAAAAGTAAAAGTAGGTTTCTTTATTAAATGTTTAATGGAGAGATGATATAAGTGGATTAGAATATACAATGAAGGGAAAGATGTCAAACTTCTTCATTCACATTCACCAATTATATAATGTTACTTCACTATTAAGTACGCATTAAAAAATTAGTGATTTTCAGTATTTTCTAGTTTCCAATAGATATAAACAAACTTAATCATGAAGCTCAACATATCAATATAACGTTATAAATTTCATGCTCCAAACGATGAGTACAATTCTGGCCAATATTTTAATAATTTATCTATTAATAAGAAAACATGAAAGTGACATGTTAACATGTTGATCATTCTTGGTGTATTTTACAATATTTTTTATAATTAATTATAATTTTATAATATTATTTTTGTATTTTAAATATTTTATATGTTTCTTTTTTTTTAATCTTTTATATGTTTTGAAGTATGATGTTATAATATTTCTAAAGGTTTTTTGTTTTGTTTGAGATGTTTGATTTTTTCTTTATTTAATCATTTTCTTTGAATACAAAATGTGTTTGATTATGTTATTTAATATTGATGTCATTTTTTAGTTGTATTGAGAGATGTTTTATAGTTTAATATAAGAAAAATGTTGTAATTATTATAAATAATTGTGAATATTTAAATATCAAATTAAAATAATAATGAAAATTATAAAGTAATAAAACTAATAAATTGATCCAATTTATCGTATTGTCTTTTTTTTAATTAGTAAAAAATACAAACATGTTTTCAATAGTAATAAAAAATCATCATATACATATTACATTGAAATAAATTTAAATAATAATAATCCATATTCTTAACATGATATTTAAAAACATAATCATATAAAAAATTATTAAATTATAATTATATATATATATATATATATATATATATATATATATATATATATATATATATATGACTAATAATTCATATTTATAATCATTATATTTCAAAGAGAGAGTATGTCTTCCCTTCCCACCTTGACATTATGAAAGCTCACATATGTAGGCACCATGACATCCAGGTTATCTCGTGCACTACTTGCTTATAGGTCACCTTAATTGTTCAAGTTGGATTCATGCATAGATTAAATCACAAGTTAATGAAATGGGTTGGTACTATGCCACACAAACATATTTTATGGCAGAAAGTGCCAACTTTGCACACTCCCTGAGGCATGATTGAACATATGGGCTTTTGGGACACTCTCCCTCAGTCCTTCTGGGAGATGGAAATTATGGTAATTCCTCACCTCAAGTTCAATGGTACTTTGTGTCATTACCAATGCAACTTGGACAGTGCCCTTGTTTTCCACATAATTTATGCCCAAGCTCGTCTTAGAGATTCCAATTTTTTTCAAGGACGTCGAGTTCCCAAAAGAGGTACCTGGAATTCCACCGATTGTTGGCATGGATCTTCCACCTCCGTTTCGGGATAGATCCGATGAAGCTTTTTACTGGGTCGTGCGCCATTCATTGTGCCTGTGGAAAGTCACGGGGATTTTGATAAATACCTTCGAGGAGGTGGAGCCTGAAACGATCAAAGTTATTGTAGAAGGAAAGATATGTAATTCGACTGAAGTTTATCGAGTTCCCTGCCTTTATCCAGTTTGCAGAAGGAAAGATATGTAATTCAACTGAAGGTCATTGAGTTCCCTGCCTTTATACAGTTGGGACACTCATATCCTCGTCACCTCTTCAATACAATGACAAACATGTCAAAGAAGAATGGGTCAATTCCTTCAAGTGGTTAGAAAACCAACCACTTTTTTCGATTCTATACATTTCCTTCAGAAGTTGAACAACTTTGCCAAAGGTGCAGGTGACCGAACTCGCGGTCGATTTGGAAGCAAGCGAGCATCGCTTCTTGTGGGTGTTGCATATTTTGTCAAGTAGTTTTCTCTCCATCGAGGAGACTAACCTTTCCCAACTGTTACCTGAGGGATTCGAGAATCAGACCAGGGACCAAGGACTTGTTGTTGCTTCCTGGGCGCCTCAAATTCCTATTCTCGCTCACCCATCCATCGGTAGTTTAGTTTGTCACTGCAGTTGGAATTATACAATAGAGAGCATCTCACATGGAGTGCCCATGATCCGTTGGCCTCTTTTCGTTGAGTAGAGGATTAACATGATTTTGATGGTTAACCAGTTGAAGGTGGGGATAGCAGTGAAGATGGAAAACGATGAATTTGTGAGGAGAGAAGAAGTGGAGAGAGTTGTTATAGAGTTGATGGAAGGAGGAGAGGGTAGGTTGGTAAGGGAGAGAATGAGAGAATTGAATGTGAAGACCATGAGAACGTTGGAAAAGCGGGGCAGTTCATACAATTCCATGGCCGCTGCAATATCTAAGTGGGCAACAAATGCAAACGCAAAAGCCTTAGTCGCTAGGATGTCCGAGATGGTCAATTGGAAATAACAAATTGGAATGATGGAGTCTTTATAATTGATGTTTTTAAATGAGATAATTATTTCCCACATGGAGATTTACCTATATTTAGAGATCCAGTTAAGTGAACATTGAGTAAGTCGAGTTATGTGATAGATGTATTTGGTAAGTGTGTACATGTCAAGCGAGTCGTTAGTCGAAAATGATAAATACCCTTCATCGGGTTCATTGTAATAAAAATATTGAAGTTCGTGTGATTAATAGAAGAGCCACAGCTCATATGTGTTTTGTGTGTGAATTATTTTTGTTATTTTTTGTTTTATATCCATTGTATTTCCAACAAATTGATATCAAAGCTGAGGAAGGATCAGATGATCCGTGGAGCTTGCAGTGCCGGTGAGAAGAGGGCCAAAAACACAAGAGAAAATTGTTTTTTGCAAAATTGGCAGACAATTAAAGAGTGCACAGGTCTGCATGTTTGTACTGCAAAAAGCGCCCAAATTCCGCACTTTATTAGTGCAAAAACTGCGCAAATATCATTGAACTTACGATTTCACAAAAATCCAGTTTATTGCGTGGGTTTTTTTTTGCCTAGGGTGCGCAATCGTGTTTAGAAGTTAAAACGTTCTGAGTGATAGTCAACCAGCGGTACGGGTCTGTTTTTATTTTTTCAAATGGCCTTCATAAAACGTGTTTAAAAAGCCCCACCACATTAGTACTAGTATCAAATGAGGTTTGAGTATTCGTATTTACAAGTGCTTATCATATATACGAATGTCTTAAAAAGCTTTGATTTCTTTAAACATTTTTTTTTATAAAGCACGTGAAGTGTTAAAAGGATATTTTAAAAGGTTTTTCAAAAGGGATTTCGAAAAAGGTTAAAAGGTTGTTTATAATAAGGTTTTAAAAAGGGCTTTTGAAAATATTCTTAATATAGTCTTTATTTTAATGATTTTTTGAAAGGGGATATTATAAGTTCATTTTTATATAAATATTTTTCATAAAAATAATTTCTCTTATAAAATAAAATTTAGGGTTTTATTATAAGGTTATTTTTTGAGTTTTGCAAAAGTCATAAAAGGATAAATTTAAGGTTTTGTCAGTGAAGTTTTTTTTTTTAAGCAAGATGGCAACACTAAGTTTTTAGCCATATGTTCCTTCTTTCATAGGGAAAGATTATAATGTGTGGGCCATTAAAATGGAGACCATGTTAAAAGCACATGATGTTTGGGATCATGTAAATTTTGGGTTTGCAGAACCTCATAATGAAGCAAAAAAACGAGATCTCACTAATCCAAATAGGGAACAATGGAAGAAAGACAAAAGGAATAATGCACATGTGTTGCTTCTTATCTAACAAGGAGTGGACCGAGCAGTATTTCAGAGGATTATGATCACGTCTTCAGCAAAGGAAGCATGGGAAACTTTGGCTACGAGCTATCAAGGTATGGCCAAATTCAATATTGTTAAATTTAAGAATACGAGGAGAGATTTTGAAGTTTGCAGATGATGGAGACAGATGACATCAATTCTTTCATGAATTGGGTCATGTCTGTCGTAAATCAATTAAAAATTTATTGTGAAGAAATTAAAGATCTAACAGTAATTGAGAAGGTCCTTAGATCTTTGTCTAGCAAGTTTGATGTTTTGGTAGAAGCCATAAAAGAAGCCAAGGATTTGGAAAAACTGACAGTTGATGAGT
This sequence comes from Pinus albicaulis, assembly GCA_034641835.2. Taxonomy (NCBI): domain Eukaryota; kingdom Viridiplantae; phylum Streptophyta; class Pinopsida; order Pinales; family Pinaceae; genus Pinus; species Pinus albicaulis. The sequence goes on from CM076573.1 coordinate 952,316,707, forward strand.
TGATGGGATCGCTTCTCTCGCATGAGGCAAGGATATACAAAAATAAGGATTCCACTTTAGAAATTGTTTTCAAAAGTCAATTTTCTATTTCAAGAGGTCGAGGCAGAGGTAGATCAAGAGGTCTAGGACGAGGCAGAAGATATGGTGGTCAAATAGATGTTTGAGAAGAGCATGAACATGAAAGTGGAAGAAACAACAAAGGATTCAACAATAACCAAAGGTTTGAAAAAATGAAGTTGAGATTTTATTATTGCAATAAATTTGGTCACTATGCCTGTAATTGCATGAAGAAGATAGTTGTTCAAGGAAACCAAAGAACTAATGCTAGCACATAGAATACTAAATCCATGTTCCTAGCTTGCAACACCATGCATGAAACTTCTAATAATATGTGGCTATCACACAGTAGTTGCAGTAATCACATGACAGGAAATAAGAATTTGGTTGCAAATTTGGATCAATCTGTGAATATAGAGGTAAAGTTGGGGACTAACAAGACTGTGGATGTAGATGGCGAAGGAGTGGTCAGCATTCCAACCAAACAGGGGGAGCCAAAGACAATCTCAGAGATATATTATGTTCCTAGTCTCAAACATAATCTGATAAGTGTTGGTCAATTGATGCAAAAGGGATACATAGTTATCTTTCAAAGACAAGAGTGTGTTTTTTATGAAAAACTCCCAAGAAAGAAGCTAGTAGCAAAGGTGAAGATGATGAGGAACAAGCTCTTTCCTATAATTATGAATTACAATGATCAGGTCAATTCGTTTAATGTTGCATGTTCTAATGATTACTGGTTATGGCACTTTTGGTTTGGACATTTGCACTTTTCTGGTTTAATATTGTTGCAGTAAAAAAATATGGTCAGAGGATTACCTCCCATCAAAGAACGTGCCAGTACTTGTGAGTGTTGCATCTTGGGAAAGAAACACCGTGAAATTTTTCCAAAGGGAGTTGCATACATAGCAAGACATCCACTTGAGTTGGTTCATATAGACTTGTGCGGACCTATGAGGACAAAGTCGATTGGTGGAAGTTGTTACTTCCTCACTTTTATTGATGACTATAGAGGAAATACTTGGGTTTACTTCTTGAAGCAGAAGTCTGAAATTTTTTCAAAGTTCAAAGAGTCCAAAACCTTAGCAGAGAACCAAAGTGATCGAAAAATCAAGGTATTGAGGTTAGATCATGGTGGAGAATACGATTCGAAGGCATTCCATGAGTACTGAAAACAATATTGAATCAGCTGGTTAGTTGGTTAGATGACGAAAAATTGGTGTAACAGATTTCCCCCCAACATGTGAGCGTTAGGAGAAAATCGTATGACTGAAGTACATTGTAAGAACACAATCACTAGACACCGAAGGTGAGTCATAGAGAGAAAGAGAGATGTAGGCGAAGTGAAGCACGAGAGGACGATAACCCTGAGGGGGCGAGACCGACAAAGGTAAGTCTCCTTTAATATTTGGGTACCTGGTTTGAATGAGGAGGGGGAGGCATACCTATGCCTGCCAAGATGAAAAAGTACAAAGAATAATGGTTTGCCCAGTAAAATGAGACTGAGCTATAAATTACATGATATGTTGGCGTAAACTGCTAGAACACCTCGAACATCGCACACACACCCAAGAATCACTAGATCAATCTGCTGGATCACCGAACTATCGAGTATACGAATCTCGATCATGCTATAGTGGAGAAGATGAGAAACAATCAAGTGAAAGGGAAATAAGGAGTCCCTTTGGCTGATCTGAGGCACCAAACAATGATGGAATATGGAACCAAGATACACCACCCTCTAGACATGTCTTCTGGAATAAATGTGTTGATTTCAATGGATTGAGGGTCCTCAACTAAGGCACGAGGGAACATAGTAGAGCGACTAATGGAATGACACCAAGGATGATGATGGAATTGGGGATACTAAGTAGAAAACTGACGACTTCCCTAATTGTCAGAGCATAGAAAGCATGGATGACCTGTAGCGACTGACTCGACTCCTGAGGGGATGGGGGACAATGGATTATGGGACTGGAGGCCAAAATGGGCTACACGAGAGAGGGACAAGGCATAAATGGATGGGATACTGTAGCAGGAGGAAAAAAGGGACTCGGGACAGACTCCATGAATGTGATGATGACTCAACTTAGATGCTTTGAACAAGGGAAACTCAGTGATGCTGTCACATAGAATAGGCTCGGTGGGGACCATAAAAGCATGAGCAAAATATGGTTACTCATGACGAAAATAGAAGAAACGTCAACAAGTATGAAGGCTAAGTGGTGCCCCAAGTACAAGTGGCGAAAGTGCTTAAATTCGATTTTCAGAGGCGGTGAAGTGACCCTTCGTGGAAAAAAGGCTTCTGGATGAAGAATCAAATCACCAAAAAAAAAGATGTAAGCTACCTAAATATATGATAGAAATAAAACAGACATCTCGATGGGAGATGTTATGGGTAATTTTTCTTAAGGTAGAGTGCATTGCAAGGGTTAGGAAGGGGGTGTCCTTCGAAATCGTCTAGAAGGTATGCCCCTTTGCCTAAGTTCTTACTAGTGAAGTAAGGCCCTAGCCATAATGAGTCGAACTTCTCATGACCAAGGACATCGTGAGCCTGGTCATACACTACAACAAGGTTTCCTTCGTGAAGGGTGTTGAGCCTCATGATTACCCTCTTCTTTACAGTTTTTCTCATGACATTTCACCACTTTTCCATAAGTTCATAAACCCTAATCAATAAGAATGCCAAGGTTTTGTCTCAAGGATACATTTAAATTATTATGATATTGTGTATCCATGATTTTCCTATTTTGATAAGTTTTTGCAAATTAGCTACAGAATGTAGCCTATTCTGCAGCTGACTGTGCATTCTGCAACTACTCTTATGTTTCACTAGGTTCCAGGTGTCAGGTAAGGAAGCAAGCTACATGGGTGTTTCTAGAATCCCTCCAACATGGATTCTATCCTACTCATTTGATCCAAATTGACATATGGAGGTGCCTAAACCTACGGTCAAAGTTACAAGTCAAAGAACGTTACCTACAACAATAGGACTCCTGATTTTCTCTACGAGGCAAATCATGAGTCCAATAGTCCTATTTTGATTGTAATTCAAGACAGACACCTAGAGCTAACTTAGCTCTTAATTAGTTATGTAATTCCTCTTTAAATAGTGGTTCCATAGAACCGAGAGATATTTAAGTTACATTGTAGTACAGTTCATATTTGCAAGTGAATACTCTGTTTTCCAAGACTCTGTTTCAATAAAGAAGTTCAATTATCATATGTTGGTTTAATTGCACTTTTGACAAGCTAGGAATCAATCAACTTAGTAGCAGAGGGCCCCTGTTGCTAAAGGAGGTTTTTATTATGCTTTCTAGTTAGATTTCTTTCATTATGTTTATTCATTTCTATCTATGCTTCATTTCCAATTTTTAAATAGTTTAATGATAGATTGCAGCTGTGTGGATTTGTCTTCCAAAACATTTCAAGAAGATAGAAATTATGTTTTCCATATTGAAATAAATATTGAAGTGCTAGAAACCATGGTTGTTTAGTGTAATGTCTTGCCTTTCCATTTCTATAGAGTAGAATTTCCAACTGCTGTAACAAATTAATATTCATAAAAAACCATTTCCCATACACCAAATCTATTTTAATGGTTACATGTTTCATGTGTGCAGTAGTTAAATTTATTTCTTGTCATTTGCTTGCTAATAACTAGAGGCATAGTTTATTACTCCAAAGACAATTCAAGAGGTTAAGAGCTTCACATTTGAGTGATACCGATAAGTCAATTATACATCTAGTTAATCTTAGTTAGTTCTTGCATGTTTTTTCTCTCAAGACCCTCATTTGACTGCAACAATAATCTTTCTAAGAACCACTCCACAAAGAAACCCATATGAACATATTTAGAGAGGATGGTTGAATGATTAAATGTAATGCAACTTCTGAGTTATTTACAGAGCTTTCTTAGTGCTTAAATTTAAAACAGATTTAATTAGCTTGCTCAGACATTACTTCAAAGAAGGTCACTCTTTACAATTGAATAATTGGAGTAAGTTAGACACATCTTAGATGCTTTCATTTGCATTCTTTTTCTTATGTTCTATAGCCTTGGCATGCTAAAATAGATCCATGGATTAGGATTAAAAATAAAATAGATAGATGCTTTGATTTTCAACAGTAGGTCTTAAACTAAGCTTTTAGCTTTAGGTTTTTATTTCATGAAAATTAGATTAGTTTTAGTATACTTCCTTTTCTACCTTCTAAAGTCAAATTAGATTAACTTAAATATTTTCATAATTCTAGGATTAGTCATCTCAAGAAAATAAAGAACAAAACCCCCTAAAAACAACATAAAAACACAAATACAACGAAGTAAGAAATAGGTTTCTTAGGTGCATATGGTGCAACACACTTCATCAGTTTACTAGCCCTGGTTGATAATTAATGAAAGCAATTTAGGAACACTAAATTGACTAAACATTTTGGCGTTGTTGCTGGGGAAGTGTAACTAGGTAGCCTTATTCCTTACATCTCAAAAACAATGATATGCATAGAGAAAGAGACTCTAGGAGTAGATTTATAGCTAGAGGCAGAAGCTTGATCCCTACAACAACACTCACCCCACCTAGACCAAGAATTAGTACACCTCCATCTCAAACTCACATCCCATACTATACTAGTCATAAACTTCTAGAAGTTTTAAGATCAGATATTCAGTTAGGAGGGTCTCCCACTTCATCCACTGAGGCAATCTTGAAGGAAGAATATCCTAGGACTCCAACAGAAGGAGTAACCTTTTTCACTTCTACAGGGGAATATATTCTAGCTGAAGAATTAGAAATCCCTAGTGAAGAAGAGTCAGAAGAACCTTTCTTCAACATACCATTGATAGAAGAACCAGAAGAACAGTTAGTCCTCCATACTGAACCTTATATCAGCTCTGAACAATCTATCATGGCAGGAAGAGAAGAAGAAGGAGGAGAAGGATAAGGAGAAATCTTTAATGGAGAAAAATTACTATTTGGAGGAGGTAGAGGTAGAGGAGGAGATAGAGGCACTACAAGGAAAAGACCCTCTAGCGGATGTTTTTTGAGGAACCCCACAGAAAAATACCCCAGACGTCCATTTCTAGCGGAGGATCCTAAAGGAGGTTGGCGGGCAGAGGTTTTTGCGGACGTATTTCTTCCGGTGCTCTTATCAACCTAAAACGCACGGGTGTGTTCAATATGACAATGCACCAGTGCATTACAAAAATTGGCACACCGGACATCGTGTGCTCCGTACACACACGCCCGGTGCGTTTTATTTTTGTAGAGAACTGGTGCTTTACATGTCGATCGCGCAGATAACGCCTGGTGTGGAATAAATGAAATGCACCGGGGCACCCACAAAACGCGCACACTGGTGGACGGTTAAATAAAAAAAATTACGGCAAAATAACCGCATAAAACATTGGCACACCGGAAACAGTGTGCTCCGTACACACCCTCCCGGTGTTTTTAATTTAGCAATCGCACCGGTGTGTGTCATATCATCAGCCTCGGTGCCTCATAAAAAGTGCGCGGAACATAAACATCCTGATGTGAAATGACTAAAACACACCAGGATCCCTGTAAATGCCGCACACCGGAAAAGGGTTTAGGACAAACAAAATTATGGCCAAAAAATCGCAGAAATCATTGGTTCATCGGGCATCGTTACCGGTGCGTCAGGTTACTGTAGAGCCCCGGTGCATCCAATACCCACGCCCCGGTGTGTCATAAAAGCGATCCGAACATAAACTTCCTAGGCGGAATGATGGAAACACACCAGGGTCCCCATAGATGTCGCGCACCAGAATAGGGTTAAATAAAAACAAATTACAGCCAAAAAACACAGAAATCATTGGTTCACCAGACACTATTACCGGTGTGCCATGATATTGTAGAGCATCGGTGCTTTAAAACTATGCCGCCCCGATGCCTCCTAAAAGCATGCGAAAATAGAAAGAGCCTGGTGCGGCATATAGACAATGCACCAGTACTCCAGCAAAAATCCCGGGCACCGAAATAGGGTTAAATAAAAAAAAATTACGGCCAAAAAACCACAGAAATCATTGGTTCACCGGACACTGTTACCGGTGCATCATATTACTGTAGAGCACCGGTGCTTTAAAAATACACCTCCCCGGTGCCTCCTAAAAGCGCGCGAAAACAGAAAGAGCCCGGCGCAGCATACAGGAAATGCACCGGTACTCCAGTAAAAACCCTGCGCACCAGAATATGGTTAAATAAAAAAAAATTACAGCCAAAAAATCACAGAAATCATTGGCTCACCAGATGCCATTACTGGTGCATGATGTTACTATAGAGTACCGGTGTGACACTATTTCTCTGCCCTAGTGCCTCCTAAAAGCGCGTGAAAACAGAAAGTGCCCAGTGCGACATTATGACAATGCACTGGTACTCCAGTAAAAACCCGACGCATCGGACCAAGGTTAAAAAAAAAAAATTACGACCAAAAACTGCATTTTTCAATTTTTGTAGTGCTTTAGAGCTCTCAAGAACTGGTGCAAGTTATCCTTGCTTGAGCCGCACTAAAATCCGTGCTCCCATTGCACTTATTACATGCACTGTTGTTGTACATTGCCACCAATCTCCAACTTCAATTTTATAAAACAGTGGACAAATTTTCTTTTTCAAATTGTACATCCAATATGCCTCCTGGACGGGTAAATGTACAGGTATTTTTCTTGTTTTTCCATAATTGAACATTTTAGCGGATTAGAATTTGAATAAAACCTTAAAATTAACCATTAAAAAAAAAAATATCACGCAGTGCGCTCGAGCCATTCGGCTCGCACCAGTTTACGGTGCTGCCTGTAAATTTACAGGACGCACCGCACCCAGTGTTGAAGGAGAACACACCAGTTCCGAGGCAGTACCGCAAGGCGTAGGTGTTATTCTAAATTTTTTTAAAAGTGTAGTGCGGACATTTACCAGGCCGCACCGTTGACAATGTTGATCGCGGCCACCTGGTGTGTTAACCAAAGTATCTGCCCCAAGGCACATAAGTTTTTCGGTGCACCAGAACCACAAATCGACATTGTCAACAGTTCGGGTTGGTAAACCAGTGCTAAGTGTATCCACACCGGTTCCAGGGCAGATTCCAAAGGCACACCGTGTAATTGTAAATTTTACGACAAAGAGCGGTGCGCTCGGATACCTGGCCACACCGTACAACTATGTATGGTGGCAAGAGGGCAGTGTGCTGACTTAGCTATAAGCCCCGGGGCGTATAGTGAAGTCAGCGCACCGACCTCCTGACACCGCACTTACTGAATGGTGCACTAAAAATATTTTATGGAGCACCGCTCTTGGTGCTTTTTATATCATTATGTGCACCATCGTTGGTGTGTCTTTGTGGAGAGATGCACTGTTACCAGTGTGTGACTGTGTTTGTGGCGTATCGACTCTTGTTTTATTTATTTTTCAAAAAATATTTATATACGTATATTTGTAAATACATGTGTCATTTAATTAGAAAAATGTGTTTAATATGTCAATCATTCAGAGACGTGAAAGGAGAGAAGAGGAGCAACAAAAACAACAGCAGGCGAAACAATATAACATGGTTCACATGTGATAGGCAAGAGAGAGGGAGAGAGATGCGTACCCTCACCCTATTATAGCAGCAACGCAAGGGCTCCTAAGGCAGGTAGGCCTCCTCAAGTTCTATGAGGAGGCTACTTAAAGTCCCATAGTGGTTTTTTGAGACATCTTATTCGAAGGTGGAATGCCTAGCAAGAGGCTTTCCGAGTTGGTATTGACCAGTGGTACATGCCCACTGAGGAGGATGTATATTTTATTACAAGGCTTTCGAGGAGAGGGGTGGATTTTCCCTCATTCCCCGAGGTTCCAACTGGCTGTGTAGTAGGGAGTCAGTTAGTTTACTCCCAGAGATATGTTAGAGAAGATATATTGTCTCCTTCAGATTTTTAGGTCTCTGGAGGACAGTTACGTATTGGTGTGTTTGGTCATGAGGAGGTCCAGTGTCTCTCACTTATCATTTCGACCATTTCGCACAACATCAGTGACGGGCAATGCA